>JAJJMB010000242.1:1325701-1374001 GCA_023531105.1 Papaver atlanticum | reverse complement strand
TTTGCACAATCGGTAGTTTCGTGATGTTTATTATCTATCGTGATGTTATTTATCTACCAATTGTGGTAGTAGCCCCAAATTCAAATTTTTCAAAAACCAATGAAATTTTGAATTTCTCAAAGAAGAGAAGAACATAGTCACAATAGGTAGATAAAAAAAAATACTAAACTACCGATTATGTAGGGACATATAAGTATTTTCCAACTTTTTTGTCTTATTAGTCATCCCTAATTCTTTCGGGGTCGCCGCTAAAGACGCCAGGATTTTTTAGGGTCATTATTAACTCTTCAAAAAAAGTATTTGCAGACTTTAGCAAAATTTCAGAAATTTCATTTAATAACAATAATCCAAATCCTCCAGTGATTTCTTTTGTTTTTTTCCTCTATCAAAACATTTCTGTGACGCCTAATTGACAGTAACTATTTTCTGAATCACACCACTTAAAAACAGGTGATCTGAGGTATGCAAAAAATTACAACATACAAGCTTTCCTTCACGCCTGCTTCCTTGTTTCTTCTTTACTTGCTAACCGCCATTTCTAACCTTGTTTTTTTATATCCACCTGCTTGCAAACTCAACTTGATATTGTAACAATTCAACTTGATGTTGCAATTTCTACCAGAAGTGTTGGATAAGTAGTTAAAGTTTCTAAGCTTGTAGAATTCTCTGTGCTTTCAGTACCTTCTTATTATTATTTGGATGTGAATTTTCAGTCTCCCATGAACACTTAAAATGACCAATTATCGCTTCTCATCTAATCATGCCTGTTCATTTTGCATACAAGGTATATTAGATATAAGCACAAAAAAGGTTGTCCGTACATATTTTTGAGTGGGATTTTCTTTTACATATTAAGAATATATTAAGTTTTCACTGACTTCTCATGAGAGTCCCGAAAATCACATTCCATGCAGTAGTGCAGACGTTGTACTAATAGTCTAATACCACAAATGAGAATCCAATTTGCTGGCCAGACGGTATCATTCACCATTATCCAGAAATTATACATCAGATTCAGATATCAGACTTTTTTTTTCCGAAACAACAAGTAATCAGATATGGATATTTTGGATGAGGATGATAAAACAAAGAAAGTAAGTACCATAAAAGGTTTAAGGTAAGAATCTCACCGGGGTTAACGGGATTTGAAGAAGAATCAATGAGATAAAATACAAACAAACTGAAATAGCAGCACCAGCTATAGCATTATACAACAGCCGCCGGTTGTCTTTTGTTGGTATGAACACCGTCTTTAGTGTATTAGTCAGCTCAAAGAGGCGGTATGATAACTACAGAAAAAAATATTTAAAATAATCAATGTGAGAAAAGTGATATCAATTCCTTCCATTTGACTTGGCATAAGCTTGGACGAAATTAAACACAAGATTTTCTTACTAAGACATAGATGGCAGTTGTGAGCATAAAATTAAGTAACGGGTAATCTGGAATGATCGAAAGGAGCCACTTGGGCTGTCCGTTGGGAACATCTGATCTGCAAACTCATGCAAAAGAGACTAATAAGGAAAAATATCGAATATCTAGCCAAAATGTACTAGAAAAATATCGAATGTCTAGGTTCAATTGATAAATAACATCACGGATTTTTTTTTGACGAAGGTGATTTGCCAAGATAATCAACATAAAGAAAAGTGACACAGCTTAGACACTTTCATTGGAATTTGCAGTAGGATGTATTATGTATATGAATAATATGATTAAGGTGGAACAATGTAACAAAGTTTGCGTACCTCAGCCAGATATGGAACTGGGAGATGTAGGTTTCCAACGTAATCTTGCCAAGCCACCTATTATCCCAACAACTTGTCAAAAATGCATAGATGCTTCATTTGTAATGGCCAACAAATTCTCTTTTAAATTTAAATTGAAACAAGAGGAAGACAGCTTACGCGAAGAGGGTTAAAGAGAAATTTCGCAGATGCTGAGTAAAGTTACGCAAGCAAATGTAAACACTGAAAACAAAAATGAGGAAAATCAAGTAATTACAGGAAACCACTCTGATATATTACACGGAAATCAATGTATATGCACTCAAAAATCACCCAATACTCACGTAATAGGGATCCAAGATGTATAGGGATGGAGCTTATTATATGAAACCTTATCCAGCTTGTAAATATACTCGTACCACAAATAACCAACCTATATAGTGGATGTGCATAGTATATTAGACAATTCCTTGAGATTGAAAGAGGTAAAAGCATATATAGGAATCTAGTACTACAGCTTAAGACCATATTGTTTATATGTGCAACTCACAAATATGGAAATTGCCACGATGGTTGTTTTAATGGACAACCTACGTTTCGTATCAGATTCCTCGAGTTTTTCCATCCACTTCTCAACCTACGAAGTTCAAGGATTTCACAATTTAGAGATGGTATAGCTGGAAATGCAACAGTGAAGATTAGAAAAGTACCTTTGGGTGATAATATGCATATATCATTCCAATGATCCAGATATAACGATCGAGACCTGATCTGAAACGCCATTCATGCAATAGCGGGAGATTTGCTTTTGCTGGGTCTGCATCCTTGTATCCTGACATGGAAAAACCAGTAATTGCATAAGTTAAAGAGGATACACAAGATGTCTAGTGTTTAATCGTAAATTGTGAATAAGTCACTGACCTATGAGGAATATAAAAGGACTCCACAGAAGGTCGAAAACACCAGGAATTTCCCAAACCAAGATAACTACCAAAAAGCATGATATAATCTTCACAGCCATCACGGATCCAACCTCATTATATTTGTAAAAAATACCAAGTGATCCATACACCATGAGAGTGTAAAGTGTGTGCATCGGACAGATATAGTACAGAACGTAGTCATTATTAAGAACAATGCAGCAAAATGCCACAAAGAAATTAAGCCGCCACATCATCTGCATTAGGAAATGGCAGATTAGAAAACTTGGATTAGTTAGAAACAAAGGAAAAATGAAAACTATAACTTCATACAGTTCAACATACATAGTAGTAAAATATACAAACCTGAGCAAAACGTCCAAGACTAAAATCCTTTCGAATGTAGTAATAGGAGAAATTCCCAAATCCAGTCATCCAGACATATGCGGCAATGAAAACACGAATCGCATTATAGATCTCCGTTGCCGCGAAGTAGTGGTACATCAAAAATAGGACCTGTTTTAAAGTACAAAAATTAAACTTCTCAAGGCAAAGATGATTTAAGGTCCACCTTTTCTGTGGATGCTACGGATACATGATGAGTGCAACATTTACCCATTCCTAGGCATATCAATACACGAGGCCTACCACAACCAACACCAAAATAAACAGGCCATTGGCAATGCCGTTAAGAATAAGAAGTGGCCAGACAAACAAAGAAAAGACCAGATAATTTAACTGCAGCCTTCTACACAGTAAATAGAGATGCAATGAAATTTAAAAGGTAAGAGCTTTGTAATGACCTGCATCCATCCTTTCCACTCCTCAGTTTGATGCCGATTAAGATAAAGCACAGCTTTACCAGAGAATGCTGACTTATCATGGTGCTTCTTGAGAGAAGTCATTGATGAAACTATAATGAGAAGTATGTACAGAAAGAGGAAAAGATCGCGATTGTATGCCTGTCAAAGAAAACCGAACCAATGATAAGTAATGGGCGAGATTGTGCACCTATATTCACAATGATTACGAGAATAATTAAAATAGAACAACCCAGCTACTGAAAGATTAGATTATATAGTCCCCAGACATAAAAAAAACGTCATGAACAATAAATCACTTAATACATTTCTGCAGGTAAAAGCCAAGCAGGTGCCAGCCATATCAAACTCATGGCGTAATCCAAAAAAAAAAAAAAAGAGAGAGAGAGAGAAGAATGAGTACCTTCTTAGATTCTGCAAATATATTGGTACGATCACATATGTAGTAATAAATCAGAACAGCACCAAGTTCGGACCTACATGACAAAACATTCATTTAGAATGAATGTTGAGCTCCAAGTTACAGGCAATCACTTAGGATGACTTACATGGCTCTCAGAGTTGGTCGATTTTCTAGTAAGAACGAATCTTCCATCTTTAGGAACCTAGCATATGACAACAACCCAGACAAGATAAGCAAAACATCTGCATGGAAATTAAAATATACCAAAATGATGTTAATATGTGTAACAGTGTAAGCAACCTGATTAGGTTTGCTGTAATTGTTGAACTCTGAAACCGAGCAGAGGCTGATCTTGCAAGGCCTCCTTCCAGCAATATAGCTCTATCATCTTCCTTGATTGCTGATGCATCTCCCAATTCAACCAAATTCGTATCTGAATGGCTGCTTAAAAGAGAAAATAATCATTCATTCAGAAGCAAACTAATCTCCGCATGGATTTCAAAAAAGAATAAAAAAGAATTACTGAAAAATGAACTGTAACTGAATGATAAAAAGAATAATCACTAGTTCTCTCAAGTTGATCGAATTGTATTCAGGACACTGCAGCCTTGGCTTATACTAATAAGATGCATCAATAATAATCTTCTCTAGAAGCTGTGAAAGTCATAAGGCACCTAGTTTTCGTCAGTGGCGAGAAATTTAGTTGGATGTAATCTGTAATCTGATCCATAATCTCAGTGCTAATTACATGACCTTAGCGTGGTGGGCTTTGCCATATTCTTTCTCGACTTGAATAGACTTGCAGTGCCATTACGGCATTACTAAACAGAGCTTTCTCTTAAGCCTGTAAGGATTAAATGTTCCCCAGACGTATAAATTCTGTCTAACCTAATATAAGTTATTTGGTCTGAAATGATAAACACAGCGAAAATGCGGATGAACTGAAGCACTATTATACAAAGGCAGAAGATCCACAACTTTAAACTAAAATAAAAAATAGCGCAAACAAACTTACACTTTTGTAGGAGTTGAAGATTTCTTGTGTACCAAGAACTCAGAGTATATCCATGCAATGAACACCGGTGCAATGCCCAACAAAAATGAAACCTGTAAATTATAGTTAACATAACAGCTCCCATGGGAAAAAGCATTTAATAGTTAGACATCTCGTGAACAGAAAGTGAGACGATACAATCGGCGGAACTTCTCTTTGTATGATATGACAACACGTCAGGTATGATTTCTAACTTAAGTGAGAAGCTAACTAATTATCTGCCTAATTAAGCAAATACATAAAGATGTCAAATTATAATTTGAGTTTGATCACTTAAGCATAACTGAGCAATATACATAACCTCATAGAAGACCAAAATAAGATCTAGCTATGTGATCCCTTCGACTTTATCGTTTCTCTTCCATATTTCTAAAACCATAGCGTCCAACTAAAATGAAGTGTACCTAAGATATGCCTATAAGTCTCTCGGAGTTAGCAAATAAATGATTTGTCTCCCAAAACACAATCTTAACTAGATGCAAGTTCTTGGAGCTAAATCATATGATATATAACAGACATTGAAAACGCAACTTTTTTTAACTGAAAAGTTTGTCAGTCACAAGAGTTTAATCAGTAGTTCGCTCCTTAAGCATAGGAAAACAGAGATACATTTAATTAACACGTATTGACAGCAAAAAACCCCAATACTATCACATTATTATACATCATCACTAGTCACTACCAAGATATCAACACCGGATTTTGTTTATTTGTAAGTTACAAATTAATAACTTACAAAAACAAAATCTATTCTTAAACAATTCAACTCAATTAGGACACATTATCACTGCCGACACTTGAAAAGAAAAGAAAAGAAAAAAAAAAAACACACCTGCCCCGGCGTCACAGCCACCATGTTTTTTGTCTGCAAAGAAATGGATCCAAAAAAAAAAAAACACGAGTAAGAAACAAATCAATGAAAATTCATAGATCCAACGATCACTTAAAAGAGAAAGAGGTGGAACCTGTATACGGCACTTGTGAAGTAGTAGTAGAATTGATCGAGAGAAAAAACATAAATATATAAGGAGTAAAAACTAAGGATTTTGAATGACAAAGATTGAAAAACCCTAACTAATCAATCAATCATTGAAGAGAAGTAGATCTGAAGTGAATCCCCAATTAAACCGGTAGAGAAGAGATAGACTTTGCTTCGAAAACTGGACACACAAAATATATATAATGGTTAGAGGAAATGTAGCTCTCAGTTTAGTGTGTGTCTAATTCAACCGTTTATTAGTTGTTTTCTGTCTCGAGTAGAAGAAAGAGAAAAGAAAAATATTAGAGTCCTGCGCTAAAATAAACCCGCATCTAAGGGCCGTCGGATGCTCTGTCATGGAGATCTGCAAAATACAGATCCCATTATTAATCTGTTTAATGTCTTTTTATTAAAGAAAGAAGATTACAAGAAAATACTCCCCGTCTCACTATTAAGTGACCTATTTACTTTTAGACTTTGTCCATAATAAGTGACCTATATCACTAAACAAAGAGATATTTCTAAAATTAGCCTTATAATTAATTATAAGAAATATAATAAATATGCATAATTTGATAGGCATGTTTATATTCGTTACATAGGTGTTTTAAAATGCTTTTCAATGGTATGAAGTTTGCGAATATCCGTGGTGTAGTTTGAGAGATAAATCATTTTGAAATTTCACTAGTTGTCATCCATAAGGGTATAATTGTAAAAAATGCTTTAAACTACTCCTTTTCCTTGCTTGCCTTAAAAATTATACAAACTTGAACTAGGTCACTTAATAGTGGGACGGAGGGAGTAGTTGGTAGCCGAGCAACAAGTTGTGCTCCAACCCCTTTTTGGATAGCCAAACCTAATCTAATGAAAAGAAAATTACGAACTTCAATATTAGCGTCATGTCTAGCTATGTAATTTTTCAATCGTAACAAAAATTCTATAGTTTCAATACCAAGCTCGCCTAAGGTAGTAAACGCCAAGGTACCAAAAATATATCCATTGGCTCTACATACATCAAGGTATTTACCCCTTTTACGCTCAACGGCTTTGAACAAAGCAAGACCTGGTATAAAAGCTTCTACACCACCTCCGGCAAAAGGCGAAACCCCCGTCACATCCAAACAAGTATCACGGCCCTCCTCCCAATTGTAGACAAGAATATCCGCTGGTTTGGAATCACCGCCATCACGAGATAAGAAACCCAAAGACGCTTCAACTTTAGTGTGCACACCTTCCCTATAACATATATCCGCAAAGGTGTCACGAACAAGATCATGTCGAAGCTTGATTCCAACTTCGTTACCACAATGTAAGGCATGATCACCGTATACATCCATATTCATGTTACAACACAAACACACACTATTTTCTACAAAGAGGGGAATTCCTAGTCTATAACTAAGAACAACACAAAATTGACGTGGCCCCAGCTTCTGTCCCAGCCCATCAGCAGGAATAGCAAGTAAATAATCTTGAACATGTTTGGTTTTATTGCATTGCCAAAGCACTGAGTCACGCCTTGTCATATTGAAAAGGGAGGGCATGTCTTTTTATTGATCTCTTTTTTTTCTTCTTTTTTTCTTTTCTTTTCTTTTCTTTTGAAGGAATGAGGAGCATGAAAGCCCCAAACTTCATTGATCGTAAAATATAGTTACATAATATCCAATTACATCCATGAATCGAAATACATGATTAATCTTTTACGACCATACACACTTCTTCTGCAAAAATAAATAAATAAATACGATCACTTTATCAATTTAACCTCAACGAACGTAGTATAATCTTTATTCGGTTACTAAATCGGATCTTATCTCATCTCTTCGAACTTTCTTATTTGTCTTCATTCTTCTCTCTAAAACTGCAAAAGAGCATGTAAAAATTTACAGAGTTTTAATTTAACTTTTAACCATTTTTATATTCATTAGCACTTACTTTGTCTTCAAGACTCTATATTCCTTGAAAATCATTTTTCATCGACTTTTCGAGGTCTTAACCAAGCTTTTAACATTCAACATTTTTTAAACCTAAAATTTTATTATTGCTCTCGATAGTTTTACGAAATATGGATTCTCTTTCGGGTTCATCTTTGATAGTAGATTCATGTAGGTAGATCTCTATTTCACAACCCTTAATTCTCTTTTTTAGTATATTATTTTCAAGAGACAGAGAATGCTTGAGCTTGTACTGGTATTTTTATATATTCTTCTCTGGTTTCAAAAGATAAAGAATGTACGAACTTGATGTGATCAGTTAAATCCTCACTAAGATCTCTTTCGGATTTGAGACTGATGTATTGGTACTACATTTCTGATAAGCTTGACTTGGCTCTTGTTCCAAAGACTCGCTTGATGCTATTTCAAGATCTCTATCAAACTTTGCAGTTGACAAGGAAGCATTACTGAGAGAATTACTGTTAGAGCACTGCTCGTTCGAACTCGCAAGTTTTGCTTTCTCAAGCTTATTGCCAATGTTAAATGCACAAAACTATATTTTGATTTATAGTATACTAGAGTCAAGTGTCGGACTAGAATTAGAGTATGGTACTTGAGTATCAGACATCACTGAATAACCCTCGAAGATTGAAGACTGGATATTAAACAAAGACATTTGAAGAAATTCATCGACAAAGAGGTATGTGAAGACTGAACTATCCTATTTACTCACGGAATTTACCATTCTATCTTATGATCCGTGTCGTATGATTTAGTAGATTTAATATTATAAATAAGAAATTTTGAGTCAAACTTGTCTTGATAAATCTCTTCAAATATGATTCAAGCAATAAATTTTCATAAATTCTTAACAATTAATCTTGGTTAAGAACAATTTGTTGTTCATGAATTATTTTTGTTTCAAGTTGATCATGTGGAAATTATCCAAGCAATGATATTTATTATTTATGGCGATTGAAAATATTTCAAATTATCTAAAGGGAGTTTTCAAAACTACTCAAATTATGGACACAAGGTAGGTACACATACCCAGTACGCGTATCATAGTGATCTGAGTTACGGAATATGGTAGGTACGCATACCTAGTACGCGTACCCTAAGGTTCTGAGCTCGTGAATGAGAGGGAGGTACGCATTCCCAATACGCGCACTCCACGGATCTGAGCTCATGAATGGATCCGGTACGCGTACCCAATAGCCTGAGTGCACGGAATGGTCTATAGGTATGTGTACCCCCTACATATACCTACTCAATATCAGACTAAGCATATACTCATAAACTATTTTCACAAATATGTTTGGATTGCTGCAACTCTCATAAACACTTTTAAGACAACTTCGTTCACTAAATCACTTTGTGTTTGTGAATCATGGTTTAAGTCTTGAGTGTTAATGAACACGATTTATGCTTGTAAGTTCATAAGGCATATTTGACAAAGCGGACTATCATTGTACGCGGTTCCAGAACCCTGGACCATAGTGTATATTCTTTTATGTAATTTCAAGGCGAACTTCTCACATGCTTACATGAATTCCTAATAAGACTTTCTTCTAAAATGAGAAACTGTTTGCTTGAATCTCAAGTTATCTTTGCTTGAATTCAAAGATACCTAGAGCCTTGAAAATCTATAAATAGAGAGACTCATACAACATGACTTCTTAATCCCTGACACTTATGTGTCTTAGTTGTTTGCTAGAGTCTTCCTCTATTAACCTAGTCCTCTGAGAAACATAATAACGTTACGACTTAAGGACTTCACTTAGGGATTCGTATAGTAAGGTCAGATTATCTTTTACATGATAGTTCTTGTATCCTAATTTTGTTATTATTGGTTGTTGAGGTTCTCGTAAATCTCCGATCATGAATGAGATATATAGAAATCGCAAAGTTCTTTTCGTCTCAAATTTTGTGATTCCCCAAGATATATATCTAAAACTCTTCTTCATTGATTTGTATGGATTATTCTTGAGAGGTGGTTAGTAATCCAGGCTTCTCAGCTAACTGAATGTAAGTGTTTCGTATTCGTAAGGTTTGCTAGAATTTGTCTATTGCAAACAGATTTCTAAACCTATGTCGAAATATTAAAATGGGAATCAAATAAGCTTATCTGTTAGAGGAATAGCGGTATCAAAAGTCTTCACTTAATTAATTAGGTTACAGCAACTCTTAGGCTGTAAAGGACGTTAGCTAAGGGAATTAATTGCATAGAGCCTTGCGAAGTTCAAGAGACATAAGGAGCACGACTGCAACAAAATTTCTTGGAGGGTTAATTTGGTCTCAACTACATTCCAGTCGAAGTCTGATTGTAGGCTAGTGCTTGTAACGGCTTAATACAGTTTGGGGTTCAAAGCTGAACGAGGTCCAGGGTTTTTCTGCAGGTAAAGTTTTCCTCGTTAAAACTTCTGGTGTCTTGTGTTTTTCCTTTTCCGCATTATATTGTGTTATCTTTATAATAAGAATAACACAAGTAGTAAGTAATCAATCTAGGTAGTTTAAGTCCTTATTAATTGTGATCAATAACGAGACTTGCTTTTGTTGAATTCGTATCTTGAAAGATAAATTATTTGTCGATCCTCTTGATTTGGATACGACTAGATTGATCTTGGATATTGATTTCTGAGATCATCCAATAACTCTTCAACACAATCAGGTTCACAAAATTCTTAGTCTATACATATTGATTAAAATTTATATGCATATTGTTCAAGGATATGCAATTTAGATCTTTTTGTAATTGTATTAGGTTTTATCCATACAGGGTGCCCAACGAATAAGTTGGTGGTATACTTGGTACCCTATCCTTTTTAATTACTCTTCGTCCTAAATTATTAGTCCGCTTTGACTAAGTCAATATATTAAGGAAACTAGAGGAGTGTACAAAACTACCCCTATTAAATGTTATGTTGTTACTAAAATTAAAAAGAGTATATGGATTATTGATTATGTGATAAGAATACATATTCAGTAACTTTATTATTTATAGAAATGTTTAAATAGAAGATAAAATTAAAAATCTTTATGGAATGATTTAGTAGATTTGTTTCATATTCATGAAGATATTATTTAAGATTATAGAGTGGTTATATTTAAAAATAATTTTATAATTATAAAAAAATTGAAAGGTATATTTGAAAGTTTGACTAAGAAATATAACTATAAATAGAAGCTGGCCAGTATTTTAGGACAGGCGAAAATAGAATAGGGGACAGAAATTTTAGGACAGAGGGAGTATTACTTTAAGTAGGTTGTTTTTCTTATATAAGGCGTCAAATTGCGAGTCTCTTACGATTATCTCATTCAGAAGACTACTAACTTAAGTATTTAATCTTTGTACATCAGATTTAAAAATCCGGAAAAAGATTTGTCAGACCCTGAATATGAGCTATCAATCATCCTATCTCAGATGTCCCATATTATTATTATCAAGTTTTCTGACTACCTGTCTAGTAGACATATCCTAGATTTTTCCCGAAGGAGATGACAACATAGTTAAATAAGCAAGTTCTGGACTTAAGGTGTCAAAATCATGTGATATGTTAGTTGAATCTTCTATTTGTTTTTGAAATACCATACTTTTCTTTGATGATAGTCCTCTCCGTTTTTCTCTAGTTGGTTTGTTAGAAACATGACTAGAGACTGGATACTTATAATACGGTAACAAATATAAGAAAAGAAAATAATCATCAAACATATTACTCTATCAAGAAAAGAAAAAAAGTTTTCTTAATCTGACAGTTTATTATATGATTTTCGAAAAACACTATTTTTACTCATATTTTATAGGTTGGATCGCACCAAACATGGGTTGTTAGGTCTTATCCGTGTTTTCCTGCTCTGATACCAATTGAAATGGCGAAGGTATCAAGTACACCACAATCTTCTCGATATCAACTTATACAGACACAACTTATGTAATTATACCAAAACGATAATGGCCAAAGAATTACTCCAACAAGATGTAACTTGGCATATAGTTTAAGTTCGTGACCGAACTAACTACGGGAACATACTGAGTAGATTAACATACAAGTGAAATTACTTAGTTATAACTATAACAATAATTATAATGTGAAATTACTTAGTTATAGCACGATACATATGATTTTTTTAACTAGGAAAACTACATGACAGATTAACCCCAGGACCTAGTCCAATCTTGAATACTCTAAGAATTAAGCCACTACACAAATGGATTACCGCAACTTCGTATAGTAGAGACCAAGTAAACTAATCCTAATTACTTAGTTCATGTAGTATCCCTGTGCCTACAAACAATCTGATCTATGCACCTGAATCCCAAGACAAAGTCCACTATCTTGAGTCGTTTCACCTGCTGTGAAAACTTCTGCTCTCAACTCCTTTAAAATCTTTACCTGAAACACCAAATGACTAAATTTGTTTCAGTAACCAATGTCCCAAATAAATCTTTAGGTCGAAGATAAAATAGAGTAAAGAATATTCCCTTTGGTCAATATAAACTTCTTTGGTAAAAGATCAAACCAAGACAAAGATTATCGAAATAATCAATCTCAGTGAATAAGATCTATCCAAGCAACTCTACGAAGAGAAGCAACTAGACAATTTGTTTGATCTTTATAAAAAGAAGCAACTATACAAGCCTTAAATCTATTGAAGTAAACTGCTTGTTTGGATCCCATATAATCAAATATGTAATAAGAATCACAAAGATCGGAAACCATAAAAAGAAAAATCTTCATGTCTTCAATCTTTGAAGTAACCACTGCACAAACTACTTGATTCCTACTAATGATCAACAAACACATGATTGATCAAAAAATTGATCTAGATATCTTGAACACTATATCTGTAATATAATAGTCAATCCTCAAACAAATTTGAGTAGCCTTATATCATAAGAAAAGGGCTCTAGAATAAACATGTTTGATTTATCAAGAATAATCATACCGTTAGTTCTTAATAAAATTAAATGACCGAAAAAGTAAAACAATAATCCCATTTAGTTTTCCACCAGTAGGGGATGTCAGCTCTGGTAGATTGGTTAGGTATAATATGCACCGCGGTAAGGTGAAGCAATGATGCCATGTCCTGCTATTGGCTCTTTCATGGGCGCATTAGTCACGAGAACATATAACATTGGGGTATTCTTTGCAGAATTATTATACCCAGGATTAATTCAAGTCGATTTATACTAGTGGAAAATTTATCTAGGAGCATAGTAATTACCCGAGAACAAAGCTAAGTAAAAGAGTAGCACAAGAGCCTGTTCTGAATATGCATTATGTATAGCCAGAAATCTGAGAAGAATTACAACAAGCATCAATAGTTTTCTGGAATTCAATACAAAGAGCGGATACTGAGTACCAACAAGTGCATTATTTATATACATAGAATATTGAGAATTTAGCCGATTAAATCTCTAATATATATTTATACAGATGTACATATTTGTAGTTAGACCAAAAAACCAGCTAAGAGTGCTAAAATCCACTTATCAGAGTATGTATTTCTAATTTTCTTTGCAGAGGCATAATTAAATATGCAGACTATATATTTCTGATACAAGGACATAAATAATCTAATAGATTTTAAACTTATGCTACATGGCAGATATAATTTTACAATTTTCGTCCTCGACAAAAACCCACAATCAACAATATTGTTGCTCATAATTAACAAAATTTTCAATTTTCGGAGTGTTGTTCACTATCTAAGAAATACCAAAAGTTTCGTAAATAATTCAGTTTTGTTGACCCACTTTCAATCATGCACTTCATTGACCTATAGCAGTGGGTTACTACTATACGTGTCTTCAATGTAGTAATAGACGTAATGCTTAATCACCATTTGAATCGGTTATCTCCCTTTTACTTCTCTTTCTTTTAATTACTTAGTATAAAAGAAAGATTTTGTAATTATAGGGTAAGTTATTTTTCCTTTTCACTTCCGGAAATCAAATTTCTCTTTCTTTCTTTGTTTTTTTTTTTTTTTTTTTTTTTACTTTAAGAAAAATTTTCTAATCTTCTCATGGGTTCTTTTATTCCTACTTTTGTTACTCATTTATATGGATAGTATCATGTTCTTCATACTTTCAATTCTCCCAACTTTGTATACTCATATTGTGTCGGAGGTTCAGAATCATATTGAGGGTGAACTCTTAATTTATGAGTTGCATCTCAAAGTTATGATTTTCCCAATTCTCAAGTCATCTTTGGTTATTTACTATTGACCGACTACTCTCCTGGGCAGATGACCAATAAATTTTATGTATCAATGGCTAACGTCATTGAATACAATGATAATGTGCACTCATATTATGAGAAAATTTACGTGCTAGATTTCATTCAGAGATATAACATCATACCTGTACCAGGTTCCACCATATCGATGTATCTCGCTCGAAGTTAGACCAAATTACTTTTGGAATTGAGATTTTTGATTCTAAAGAACCTGCTTCTGGCAAATATTTCAATGTTGGTAATAGAAATAACCCTACAATCATCTATGTTGATCAAAAGCTGGGTAGAAGTATACTTCAGTTGATTCAGAGCTTCGAAAGAATTTCAACCCTTTCTCTTACAACATTCATAGTGAGTTTATCATCTTACTCTTTCTCTCGTACTTCGCTTTGGTTTTAGGATTTTGACACTATGTTTTTCCAAGTAACTATTTTATTCCTGACCAAGTTATAAATCAATTCTTAAATGCTCCTTTGCCCACCTATTTCTGAGGGCAAGCTCGTCCTAAAAACATGATTCATACTGTTAAGTACAAATGTGAAGAGCATTTTCCGGTTTACACTCTTAAGAAGGTAATAAGCATTTTCAACGAGATCGGCTCTCAACTTAGCCTCATCTTCTTGCGTTCAGTATGCTGGTGAAGTGTCTAACTTGAAGATGACAATGGTCTTTGAAAAAGCGGGGGTCTAACAACCACACCCAATATTTCGTTTAGGCAATTAGTATGGACTAACTCCAATATATTTCCAAGAGAATCAACTAGACAAGCAGACTCAATCAAGGAAAATACATCCAAGAGTTATATATATATATCTTTGTTTCTCAATGTAATCAGCAAATCAAACAGAAAGAAATCCGCGAGCCTGATTATTATGAGAAACAACTTGAACGGTACCAAAGACCAATGTTCATGTGTCAATCAATTTATATCAATAACCAAAGGTTGGATTATCTAATTGATTGAACTACGCACAACCTGTGATATTTCAATTATATAAACAAATATAATGCTGAAAAGAAATAACACAGACACTAGAAATTTTGTTAACGAGGAAACCACAAATGCAGAAAAACCCTGGGACCTAGTCTAGATTTGAACACCAAACTGTACTAAGCCGCTATAGACTCTAGCCTACTAAAAGTTAACTTCGGACTGGAATGTAGTTGAGCCCTAACCAATCACACACTGATTAAGGTACAGTCGCGTTCCTTAGGCTTCTGAATCCCAGCAGGACTCTACGCACTTGATTCGCTTAGCTGATCTCACCTACAACTAAGAGTTGCTATGACCCAAATTCGAAGAATTGATAAACAAATCTGTCTCACACAGAAAAGTCTATTGAATAGATAAATCTGTCTCCCACAAAAATACCTACGAGTTTTCATTCCGTCTTTTGATAAATCAAGGTAAACATGAACCAATTGATACACCGGACTTATATTCCCGAAGAACAACTTAGTAATATCAATCACCTCATAATAACTTAACCATATGATAGCGGAACAAGATATTGTGGAATTACAAAGAAGGAGACAAAGAGCTTTGTGATTACTTTTTATCTTACCTATCGGAGATTAAATCTCCAGCAAATCTTAGAAAACATAGTACTCAATACGTTATAACAAAGTAAGATCAGAACACGCAACTACAGAGAAAATAGTTGGGTCTGGCTTAAGAATCCCAATGAAGTCTTTAAGTCGTTAACCTATAATGGTTTTGGAAAAACCTAGGTGAAAGGAGCATCGACTCTAGTCACAACTAGTATCACACAAGAGGTTTGGGGATTAAGTTTCCCAGTTGCTAGAGTTCTCCCTTATATATTATTCAAATCAAGGTTTGTAATCAATGTTACCTTGGTAAAAAAGCATTCAATATTCACCATTAGATGAAACCTGATTTAAGATTCAAGCTAATATCTTTCAACCGTTAGATTGAACTTAGCTTGTTACACACAAATGAAATGTACCTTCATTTAGATATGGGTAACCGTACCTAAATGTGTACACTTAGTTGGCTCAACAATAGTTAACCGAAGTTAGCCATATGAACACTTTCATATCAACCTTGTTCATCTTAATCACAACTAGTTCAAATGACTCAAATGAAACTAGTTATAGAGTTGTTCAATTGTTTATAATCTCATACAAGTATACAAGACACAATTGAAGAAAAATCAGTTTTAATTCACTCGAATCAATTCATTAACATTATAGCCATGGTTTGCAAATTGCATTCCTTATTATATAAATGTATTTGTTCATGAGTATGTAAACATACATAAATGATTTTAGAACTTAACCCACTCAAGTATGCAAATGGGTATGCATACCTAAGTTCACGGACTTGGTCTTGTTCGCTAGTATGCAAACGGGTACACATACTGTCGTTCATGACTGAACTCAGTTGAAATTAGTACGCATACAGGTACGCATACTATCCCGGACTTCAACTGTTGAATCAGTACGCATATGGGTATGCATACTAAATTCCCAGACTTGGAATAAACTTGCAACAGTTAGCATACAAGTACGCATACTGTGTTATATCCAATCAAAGGTAAATTGTTCTAAACTCCCATTTTAATCATTGAAACATTCTTAGAAGACGATAATAGCTGTCTCATACAAACTATTAGCTTCAAAGCAATTTTCAAGTGATCAAATGATCAATACGAAATATTCCGAGTCTACATCAAATGACTGTCTCACACAAATCATATAAGATGTTACTAGACAATTTTCACATGATCATCTTTTGACTTTCGTCAAGAATAAAAGATGAACTTGGTTAAATCGAAAGCTTACCAACACATATTTCGAGAAATATGTAAGCGAGGTAAACTCCGCTCAAAATATCAAATGTGTATAAAGTAAAGTATATATAGCTACATGACTTTTGTCTTAATAGGAGATAGAATAGAAATAGACTT
Source organism: Papaver atlanticum (assembly GCA_023531105.1). Lineage (NCBI taxonomy): Eukaryota > Viridiplantae > Streptophyta > Magnoliopsida > Ranunculales > Papaveraceae > Papaver > Papaver atlanticum. Next base: position 1,356,994 of record JAJJMB010000242.1, on the reverse strand, counting down.
CTGAGTGATAGATGAGTTCAAGTCTCCACATACCTTTTGTTGATGAAGTTCCACAAGCTCCCATTAGTAGTTCTTTGTTTTCAATCGATGAATGCTGTGAAGTCTAAAGCTCAACTACACATTTTATCCTAATCCGAGACATAGCTATAAGTAGACTAGAAATCAAAACTTATAGTTTTGACAACTAAACTTGACAAACAAGCTTGAGATAGCAACGCTTGCGAGTTTGACCGAGCAGTGCTCTAACAGTCTTATTCCCAGAATATATAGATCTCGTGTTAATCTTTTAGTTTTTTCCTCAAATCCATAGTTTATCTCAGCTCAACACATGATTCAACATGGAAATACTGAGAATTTTACTATCGTAATTGAAAATAATAATAATAAAGGTAGAGGTATTGCTTACGTAGATGACCATCCTCTCAACTCTAGTGAACGTGTACATGAGAATTTTACTACCGTAATTGAAAATAATAATAATAAAGGTAAAGGTATTTCTTACGCAGATGACCATCCTCTCAACTCTAGTGAATGTTGTTAGAGCACTGCTCGGTCGAACTCGCAAGCGTTGCTATCTCAATCTTGTTTGTCAAGTTTAGTTGCCAAAACTATAAGTCTTGATTTCTAGTCAACTTATAGCGATGTCTTGGTTTGGGATAGAATGTGTAGTTGAGCTTTAGACTTCACGGCGTTCATCGATAGAAGACAAAGAACTACTAAGGGGAGCTTGTGGAACTTCTTCAACAAAAGGTATGTGGAGACTTGAACTCACCTATCACTCAGAAGTCTATTTCTATTCTATCTCTTATTGAGACAAAAGTCGTATAGCTATATAGACTTTATACTATACACATTTGATATTTCGAGCTGAGTTTAACTCGCTTACATATTTCTCAAAATATGTGTTGGTAAGCTTTCGCTTTAACCAAGTTCATCTTATATTCTTGAAGAAATTCAAAATATGATCATGTGAAAATCGCCTGGTAACATCTTACATGATTTGTGTGAGACAGTCATTTGATGTAGAATCGGAATGTTTCGTATTGATCTATTAATCACTTGAAAATTACTTTGAAGCTAATAGTTTGTGTGAGACAGCTATTCCCGTCTTCCAAGAATGTTCCAATGATTAAAATGGAGTTTAGAACAATTAACCATTGATTGGATATAACACAGTATGCGTACTTGTATGCTAACTGTTGCAAATTATTCCAAGTTCGGGAACCATAGTATGCATACCCGTATGCGTACTGGTTTGATAGTTGAAATCCGGGAACTTAGTATGCATACCCGTAGGCATACCGGGGTAATTTCAAATCCGGGAATTCAACTGAGTTTGGTGGTGTACAACAGTATGCGGTGGTGGCGGCGGCGGAATGGTGGCGGCGGCAGAGTGGTGGTGGCGATGGTTATGGCGGCGATGGTTATGGCGGCGGCGGAGTGGTAGTGGCGGTGGTGGTGGCGTAGTGCTGATGGTGGTGGAATGGTGGTGGCGGTGGCGGAGTGGTGGTAGTAGTGGAATGGTGGCGGTGGAATAATGGCGGTGAAGTTGATAGAAAAAAAATTGTATTTTAAAAAAAAAAAAAAAATTATATAAGTGAGGGTATTAAGGTAATCTATTTTTATATGGATAAAGTTTTTAAATGATAGGGGTATATTTATTGTTGTATAAGGGTATATTTATTGGGTGTGAAAACTAAGGGTATCTAATTAATATACCCTTTCTTAAATACCTTGAAGAAACAAAACTGCAACTCGTTGATACTATGAAGCATGTATTGAAAATCATACGAGTCAACTCGCGTCAATTATTTTTGTTTCGCTTTGAATCATTCGTTTGAAACGAATCTTCACTAAATCGTGAAGATTCCTTTTTTTTTTGTGCGATTTTTACTTCTTCTTTTTTGATTTTTGTTATCCTCCTAAAAGAAAGAAAATGTGAGGAGATAAAATAGAAAGTTGAGTTGTGTAGGATCGAACCCCAGACCTTCTGTACGCTCAAACCTCTTCTAACCACCGTTCCACACTCCCTGTTTTTGATTAATGTTGAAACTAGTTATTCTTTATAAGATACTAACACAATAAATATTTATTAATCTACTCATGACTTTTATCGATATGTTTCTGATTAATGAGTATTATTTATAGGCAACCATACGATTCAAAAATAAACTATGAATCTATTATTCACGATTCAACATACGATTCGATTCTTAAAAATAGAAAAATGATTCACGTTTCGATTCAAAATTTAAAAACCTTGCTATGAAGGGTCTCGATGTGTTAAGAACTTAGTTGAAAAAGGTTAACTCTGACCTTGTTCTCATGAAGACACATGTTAAAGATCTTCTCAATGAGGATATCTTCTCTGAAGAAGCAGTGAATGCTGTCAATCACAAGCTCAAAGGTCTCAAGACTCGTGAGGGTTCCGGAAGAGTTTTTTTATTTCAGTTCATGATCGGTTTTGCTGGTTTAGGAGTCCTTTTGTTATTAGCTTGTTGATTTCTATTAATGACTAGGAAACTTCTTATGAGAATTTATTCTTGTGTTTTAAGAAGGATAACTAGGGTTTGGAATAGCCTATATTGTGATTACACATTGCTATTGCCAACGATTTTCATCTTGCAATGTTTTTAGATTTATTTATTTAATATCTAAAGTTTATTTGGAAGATGATTTTGCAGTATCAATCTTTATTGGTTTTATATATTGCAAAAAATTGTTATGGGATATGTGTGTTTGCGTCCGTGAACTATGATTGTCCCATATATGTCAAAAGTTAAGTCTATTATGTCATTATGCAAATATTGATGGAAAATAGAATGAACTTTTGATAACAAAGATTAAGTCAATTGTGTCATTATGCAAATATTGATAAAAAATAGATTGAATCTTTGAATATTCCGCAGTACTGATATTTCCCTGATCCACTTCTATGAAAGTACTGTATGGCTCCGTAAGTTCTCTTATGTTGAACATTTCCGATTAAATTAATCATGGGTTCTCTTGTGGTTAATTTAATTGAGTTTTCTGGATACAATTCATGTCTCATGTAATCTGTTAATGTCCAAACAAATCCTTCTTTTCTTGTGAAAGTAAGGTCGCTCTTGTTGTTCTTTTCGGTAATGACATTTTATGGGGGAGAGTTCTTAATTGAACTTGTTCTTAATTGCCAAATCTTTGTGGGGAGTGCGGCTGTGGAATATATTGTAGGAGTTTTCTTGTATCTTTATAAACTCCTTGATGAATACATTAAGTTTCGACTATGTGAAATCATCGAAACAAAGTTGATACATTCTCTTTTCGTCATGAAGTGTCTCTATGAGAATTCCATTATGACCCCACTAGTTTTCGTACCTTTGCCAATTCATATTGACAAAAAGGGGGAGAATTATTGTGTAGTTCACACTATAAATACATATGGTTTACGGATCATTATGTAAGGGGGAGTGGTTTTCTTGTGAGATGAAGTATTGACTAAGGGGGAGTGATACATATCACCGTAGTATTATTGTCAAAGTTGTGATACAATTGAACTTTGATGCTGTGTAATAATACTATGACATTGTATAACAATAATTGAGAACAATGGTTTACTTATTGTTATGGCTACGGATCTTCAACAACTATGATGCTGAGTTGAACACGTTAAGAATCACTGGAGTACTTGGAAGTGACGAAGATTTCGAGTAATGTTGAAGAACCAAGGAAATCAAGCATTTGGATGAGAAACTACAAAGTTTATTTATTTTGTAATCCATATGTATTGATAGTTTTGTTACTAAAATTGACAAAGGGGGAGATTGTTAGAGCACTGCTCGGTCGAACTCGCAAACGTTGTTATCTCAAGCTTGTTTGTCAAGTTTAGTTGCCAAAACTATAAGTCTTAATTTCTAGTCTACTTATAGCTATGTCTCGGATTAGGATAGAATGTGTAGTTGAGCTTTAGACTTCACGGCGTTTATCAATTGAAGACGAAGAACTACTAAGGAGAGCTTGTGGAACTTCATCAACAAAAGGTATGTGGAGACTTGAACTCATCTATCACTCAGAAGTCTATTTCTATTCTATCTCCTATTGAGACAAAAGTCGTATAACTATATAGACTTTATATTATACACATTTGATATTTCGAGCCGAGTTTAGCTCTCTTACATATTTCTCGAAATATGTGTTGGTAAGCTTTCGCTTTAACCAAGTTCATCTTATATTTTTGACGAAAGTCAAAAGATAATCATGTGAAAATCGCCTGGTAACAGCTTACATGATTTGTGTGAGACAGTCATTTGATGTAGACTCAGAATGTTTCATATTGATCTATTAATTACTTGAAAATTACTTTGAAGCTAATAGTTTGTGTGAGACAGCTATTCCCGTCTTCCAAGAATGTTTCAATGATTAAAATGGAGTTTAGAACAATTAACCATTGATTGGATATAGCATAGTATATGTACTTGTATGCTAACTGTTGCAAGTTATTCCAAGTCTGGGAACCATAGTATGCATACCCATATGCGTACTGGTTTGATAGTTGAAGTCCGAGAACTTAGTATGCATACCCGTAGGCATACCGGGGTAAGTTCAAGTTCGGGAATTCAACTGAGTTTTGTGGTGTATGATAGTATGTGTACCCGTTCGCATACTGGCGAACCCAAACCAAGTCCAGCTACTTAGGTATGCGTACCCGTTTGCATACTTGAGTAGGTTATGTTCTAAAATCGGTTTGTTCATGAACTAATACATTTATATAATAAAGAATGCAATATTTTGCAAACCGTGGCTATAATGTTCATGAATTGATTCGAGTGAATCAAAATCGATTTTTCTTCAATTGTGACTTGTATACTTCTATGAAAATATAAACAATTGAACAACACTAGAACTAGTTTCATTTGAGTCGTTTGAACTTGTTTTGATTGAGATGAACAAGGTTGATATGAAAGTGTTCATATGGATAACTTCGGTTAACTATTATTGAGCCAACAAGGTGTACATGTTTAGGTACGGTTACCAATATCCAAATGAAGTCACTTTTCATTGTGTGTAACAAGATAAGTTCGATCTAACGGTTGAAAGATATTAGCTTGAATCTAATCAGGTTTTCATCTAATGGTGAATATTGAATGCTTTGTTAATAAGGTAGCATTGATTACAAACCCTGATTTGGAGACTATATAAGGGAGAACTCTAGCAACTGGGAAAACTAATCCCCACACCTCATGTGTGATACTAGTTGCGACTAGAGTCGATTCTCCTTTAACCTAGGTTTTTCTAAAACCATTATAGGTTAATGACTTAAAGACTTCATTGGGATTCTGAAGCCAGACCCAACTATTTTCTTTGTAGTTGTGTGTTCTGATCTTACTTTGTTCTATCGTATTGAGTAATATCTTATCTAAGATTTGCTCGAGATTCAATCTCCGATAGGTAAGATAAAAAGTAGTCACAAACATCTTCGTCTCATCATTTGTGATTCCACAATATCTTTTTTCGCTACCATACGATTAAGAATATTGTGAGGTGATTGGTATTACTTGGCTGTTCTTCGGGAATATAAGTCCGGTATATCAATTGGTTCCTTTCACCTTGATTTATCAAAGGACAGAACAAAAACACGTAGGTATTTCTGTGGGAGAGAGATTTATCTATTCAATATACTTTTATGTGTGAGGCAGATTTGTTTATCAAGTCTTCGACTTTGGGTTGTAGCAACTCTTAGTTTTGGGTGAGATCAGCTAAAGGAATCAAGGTCGTAGAGTCCTGTTGGGATTCAGAGGCGTAAGGAACACGACTGTTCCTTAATTAGTGTGAGATCGGTTAGGGCTCAACTGCATTCCAGTCCGAAGTTAGCTTATAGTAGGATATAGTCTGTAGCGGCTTAATACAGTGTGGTGTTTAAATCTGGACTAGGTCTCGTGGTTTTTATGCATTGTGGTTTCCTCGTTAACAAAATTTCTGGTGTCTATGTTATTTCTTTTCCGCATTATATTTTTATATAATTAAAATATCACAGGTTGTGCGTAGTTCAATCAATTAGATAATCCAACCTTTGTTTTTTTGTACCGTTCAAGTGGTTTCTCATATTAATCAGGCTCACGGATTTCTATCTGTTTGATTTGCTGATTACATTGAGAAACAGAGATATAACTCTAAGATGTATTTTCCTTGATTGAGTTTGACTGCCTAGGTTATTCTCTTGGAAATATATTGGAGTTAGTCCATACAGATTGCCGAAACGAAATATTGGGTGTGGTTGTTAGACCCCCGCTTTTTCAAATGTGTACATGGAACAACTGTCTTTCATGATGATCTGGTATTACGGGTCCTAACTCAGTTGACATTCTCAAGTTTCTTCTCAGTTCTTAGGTTGGACTCCGGTCTTACTCCATACTTTCTTGTCTCTTCTCCAATTGATGAGTTGTGATTCGAGTCTTTGACATTTAAACTAGAAATCTGTCCTAGCTCTCAGCTGTAGAGTTCTTTAATTTTCAGTTGTTTGATGTATGTTATATTTTGTAATCATCCTCTTAGTCGGTGCCAACGAAGATGCATCATATCGTTCGGAAGCATACCTTCACAATCGTCTAATTGTAGTCCTATGATTAGAATCACAACCTTAATCTGATTACTCTAGTTCTAATCTTTAATCAGTAATCTGGTCTGTAAAGTTAATATTTTCTGATACCTTCCTAAGTCGGCTAATGAATGAGAACTTATAGAGAATCATAAGATAGAGAAACAATGTTGAAAGTGTATTTTATATTAATGAATCATCTAATTTACATTATGATATTATGGCCATATATATTACGTGAATACATGTATTTACATGTGAATAACTTCCATCTCAAGTATTCAATCATGAGCATGTAACATATAGGACTCAACGAGTTGTGCTCATTCAGACCTGGAACATCTCTCTGTCATAACGATCTGGGATTCGAGATCCTAACCAGTTGACATCCTAAAATTTCTTCTCAACTGAGGTTGGACTCAGGCGTTTCGTGTCTATTGTCCAGTCTCTTCTCCAGTTGACGACATGTGATTAGAGTATTTGGTATCTGACCTTAAGTCATGTCTCAGTTGTAGAATTATTAAGCTGTCAGTTCTTTGGTAAATGTTATATATTTTATCTACATATCCTTGTTGAAGAAAAGTTTAACCAATTTTCTTGTTCAGTTGATGACTCATAATACAAGGGTTACAAAATTTTCTTCACTTCAATTGAAGGAACAATATTCAGCTGCTACTAACAATATTATTCTGATTAAGTATTTTTATTATTGAGTGTTGGCGCAAAAATATTCACTCCAACACTCCTCGAAATGTGTACATATGGATTAAAACCTTACCGTTGATTCAATTTTACCAAAAATGCTGATGAAAATGAGATTGATGTTGATCGAATGATCTCGTACTGCTGATTTCACTCCACCAGAAATCGATGGTGAAATTAAGTCAGTATGATGTTTTATGGTGGGATTACCAACAAAGATACTTCGACGCTAATGAGCCGAAAATGTATACCTCTTGAGTTGGAATTAAGCCTCTATTCATAGGCATAAAATAAATCTGGCTTCTAGGATTCATAGTTATCTTCATAACTTCCTATACTTGTATCTACCCAAGAAAACAAACCAGATTCATGATAAAATTGGTTACTTTCTCAACTACTTATCATAATTCATAATTATCTCATAATCTTTTCTATTACGGATTATAATTGTAAGAGCATAGCTCGGTTGAACTCACTAAGAGTTGGTATGTCAAGATTGGTTGTCATATTTTAGTATCAAAACTCTTCTAGAGTCGCTTGATTAAAAACTAGAGTCAACTTCGTTTAGTTTAGACTAGAAAGTCTAGGAATGTTGAGACATACAAGTATTACTCCGAAGACCTGAAGAATGTGAAGAAGTAACGACTACAACGACGACATCATCCTCCCACTTGAGGTTAGTAATATTGACTTGATCTTGTTTTCATTCCTAACATATCTTTCAAGTCGTGCTATATTGAAAACATAACATGCGAAGCTGTATATATTGTATATAATACTCTAGTGATGTGACTTGGTCATTATAGTATTATCTAAGTGTCAGGAAAAGCATATTACGAAGTATGAATGCTTATCTTTTGGAACTTCGTAAGTACGACATCGACATAATCTATTGTATTTAGTTATTTGATTATATGTGCATTATATAGGAATGATTTCATCCTAGGAAATAATGTTTTATAACATTTGTTTAAGGAAGTACATTTATGAACTTGTTTCATAATCGAAAAGAAATCATTATTGGTCTTATTATTCTTTGAATATCTTTTGGATGACGAATGGAAGATGACTTTGGTAGAACCTATCTTAACTTGTTGAGATTTATGGTATAACCGGTCATAGACTATATAATATAGTTTGTTGCAATCGGTCATGAGCTTCATTCTAAATCTAGTTGTAACCGATCACAAGCTATATTGGAATGCAAGTTGTAAACCATAAGTTACTCTGGGAACCAAGGTATAACCGGTCAAAAGATGAATTGGAAGTTAGTTGTAATCGATCACAAGCTACCTTTTGGAAGCAAGGTGTAACCGATCACAAGCTAACACATGAAGTAAGGTGTAACCGATCACAAGCTACCTTTGGGAAGTAATGTGTAACCGATCACAACCTGGTTTGGGAAACATGGTATAACCGATCATAATTCACATTGTGAGGTTGGTGCAACCGATCCCAAGAAGCAAAACCGAGTTTCCAATATTCACATATCACTATAAGTTTTCTGTGAAGATTGGAATTAGGGTTTGCAAAGAAACTTCTATATGTCGACATATTTGAATATATACATAACTCTTATCATTTATTGTTCAAAGATATTCCTTGATACTCAAGGTGATCCCTGGTCCGAAAAAGTACGAAAAACATTTAATTATGATTTTCATCATATATGTTTTGATTACCAGCATTTAAAACATATCCTATGGAAAGTATTATTAGTTAATGTGCTAGACTAATTATAGAAGTTTTTCCACGAGAGTTTTTAGAAATATTGGTTAATATTTATTGGGAATAGGAAAACCGAATTTAGGTACTTCGATGCATATCTTGAGAATATTTTCAGTTTTGGAATTTCCTTGTTGTCCAAACAACCTTGGTATAAAAATACTTGAGTTTGCATTTCTTGCAAACTATTCTAAGAGCCAGGCAAACTTCATTTCTTGTTGTTTCTGGTGGAGCCGTCTATTCGGAGAGGAAAGTATCCTAATTAGGTGAAATCTCTTACGACTGCTCATTTAAAGTCTTCTGTGGGATCAAGAATCTCTACGAGTACCGTTGGTGGTGAAAAAGAGGGGGTCTAACAACCACACCCAATATTTCATTTGGCAATCTGAATAGACAAACTCCAATATACTTTCAAGAGAATCAACTAGACAGTTAGACTCAATCTAGAGAAAAGTATATCAAAGAGTTTATATCTCTGTTTCACAATGTAATCAGCAAATCAAACAGATAGAAATCCGCGAGCCTGATTATTATGTGAAACAACTTGAACGGTACCAAAGACCAATGTTCAAGTGTCAATCAATTTAAATCAACAACCAAAGGTTGGATTATCTAATTGATCGATCTTAACGCACAACCTGTGATATTTCAATTATATAACAAAATATAATGCGGAAAAGAAATAACACAAACACCAGAATTTTGTTAACGAGGAAAACCGCAAATGCAGAAAACCCCCGGGACCTAGTCCAGATTTGAACACCACACTGTATTAAGCCGGTACAGACACTAGCCTACTACCAATGAACTTCGGACTGGACTATAGTTGAACCCTAATCAATCTCACACTGATTCAAGGTACAGTTGCGCTCCTTACGTCTCTGATCCCAGCAGGATACGACGCACTTGATTCCCTTAGCTGATCTCACCCACAACCAAGAGTTGCTACGACCCAAAGTCGAAGACTTGATAAACAAATCTGTCTCATACAGAAAAGTCTATAGGAATAGATAAATCTGTCTCCCACAGAAATACCTACGAGTTTTGTTCCGTCTTTTGATAAATCAAGGTGAACAGGAACCAATTGATATACCGTACTTATATTCCCGAAGATCAGCCTAGAAATATCAATCACCTCACAATAATCTTAATCGTATGGTAGCGAAACAAGATATTGTGGAATCACAAACAATGAGACGAAGATGTTTGTGACTACTTTTTATCTTGCCTATCGGAGATTAAATTTCGAGCCAATCTTAAAGAAGATAGTACCCAACACTATAGAAACAGCAAGACTAGATCACGCAACTACAGAGAAAATAGTTGGGTCTGGCTTAACAATCCCAATGAAATCTTTAAGTCGTTAACCTACAGGGTTTCGTGAAAAACCTCAGGTTAAAGGAGAATCAACTCTAGCTTATACAACTAGTATCACACAGGAGGTGAGGGGATTAGTTTTCCAGTTGCTAGAGTTCTCCTTTATATAGTTTTCAAATCAGGGTTTGCAATCTAAGTTACCTTGGTAACAAAGCATTCAATATTCACTGTTAGATGAAAACCTGATTAGATTCAAGCTAATATCTTTCAACCGTTAGATCGAACTTAGCTTTTTATACACAAATGAAATGTACCCTCATTTACGTTTAGTAACCGTACCTAAACGTGTACACCATGTTGGCTCAACCGTAGTTAACCGAGGTTAGCTATATGAACACTCTCATATCAACCTTATTCATCTTAACCACAACTAGTTCAAATTACTCAAATGAAACTAGTTAAAGAGTTGTTCAATTGCTATATTCTTATAGAAGTATACAAGAACACAATTGAAGCAAAATCGTTTTGATTCACTTGAATCAATTCATGAACATTATAGCCACGGTTTGCAAAGAATGCATTCCTTATTATATAAATGTATTAGTTCATGAGCCAACCGATTTTAGAACTTTAACCACTCAAGTATGCAAATGGGTACGCATACTTAAGTAGCCGGTCTGAGTTTGGGTTTGCCAGTATGCAAACGGGTACGCATACTTAGTACACTTCCAAATCCCAGTAGAAATTCCTTGACCTATACCTTACGCAAGTATGCGTACCGGTATGTGTACTTGGTAAATGGAAATTTCACAACTACAAGTACGCATATGGGTATGCATACTTTAGTTCCGATCATGGATCACATACATGCAAGAATGCACACTATGTTTATAATCCAATGATGGTTAAGCATTCTAAACTCTTATTTCAATCATTGAAACTTTCTTAGAGGATGACAATAGCCGTTTTCACACACTATTAGCATCAAAGCAATTTTCAAGATATTGAAATAATCATAACGAAACATTCCAAGTCTACACCAAATGATTGTACCACACAAACCATGTAAGATGTTACTAGGCGATTTTCACATGATCATCTTTTGACTTTCGTCAAGAATATAAGATGAACTTGGTTGAAGCGAAAGCTTACCAACACATATTCTGAGAAATATGTAAGCGAGTTAATCTCAGCTCGAAATCTCAAATGTGTATAATCGAAAACTATCGTAATACGACTTTTGTCTCAATATAGGAGATAGAGTAGAAACAGACTTTCCAAGTGATAGATGAGTTTTAGTCTGCACATACCTTTTGTTGATTAAGTTCCACAAGCTCGCCTTAGTAGTTCTTCGTCTTCAATTGATGAACGCCGTGAAGTCTAATGCTCAACTACACAATCTATCCTAGTATGAGACATCACTATAAGTAGACTAGAAATCAAGACTTATAGTTTTGATTAGTAACATTGACAACAAGCTTGAGATAGCAACGCTTGCGAGTTCGACCGAGTAGTGCTCTAACAGGTGGGAAACTAGATAATTGCAGTGTTATTAGTTTTCGATTATTGACTTGATTGACTAACGGTTGTTGAAACTTTGATTGCACCTAGTTTGTTTATTCTTGAGAATCTTCTTTTCTGATATAAGATTCACTCAGACTAAATCAAAGTATCGACGAGATCTTTAGAACCATCTTCGGATCTAAAGACATCTTGTGATAGTCCATTATTAACAGACTCCTTTCTGTGTGTGATTGATCACAATAGGATTCAAGTGTTGCTGTGAAGGTATTGATTAGTTGCATGAGATCGACAACTCTCTATAGTTTCTCTTTGAGATAGTACGAATCTAAAACTTGATTATTTTGGTAATCACTATTTAGATTGCTCTAACCAGACAAAGGAGTTTATTAGATTAAATATAAGAGCCTCTGTCAATGACTCATCAAATATCTTAAGCAAGATTGATTAGAGTGGTTACCAAACAGATTCTTCATTTGCTGTTTGGAATACGTTCCAAAGGACTTGTTATTCACGTGCATGAATCTAGAAGACGAAGGTGTGAAAAGACGAGGGTACCCAAATATACCTCAATCTAAAACTTTTCCACCTATAAGTCCTTTCTCTGAAAGTGATTTTCTATGGACTGAGTCGAGACAATACAACCAATCGGTTCACACTTCGTGTGATCGTCTATGGATACGAGATCGAGACAATACGACAACAAGACAACTTGTGTGATTGACTATGGATACAAGATCGAGACAATACAACAACGAAGTATGTTTACTTGATAATAGGTTCGGACTTAACCAAACACAATAGGATTGCTAACAAGTAAATAGGAATTAACGTTTGTGTATTTTACTTCTAATTATAATAAACAATTATAATTGCGGAAATAGAAAAGTAAAAGACACAGCAAGATTTTGTTAACGAGGAAACCGCAAATACAGAAAAACCCCGGGACCTAGTCCAGAATTGAATACTCTCAGAATTAAGCCGTTAATACAAAATCTAAACCAACTTCGTATAGTTGAGACCAAACAACTAAACCTATAGTTCACCTAGTTCCGTTTATATCCCTGCTCCAACTTGTAATAAGTCACGCACTTGGAACAATTCCTTTGGTTCGTATTCCAAACAGTAAAGGAACAACAAATCTGTTCGGTAACAACTCTTTTCAAACAAAGTGATATGAGTTTGACAAAAGGCTCTTCCGTTTATCCGAATAAACTCCTTTGGCAGGTTCTTAGATATATCTCTTAACAACTTCCAAAGTAATTGTATAGACTATGCAATCAATACTCTTAATCACAAAGAATTGTATTGATGCCGATCTACTCAACTAATCAATCAAGGTTATCACAAAGATAAACCGATTATAGTTGGATCCCCAGCCGATCAAGTTTTGTGCACACCAAAGATTATGAACTCAAATAAGAAATCTTCTTTGTCTTCAAATCTTCTTAGATCTTCAATAAACACCTGCACACAAACAACTTGAATCTCTTGTGATCAATCACACACAGAACGGAGTCTTTTAACAATGGATTATCACAAGACGTCTTTAGATCTACAAACAGTTCTAAAGATCCCCGTCGATACTTTGATCTAGTTTGAGTGAATCTTATATCAGAAGAGAAGATTCTCAAGTATAAACAAACTAGGTGAAATCAAAGTTCAACAACCGTTAGTCAATCAAATCAATCGAAAACTAATAATAAACTGCAATTATCTAATTTCCCACCAACGGTACTCGTAGAGCTTCCCAATCCAAAAGAAGTCTTTAAAACGAGCGGTCGTAAGAGATTTCGCCTAATTAGGGTACTTTCCTCTCCGAATAGACGGCTCCACCAGTAACAACACAACTAGGTAGTTTTGCTGGCTCTGAGGATTAGTTTGCTTGAAATGCAAACTTCAATATTTATAGACCAAGGAAGTTTGAACACCAAGGAATTTCCAAAACCGAATATTCTCAAAGATATGCAATAAAGGCAAAATCGGTTTTCATAATTCCTAGAAATGCACTGTCCAAATATTGACCGAAATCTCAGTAGAAAATCTCCAATTAGTAAATGCACATTACTAATTTTTATTTTCTAAAGTTATGCATTTTAATTGCTGGAAATTAAAAGCATATAAAAACTAAAAACCTTAATTAAAAGATTCTCAATTTATTTCGATCCGAGATTCTCCTTTAGCTATTAAGGAATATCTTTGAACAATAAAAGATAAGAGTTACTGCACATGTTAAAAGTATGTCGACATCTTTACTTTGTAAATCCTTTTTCATATTTACAATCTTGGAACCGATTTGTCACACTTTCAAACAAGTTTAGAATTGGTTCATCTGACTTCCAAGAACTATGTGATTGATTATCCTATCAAATCACCATTAATGGGTTTAACGGTTCTACCAAAACACAAATCTTCGGTTCTACCTCCATGTGGGTACTAGGATCAGTCACACTAGCTTTCCAAAAATTGGTTGACTAGGTACTAGGATCGGTTACCACATATTTATGGTATTTAACTTGTATTCGGTTGCACAAGTCATAAGATCGGTTACCAATTACTAAGACTTGTTGTACCTCTTACAAGGATCGATTCCTCATGCTTGTGATCGGTTGCACCTCTTACTAGGATCGGTTCCCCAATGTCTAGAGTTGGTCATACCAATTACAACAAATCGATCATACCATCTCAGGTGATTACATAAGATCGGTTTCACTAATAAAAGTCATACCAATACAAAAGTCAGGCATTGTGAATAGTTTTACCAAGATACATAAACACGTTATGAGCGGTTATACTAAACACACATATTGGTAATCCAAAGACTTACAATGAATAACAATACCAATAAGCCTAGCGATTTCCCTTTCGATTCATAAAACAAGTTTATGAATTGTACTTCCTTTAAATGAATGTAAAACATTGTTTCCTAGGACGAAATCTTCACCCATACCCATACATAATCACAATAGCATTCATACGATTATGTCGATGTCTTATATACGAAGTTCAAAAGATAGACGTTATACTTCGTATTGTAATTCCTTAATACTATGTCTAACTAGAGTATAATCATTCACAGTTTCGCAGTTATGTTTTCAATATGCACGACTTGAAAGATACTTTAGGAATGAAACAGTTCAAGTCAAATATTACTAACCTCAAGTGGAAGGATGATGTCGTCGTCGTTGTAGCTCTTTACTTCTTCACATTCTTCAAGTCTTCACATAATACTTGTAAGTCTCATATCCTAGTGACTTTCTAGCTAACCTATACGAAGTTGACTCTAGTAAATAATCAAGCGACTCTTTAAATGAGTTTTGATTCACTAAAATATGACAACAAAACTTGACATACCAACGCTTGGTGGGTTCAACCGAGCAATGCTCTAACAAGGTGCATGGATACTGATGGAACTAAGTAGCTAGGGGTAGTCTGCTGATCGTTGTCGTAGGCGTCAAAAATAAATTACACTTTCTTACTGCTCAAAATATATAATATAGCAAGGGCAAGAAAGGATCGTTCCCACAAAGAGGACTAGGTTGTCAATATATTTCGGTTTCCTATATAAAACAAAGGGGGGTTTTCTGATTTTTATATAACTAAAACAAAAGTAAAAAAACAAAAGTAAACGAATCAATAAGATGAAGATATTGGTCAAGGATTTCGTTTTCATTCACTAACATGTTCTTGTCTTAATAACTAGAATTGATATTTAATCTCTCATTATCAAAGGCCCTAAGATACCTTGATCGCAAAAATATCCCGCTAATTTCCTCTTGTCATCAACAAACACATTAAAAGATGCGAGTATGAATTCTATCTAAGAGAACAACCTAACGTGTAAAATCACTAATCAAGTTTAATTCCCTAGATGCATTACGTTCTATGAAATCAGGCCAATCAATGCAATTGAAATACATTGCGCAAACAATTTAACAAAGGTCACGATTCACTTGTGATTACTAGGATGTATCACTACAAGCAATATTCACAATTATGCTACTTGTATTCAAGGATTATCACTTTTACGTATAATAAACCCTAAACTAGCAATAGATGTAATTACAAGTTCTACCAATTTGCAACTTGACAAAACAAACAATCAATCATGTTGTAATACGTCAATCATACAACTATATTTTCAGAGAATCGTGAACGATAAATATGAGACAAAATTAATTCATCAAACGAAAAAGCATATTATGTGAAATCCAACTAATCCATAACCAATAATAAGATTAAATACTCATGTTAAAGGAGTTCATCACAAGAATAAAAAGAAGCTCTATCATGTTGTAAACCCTAGAACAAAAGTAGAGGAAACAAAGATACTAGAATAGATGTTTCTATTTCTCTTTATAGTCCTCAAATTCCAAAAGGATACTCTCCCAAAGTTAGGTTGAGCCTTCACAATCTTCAAAAGTCCATCTCCCAGTGGTCCACCAAGCCCATAAAACCCATGTGTAGAAAATAACCTATATGGAAATTCGTGTCAACACTGGTCACGGGATTGCTGACATCATCACCGGAATCCGGTCACTATCATCGGAATCCGGTCATCTGAAAACTACTCTGATCACCTGAGATATCTGAAACTGTCACCCGGAAAAATATATACTTCCAGCAACTCAACTCTTCTTTTCTACATTTCATACATTCGCAGAAACCATCTAAGCCAATTCATTGTTCTTGCGGAAACATGCCCAAAAACACGACTCCAAACGCATATATCCCACCGTCAACTTCCGCATCAGACTGGTTCTACCTTTATGATTGACTCAAACTTTATGATCCACGCTCTAATCTCTAAAATCCGACAACCGGAACTAGTACCACCGGGTCGCCATTCTTGCTGCGTTTTCGCAGCCATTCTTGCTGCGTTTTCGCACAGTTTCTGCGACATTTCAAAACTTGTTCAGGCCAACTCTCATTCTATCATTCTCACTCATTTATTTCAAACCCACTGCATCATAAGTAGCCACCAGTTAGCTTCATTGCTTGCTTCTAGCAGTCATTGGCAGCAACAATTCATCACCTGCATTCTCAATCCATTCCAGAAACATATCACTACTTCCCTGTAATGCACAGACTTAACACATCCTGCATCATTTCCTTGCTCTATCTCACTTCATATCTGCGCGCCAATCCCTGGTAACAGCATCTCCAGTTGCAACTTAACCTTCTCTGCCACAGACAAACTCAAACTCCCTGCAACTCTCTTGCTTTCCAGCTCCTCTAACCTGTTCTCACCCATTTCAGATTCATTCCCTGTAAAGCATGCATTCACAAACCCATTCACCTACTTGCAATTAGCAGCATCAACTGCCATCACCAGCAATGCGAGCAATCCCTTCTCAGCACAAATCAACTGCAGCGCATCTGCATCCACTGCTCAAACCTGGAACCCACTGCTCAGTTTAACAGCTCCAACCACACAACTGCAACAACAGCATCACTTGGTTCTTTCTCGGCTGCACACCAACTGCATCTCATGTTCTTCCTACAACTCTCACCAAGCTTCAGCTGACCATCTTCTCGAGCCATAAGCTGCAATTCATTTCAGGCAACAATACACAGCAACAGATCTTGAGCCATTCTCATCTTCAAATCATCAAAACAAAACCACTGCACCTAAACATACATCTACTTCAGCTTTCATTCATACAATCCATCAGTTCCAGTTAACTCCAGGGGCAGTAGCACACTTCAGTTCAGCTGCATTCTTCAACCTCTTAGCCAATTCACCTGCAATATCAAGCTAGTCTCTGCCATTACTGCATTGCAATTTCATTCAACACTGACTCTTAATGCGCCAACTCCGTTATCGCTTCAACAGCAACCTCATTCTTCCATTGCAGCACAAACAACTTCACATACCAAATCACCACTAACACTGAATCCTACAGCAACATCTCCCTCATTTCGAACACCCACTTCTCCACTGAGTCTTCCCTGCCACACTAAACACAGCACCAGAACTTCAGTCACAGCCCTGATGGCTGTTCACAGCTTCAATTCTTCCCTGCTCCAGTTATTCCAGCTACAGCTAGCACCATGGCTCACACCATCACTGCTTGCATCTTCTCAGCTTCTTTACTGCCTCCACAACCAGCAGCAGCAACACCAGTTATCTCAAATGGCATCAGAGTCCCAGTCTCAGCTGTTGCTTCAACCCATTCCAAATTGAACCCCAATTTCAACAGTACCCACTTGTTCATACAGCCGCAGATCCATACCCATTCTGCAAATTCTTGATTCAACAACAGGTTCATCTTATAATTCCACCAGCAGAACAACCACAAACCCTAATTTCTCCTGTATCTGTTCATGACTTCAATTAATCAATTGAGTCATACCCATCAAAACCACCTTTAACAGCTTCAACTACCATCTGATTTCGAAACCCGTTCCTCCATTTCAGAGTAACACCAACTGATTCTCGATGTAACCCTGAACCTGAGACAAACCCATACTTCTGATTCATCTCAAACCCTTAAATTCCTCCACCAACTGAATTTCTTCATCAATCCATGACAGCAGCAGAGCTTCTCTGGATCTTCTGATCATTTCTCAAATCTTCCTCTCTTTCTCGATCGACAGTAACAGCAGCCACAGTTTCTCTTTCCATCTCTTTTAGTGAATGATTGAGAGACGATAAACTTCTCTGACCTTTAGGGTTGTGTAGGAAAAAGTATTCATATTGGCACCCTGCATGTTAGGATAAGGGCTGCCAGAGGTGATAGCATTTCTTCTTGTATCATTGATTTGCTCGTAACTTTCTCGTACGAGACGTCGGAGTGACCCCATTCTTTCACCGCTGGCTTCATTTTCTCGTTCTCTTCAAGGTGATGAGAAGAAATCCTGAATTTGAGCGAGTTCCACTTCTTTTTGCTCCAAATGACTCCGTTGCACCTAATAACTCAAAAGCAAACATAAGATACATAATTTACAAGAAAACTCGTAAAGAAAGCATAAACAATAGATAAATATCCTATAAAGTTTCGGTTATTTCCGAACCTATTATCAAGTACACACTTTGTTGTCGTATCATCTCGGTCTTGTATCCATAGTCAATAGTAGGCTTAAAAACCTATAATAAGTTATACTGCAAGTGCACAATGTCCAACTAGTAGACAGAGGCAAGTACAGGTCGTTCCCACGGGGAGTGTGAAAATACTACTACTAACTAATACCAAAAGCTAACCAATCAAATTCAATATTTAAAAAGTTTAAAAATTAATAAATAAGATTACAAAACTAAACAAACAAAATAATAAAAGATGTAACTAAGATGTGAGAGTCGGTAACCAGAGTTTTATGATATCCACTAGTACTTATATTCAATTACTGAAATGAAACATAATTATGAATATGTGTTTATCTTTCGTTCTATTGACATCACCTATTATAAGGTGTTGATGGTGGTTTTTAGTATAGGGCGAAAACTGTAAAAGTCTGTCTACCTGACAAGGCATCAGAAGTAGTAGACCATGATATGTCTATATTCCGCAAGGAATTTGAAGAATATATCAGAATCTGATGAGTGCCGATGTCTCTCTTCATATTATATTGAAACTCAAGCTCCTAGATGAATTGTTCACTAGTATAGAGCCTAATGAGTATTTAAGCTCCTAGCTGCATTACTCACTAATGTCGGAGCCTGCCGAGTTTTCATTCTATGCTATGTTCCCCAGCCGAACTCTTGATGTTGACATGACATGACAATTAATGTTCGCTCGCAACTGAGTAGCATGAATTTCCGAAAGTGACGGGATTAAGATATGCATGGAAATACTCAAATAAAGGCACGCAAGGTTATGATGCCCTCTGAAACATAATTAGTGATTTTGTATTAACACACAAAATTCACCAGAAATTGATTGATTTTGTGTCAGCTCACAAAATTCAATCTTTCTAACCTAATTTTATTAATTTACAAAATTAGGTTTTTTGCGCTCTGCGCGATATATCGAACCCTATTGGTCGAAACTAAATCTAGGCAAACTAGGAAATTGATCCATCATGGAGCTAGTAGGAGCAAGATCCTACCAAAATCAGAAAACAAGAAATAAAGAGGAACTGCGGCAAGTAAGAGCAGCGGCAAAAGGAGGCGTGGCCGCGCCACTTGGCCGACCGATTGGCTTTTGCAGGCACCACCTATGGCCGGCTGGCCTCGCTCCATGTTGCTGCTTGCCGGCCCCCTTTCCCATCGACCAATCAAATCGCTTTAAACGCGCCACACGCACTTTTAAATAAAGTTGGAAGTTGGTTGGTCGACGCGCCTAATTCCTTAAGGAATCTAATATAGACGGTCCATGTCAGTCTTGAAACGATCACGGCCGTACGTTTTGGCCAGTCGATTTATCAAGCTTGGCCGCTTCCTGACGCGATCGGACAAGCACCACCATGCCACCATACCGCGGCCACATAGCTGCACGCGCTACTTAGAATTTCGACATGCCAAACCCTAATTTGGCCGGGACCACTATGCTATCCCATGTCAAATAATATCACCTAGGCATTAAGTTTAATACAACAACTAGAAGCCAATATCGTTGAGTCATATTTGGATCTAACACCAATATGCCAAGATATAGTGGCCGCAGCTACGCCACTATGCCACTGGCAGGCGCCACTACCCCACTGGCAGGCGCCAGTGCGCCATTATAGCGCCATTACGCTACTATGCTACTTGTTATTTTTACCGCTTTATGCGGGCCATGAACGCGCCATGCTAAGGATACGAATCGGCCGGCCTAACCCTTATTTTAGGCAGCCAACGAGCTGTGGCCATGATCAACGGCCACCCCCTTTTCCACAACGAGTTGTGGCCATGATCAACGGCCACCCCCTTTTCCACAACGAGTTGTGCCCATGATAAACGACCACCCCCTTATCCATAACGAGTTGTGGACATGATCAACGACCACCCTCTTCCATAAGGAACAATCGGCCACGCCGCGGCCTACCCATATGCCTTCTAAACGATCACCCAAAGATTGGACGAACAACTGGGAGCATTTGGTAAACAATCTTAGTATTAGCTACATGCAAAAAGTTTCGTATGAATGTCTAGCATAACATACTAAAAAATCACATCAATCGGATTAACGAGCTAAAAGATACATCTTAAAAGGCGAGCTAGGTCAAGAATGAAAACTGACAGAATTCCTCCTGAATTCTTCGTGAGTTTTCACTGTCGGGTTGTTTTTGAAAAGACGAGGGTACCCAAATATACCTCAATCTAAAAACTTTTCCACCTATAAGTCCTTTTCCAAAAGTGATTGTCTATGGACTGAGTCGATACAATACAACTAATCGGTTCACACTTCGTGTGATCGTCTATGGATACGAGATCGAGACAATACAACAACGAAGTATGTTTACTTGATAATAGGTTCGGACTTAACCAAACTCTAGGGATTGTCTATCAAGTAAAATAGGAATTAACGTTTGTGCGATTTACTTTAAATTATAATAAACACAATTATAATTGCGGAAAATAAAAGTAAATGACACAGCAAGATTTTGTTAACAAGGAAACCGCAAATGCAGAAAAACCCCGGGACCTAGTCCAGAATTGAATACTCTCAGAATTAAGCCGTTATACAAAATAAAACCAACTTCGTATAGTTGAGACCAAGCAACTAAACCTATAGTTCACCTAGTTTCTTCAGTATTCTTTTGCCTCCAACTTGCAGTAAGTCACGTACTTGGAACAATTCCTTTGGTTCGTATTCCAAACAGTAAAGGAATAACAAATCTGTTCGGTAACAACTCTTTTCAAACAAAGTGATATGAGTTTGACAAAGGCTCTTCCGTTTAACCAATAAACTCCTTTGTCTGGTCCTTAGATCAATCTCTCAACAACTACCGAAGTAATTGTTAGATTATGCAATCAATACTATTAATCACAAAGAAGTGTATTGATGCCGATCTACTCAACTAATCAATCTAATCTATCACAAGGATAAACCGATTATAGTTGGATCCCTTTCCAGCCGAAACAAGTATTGTGCACACTAAAGATTATGAACTCAAAAAGTCTTATTGTCTTCAAATCTTCTTTAATCTTCAATCAGCACCTGCACACAATCAACTTGAATCTCTTGTGATCAACCACACACAGAACGGAATCTGTTAACGTTGGATTATCATAAGACGTCTTTTAATCTACAAACAGTTCTAAAGATCCCCGTCGAAACTTCGATCTAGTTTGAGTGAATCTTATATCTGAAGAGAAGATTCTCAAGCATAAACAAACTAGGTGCAATCAAAGTTCAACCACCGTTAGTCAATCAAATCAATCGAAAACTAAAATAAACTGCAATTATCTAGTTTCCCACCAACGGTACTAGTAGAGCTTCTCAATCCAAAAGAAGTCTTTAAACTGAGTGTCCGTAAAAGATTTCGCCTAATTAGGTTACTTTCCTCTCCGAATAGGCGGCTCCACCAGTAACAACACAACTGAGGTAGTTTTGCTAGCTCTGAGGATTAGTTTGCTAGGAATGCAAACTTCAGTATTTATAGACAAGGAAATTTGGACACCAAGGAATTTCCAAAACCGAATATTCTCAAAGATATGCAATAAACACAAAATCGGTTTTCATAACTCCTGGAAATGCACTGTCCAAATATTGACCGAAATCCCAATAGAAAAATCTATAATCAGTAAATGCACATTACTAATTATTATTTTCTAAAGATACGCATTTAATTGCTGGAGATTAAATAGCATATAAAAACCAAGAAACCTTAATTAAAAGATTCTCAATTTATTTCGATCCTGGGATTCTCCTTTAGCTATTAAGGAATATCTTTGAACAATTAATGATTATAGTTACTGCACATGTTCAAAGTATGTCGACATCTTTACTTTGCAAGTCCTTTATCATACTTACAATCTTGGAAACGATTTGCCACACTACCAAACAAGTTTAGAATTAGTTCGTTTGAATTCCAAGAACTATGTGATTGGTTATCCTATCAAATCACCAATCATGGGTTTCACGGTTCTACCAAAACAAGTTCGGTTCTACCTCCATGTGAGTACTGTGCATAGTTACACTAGTTACTAAAATTCGGTTGACTAGGTACTAGGATCGGTTCCCCACAACTTATGGTAACTACCTATATTCGGTTGCACATGTCCATAGGATCGGTTCCCCCAAAACTACAAACTTGTTGCACATGTTCATAGGATCGGTTCCCCCATCTACTAAAAACGTGTTGCACCTCTTACAGGGATCGATTCCCCTCTTGTAAATTTGTTGCACCTCTTACTAGGATCGGTTCCCCAATTGCTAGATAAAAGTTGCTATTTACAAGGCATTGATCATACCATCTTGAGTGATTACTTAAGATCTGTTTCACTAATAAAAGTCATACCAATACATAAGTCAGGCCTTGTGAATAGTTTTACCAAGATACATAAACAAGTTTATGAGCGGTTATACTAAACACCCATATTGGTAATTCAAAATAGATTTGCAATTAATAACAATACCAATAAGCCTAGCGATTTCCTTTTCGATTCACAAAACGAGTTTATGAACTTACTTCCTTTAAACGAATGTAAAACATTGTTTCCTAGGATGAAATCTTCACTCATACCCATACATAATCACAATAGCATTCATATGATCATGTCGATATCTTATATTCAAAGTTTAATGGTTAAGCAATAAACCTCGTATTGTATTCCTTAATACTATGTCTAACTAGAGTATCATACACAGCTTCACAGTTATGTTTTCAATATGCACGACTCGAAAGATACGTTAGGGAATGAAACAGTTCAAGTCAAATATTACTAACCTCAAGAGGAAGGATGATGTTGTCGTTGTAGCTCTATACTTCTTCACATTCTTCAAGTCTTCATGTAATACTTGTAAGTCTCATATCCTAATACTTTCAAGCTAACATATACGAAGTTGACTCTAGTATATAATCAAGCGACTCTTTAAATGAGTTTTGATTCACTAAAATATGACAACCAAACTTGACATACCAACGCTTGGTGGGTTCAACCGAGCTATGCTCTAACAGTTTTCACCTCCTAAACGAGCTCAAAACCTAAATATTCCCTTGTGGGAAGATAGGAAATTCTTTTCTGATAAGAATGGATGGGCGGATCGTCAAAATCCGAGTTCGTATGAGAATTCTACAGCAGTTTTAGTGAGGGTCTCATATCTGAATTTTCTTATTACGAAATTTCATGAATTAGCACAAACTTATGCAAATCATCTCAGCCATCCAACTTGGCTAGCCAACTTAACCGATTTAGATTTAATTTGGGCCAACCAATAGGATGTCAAAATGGCTACCTGTTGATACATGAAAATAATCAATCTCCAAATGGACAGCCCCTTAACCGATCAAGAGAGGGGTCCCTCTTAGGGCGGAGAGACTAGGGGACTAGGCCTAACCCACTAGGATGGGATAGTTCTAGTCCATCCAAGAGGATATTGAGTTAGTTGGGCTTTGGCCCAATAGGAAAGCTTCTTAGGGTTTGATAATAACTTAAGGAAAGGGAAATGGTAGTTTAGTAATATGTTAATCTTATGGGCATTTATCCATAAGATGGTCATTATAAAAGGGGAAGAGGGGGCACACTTATGGCATCATCACTAATCCATCATTACATCTCATAAACCTCTCTACATCTTGGGAGTACTTTCTGTGATTAGGGCTAGTTCCTCCTTCCTACGTTTTACCCCATCAACATTGCGACTACAGTGGGAGGTTCTTAGCCTCTTTTCCAGCATGATAATCCCAAGTGCGAGTCAGGAAGTACCAGCGGGCGGAGCATTCCCAAATCCATACCATGTTTCTGTGGAAGACGTGCGTGGAGAAAGTGATGATGAGATACGTTTTCAAGCAGTGGTCACTACACCTATTGTGCAAGGAGCGGGAGCATCCCCAGGCGCAGGAGCGTCTCATAAGAAATGAGAGATACTCAAAGAAAAAATTGCAGCTGAGACAAGCGAGCAAGAGATGTTTGAAATACAAGAGGAGCTAGACGCGTCTGTGAAGAAGCAATAAGAATTGCGCAAGGGAGCAGAGCACGACAGCTGCCAGGACGGCTAGTACGAATAGCACCATTTAGGGTATGACATAAGACGCGATTGTAAAGTACTTAGAAACTAATTACCGAGTAACAAAGCATGACGCCTATGATTCGATAGAACCACCATACTCTGCAGAAGTTGCCGATTACTTGTATCTTGAAGATTACACATCACCAAAGTTTAAGACATATGGAGGAAAAGGAAATGTGCGAGAGCATGTGAGTCGCTTTATATAAGCAATGAATGCATATGCCCAGGATGAAAGCCTTTGTATGAGAGAATTTCCGAAGTCACTTACGGATAACGCCTTCACCTGGTACGATAATATGAAACCCGGAAGTATTAGCTCATGGCCCTCCATGGTGCAACTCTTTTTGAAGAAATTTTACTCTGCACAAAGAAGGGTCACGACAATAGATCTGGGAAGGTGTACCCAATGAGTAGGGTAGGAGATAGGCAAATACATTACCTGCTTCCGAGAGTTTACGTTAGAATTCCACGAGGATATTCCATAGGAGCGCTTAGTGGAGATCTGTATCAGAGGGATGGATGTTGTTTTCTGACTAAATCTAACAAATTTCAAATTCCAAACCTTTGTTGAAGTTGAAGAAGCTGCAGCCCGGATATCAGATTGTGCGGACGTTATGCACTCAGGAGTAGGCGCACATACATGGCAACAACACTCTGTCAACACCGTATCTGCACCCGCTTCCAATGATCAAGGGAATGAAAGAGGAAAATGCGGAGTTGCTTTCGGTTCTTACCACGGACAATCTGGGAGAAGAGGAGGAAGAATGTATGGAGGAAGGCCCAATCTGCCACCACCTTTGTCGTGCAGTAAAGAACAGATAATAGGACTTTTGGAGCAATGGGTATCAAACAAAGAAGAGACTTTACCACTGGTATCCGCAGAACCTATTGCAGCGGATAAGAATCACGAGCGTTACTGTCATTACCATAGGAGAGTTCATCATCCGACTACAAAGTATTATTCTCTTCGATACATTGTGCAGAGGAAGCGAGCCAGAGGCGAACTAGAGATAGGAGAGCAAACCATCAAGAACAACCCGCTTCCTCAACATCGAGTTATGATGATCTCACATGATCCGACTGAGAGAGAAGCATGGAGACCTTGGGAGGAGGCGGAAGAAGAAGAAGCGTGCAAAGCTTCCGAGACAGCAATCTTTTCAGACGTGAATGGAGTTGCTAGTAAATTTGCTCAAACTGTTTTGGCTCAGCAGTTCTTCGACTCCCTGGGTTTTAGCGAACATCAAGTCCACGAAGCAGCTAAGGCTACAACCGCAATTGCATTCGAAAAGGCGTACAATCCGATACCTAAAGAAGCCATTACCTTTACGGACGAGGATATTTGCTACCCGGGAGTTAATCTTCGCCCTTTATACCTGACAGCTTTCATTAACAAACAATCTCTCAAGCGAGCTTTCATAGATGGTGGGGCTTAACTTAACCTGATTTCAGTACACATGTTGGAAACATTGGGAGTGTCATGAGCAACAATCAAGATGCGCGCGATGACCGTACGAGGATTTGGAGGACAGACTCAGACAACGATAGGGATAGTATATTTGATGATGAAGATCGGACCTATTAGAGCACTCACCCCCCTTTTACGTACTCGAGGATGATACTACATTCCATGTGCTTCTCGGACGAGGATGGCTCTTGAATCATAAGGTAGTAGCATCAACATATCATTAGTGTGTCAAAACTAACATTGGAGGAAAGCAGTTCCGGATCCCGGCTACGAGCAATCCATTTGGACTAGAAGAGGCCTACATGGCTGACGTAGTCTTCTACACGCAACCTGTCTTGAGTCAGGAAGAGCATCCAGAGCATCTAACGCCACTTCTAAAATGGGAGGAGTTCCAACCATAGGAGCAGACGAAAGAAAAAACTAAGTCAGTGTTCAGCCCATCACGGATGGGACTTGCCCCAGGGAATAAGAGAGCAATAGCGGAGACAAAGAATATTCGGTTCAAATGCTTTTCGTGACCGGAAGGCAGACATTTCTACCGATTATAGCAATTAGCCGGGGAAGTCTCACAGAGCCAATATGATTGTGTTATGCCATAAGCAGATAAGGAAATGGCGGAGACAACCCCAATGATGGAAAACTCACATGAAGAAGTAGAAGTTCCTATTTCGGGGGAAGAAATGATAGAAAATTTGCCCGAGGAGAAAATAAAAGTCGATCCAACGCTTGAAGGGTTAGAAGAAATAAACAATGGCTCGGAAGAAAATCCCCGTTGCGTGCGTATCAGTAAACATTTGGAAGAAAAGGAAAAGTTACGGATGATTAAGTTGCTCCGCGAATACCAAGACGTGTTTGCATTTACATATGATGAAATGCCTGGCTTGGATAGTGATCTGATCGCACATAACCTCAATGTCTCACCCGAGTATAAGCCTGTTAAACAGCGAAGCCATAATTTTCCGGAGAAGATAGAGCTCACCATTAAAGAAAAAGTGGAGAAGCTGTTGAAAGCTAAGTTCATTAAACCAATCCAACATCCTGTATGGTTGGCTAACATCGTCCTGGTAGCAAAGGAGAATGGAAAGGTCCGATGCTGTGTCGATTATCGAGATCTAAACCGCGCATGTCCTGAAGATGATTTTCCCGTACCAAATATAGACGTAATGGTGAATAACACATGCGGATACGGTATGTTTTATTTCATGGATGGGTTTAGCAGGTACAATCAAGTAAAGATGGCCGCGGAGGATGCCCATAAGACATCTTTTCAGACACCATATGGAAATTTCTATTACGTAGTGATGCCATTCGGATTGAAGAATGTAGGCACGACTTATAAGCGGGCGATGGTAGCTATCTTCCACGATATGATGCATCAAATAATGGAGGTATACATAGATGATGTCGTGGTAAAATCGAGAGCACGAGAGGACCATTTGGATCACTTAAGGCGTGTTTTCAACAGATGTAGAAAGTATCACTTAAAGATGAACCCTCTCAAATGCGCTTTCGGAGTCACCTCCGGAAAATTCTTAGGGTTCGTTGTTACTGATAAAGGGATACAGATTGATCCAAACAAGGTTGAAGCGATAACCACTATGAGGTCGCCCGCAAATGTGAAAGAATTGCAAACTTTTATAGGAAGAGTGTCTTATGTCAGGAGATTCATCCCCGGATTGGTGCAATTACTATCGGCGTTCTCACCCTTATTAAAGAAGAACAAACAATACGAATGGGGATATGATCAAGAGCGAGCCTTCCAAAAGCTCAAGGAATGCTTAATCAGTGCACGAGTCTTACGACCACCTGTCAAAGGCGAGCCCCTATATCTGTACACAACATTTACCAATGTGGAAATCAGAGCATTATTAGCCCAAGACCTTGGCAATGATCAATTGTGTACGATCCACTATATCAGCAGAGGTTTTAGAGACACGGAATTCAGATATTCGAAAGCGGAACAGGCATGTTTAGCGCTCATATACGCCACGCAAAAATTACGATCCTATTTGCTTGCTCATGAAACCATAGTTGTGGAAATTGCTAACCCAATCGCCTACCTAGCCACAAAGCCAGTCCTATCCGACAGAACAGCCTGATGGTTTTTGTAGCTATCCGAGTTTGAACTAAAGTATCAGCAACGGTCCAAAGGAGTACGCGGGCAGGCATTTGCGGATTTATTGGCCGCATTTCCAGGAACGGATATGATGGAGATAAGTAAAGAGATACCCGGAGACATTGCGGAGGCTGAAGAAGAAAAGCGTTGGGTAATGTTTTTTGATGGTTCATCATACAGCTCACATGGAGGAGCTGGTATA
Organism: Papaver atlanticum; assembly: GCA_023531105.1. Taxonomy (NCBI): domain Eukaryota; kingdom Viridiplantae; phylum Streptophyta; class Magnoliopsida; order Ranunculales; family Papaveraceae; genus Papaver; species Papaver atlanticum. The sequence goes on along the minus strand of JAJJMB010000242.1, from coordinate 1,328,272 downwards.
GTTTTCGAAAAACCCACGCAAGACCTGTTATCTTTTTCTTTCAAGTTAGATTTCGAATGCAGCAACAACGTAGCTGAAAACGAAGCATTAATTTTGGGATTGCACATGGCGGAGGAACTTAACTTAGGAGCGATAGACATACTGTCACAAACCATATATCAGGAGATTTTCAGGTAAAAGAGCCGCATTTGGCTCCTTACCGAGCCGAAATCCAAGAGCTGATAGCAAGAAGAGGAAGTACCGTTATCGAGCACACAGGCAGGACCACTAATCGCCATGCTGATGCACTAGCAACCCTAGCATCAAAGATGCAACTGAACGAAGTGGATGAAGGAACGGAACATTGGTGGTAAAGAAAAGAACATTACCAAGCACATGGAAATAGGACGCGGCATTCGAACAAAAGGATGATTGGAGAATAGCTTATATTGAGGATCTTACCAAGGAGGTAGATGACCAGCTTCTGCCTGCTAAAGTACTAAAGCAGTTCGTCATAATAAGAGGAGCATTATATTTTCAAACACCCGAAGGAGCCTTATCACGTTGTGTGGGGAAGCTAGAGGCACAAGAACTGTTGAACCACGTCCATGAAGAATCTTGCGGACAGACAGGGGGAATTCCATTATATCGTCGTTTGCAAAGGATGGGTGTATACTGGCCAAACATGGCGGTTCAAGCGGCGGTAATACAGGATAAATGTGAAGGCTGTCAAGCGCCTCCACAACAAACAGAGGTCTATAGTGCAAAAATAGAGGATTGGAGACAACCTTATATAGACTTCATTCAGCATGAGCGTTTGCCGCAAAACAGACAAAATGCACTCAGGGTTCAGAGGAAAGCCGGACGTTTCTTTATGAGAGAAGGAATTCTCTACAGAAAGAGCTACGGAGATAAGATACTGCGCTGCCTGTCGCAAGAAGAAGCAGAGGTAGTCATGGCTATAACTCATAACGCGGAGCATCAATGAATGAGGAAACTTTTCCTGCAATTGTACGAAGGAGGGTTTTACTGGCCTACAATGAAATTCGATACAGCCGAACATGTAAAAAAGTATCAGTAATGCCAATGCCATGGGCCGCTAATTCGCGCCCCGCATACCTTGTTACACAGCGTTGTCACTCCTTAGCCCTTTCATAGCTGGGGACTCGATATCATTGGGAAAATATGTCCAACCTCATCCGGACGGCATAAATATATCATCACCGCGACTGAGTATTCCTCCAAATGGGTAGATGCCATTCCGCTCCGAGATTATTCAGGAGCTACAATTGCGGCATTTATTAAAGAACATATCATATGTCAGTTTGGCGCGCCAATGGTCATCCGCTCGGATAATGGTACCTCTTTTGTTAACCAGACTGTTAAGGAATTGCTAGATCAATACGACATTAAGTTTCATACTTCGACTGTCTATTACCCTTAGGGGAATGGACAGGCAGAGGCGACTAACAAAACATTATTGAGGATATTGATCCGCACAGTACATGATCACCATCGAAGCTGTCATGAGCAGCTACCTCTCGCATTCTGGGCATACCGCATCTCCAAGCGAAGTCCAACCGGAGCCTCCCCTTATTCCTTGGTATATGGAGAAGATGCAATACTACCAGCAGAGATTTCTATTCCTTCTGCACGTGTATCCATGGCCAGTCTCACTACCCCGGACGAGGTTAGCCGTTTTTCTCATCTTGATACTTTGGAGGAACGACGAGCTAAAGACGAGCGGTTTGCGGACAAGTATAGGCAAAGGACGGCATACTATAACTAGAAGGTAAAAGAACGAACTTTCCGCATAAATGACATAGTCATGAAGATCGCCCCACATGTTCAACGAAATGAGAAGGCAGGAAAGTTTGCTGCGAATTGGGAAGGACCTTACAGGATTAGCGAAGCAGCGGAGAGCGGATACTATTATCTCAAGCGAATGAATGGGTCACGAATCAATACCCCTATCAATGGTAAATGGCTTAAAACTTATTTTGCATAATAATCAAATGTATGTCGGACAACTGATCAGCAATAATACGATTATTTTTATTTAACACTATGAGTCATTACAAATAGCCCCGAGTATGGCTAGGTTCTGTGCATGACCTGATGAAGTGCACCAATAGCCTAGAGTATGGCGAGGTTCTGTGCACGACCTAATAAAGTGCACCAACAGCCCCGGGTATGGCTAGGTTCTGTGCATGACCCAATGAAGTGCACCAATAGCCCTAAGTCCGGCTAGGTTCTGTGCATGACCCAATGAAGTGCACCAATAGCCCCGAGTATGGCTAGGTTCTGTGCATGACCTAATGAAGTGCACCAATAGCCCAGAGTATGGCTAGATTCTGTGCATGACCTAATGAAGTGCACCAATAGCCCAGAGTATGGCTAGGTTCTGTGCATGACCTAATGAAGTGCACCAATAGCCCCGAGTATGGATAAGTTCTGTGCATGACCTAATGAAGTGCACCAATAGCCCCGAGTATGGCTAGGTTTAGTGGATGACCCAATGAAGTGCACCAATAGCCCTGAGTCTGGCTAGGTTCTGTGCATGACCCAATGAAGTGCACCAATAGCCCTGAG
>JAJJMB010000242.1:1276371-1325691 GCA_023531105.1 Papaver atlanticum | reverse complement strand
GGCTAGGTTCTGTGCATGACCCAATGAAGTGCACCAATAGCCCTGAGTCCGGCTAGGTTATGTGCATGACCCAATGAAGTGCACCAATAGCCCCGAGTCTGGCTAAGTTCTGCGCATGGCTAATAAAGTGTACCAATAGTTTCAGAGCCGGCTAAGATCTGTGCATGAAACACTTTAAGATTCCGGAGGATAACTATAGACACAACGCATTAGATAAATATTGGTTTTGACTAATCCAAGCAAGGAATACATTTAACAGGCAGAACAGACGAAATGCAAATAAAGAATAAGTATAATTCCAAAAGAAACAACATGTGCATTGACACCGCGTACAGATAACGTAACTAATACATTCATTCATAAACATTCGGAGTAATACATGAAGCGGATAAAACAAAACATTATACGGATAAAATCCATTATGTCAAAGAACTGAAGATAAAGATGAGTTTGCGCGCCTCAGTATGCCACGCGCAATAGCCAAGTCGTTCTCCCTTTGCTCCATGTGGACACGAGCATTAGAAAATACCTCAAAGGCTTCATCCGAAGCCATAACATTTTCCACTAAAGGATCGACCCGACAAGCACTTAACCGATCCACATATAAATCCATTGCATGAAGATACTGCGCTTGGCTAACCTCAAATAAATCCTCACACTCGCGAGCAAGTGGAGTATTTCCGATAACAGTAGCCTGTAACAATTCAAGTTTTTGTTTTTTAAGAGCTAAACATAAGGTACTGATTGATTCTGCCATAGTTACTAATAATTTCTCTCTGAAACCTCTAGGCTATATACCAAAAAAAAAAGGGGGGGGGAGGGTGATTTTTTTTTTTAGGATGACTCAACTATAAGCATACAACAACATGTGACCTCTTGCTCTATATCTTGCATCATCAAAAGCGCTTCCTCATACTGAATAGTAGCCATAGATAGAGCAACTTGCATATCCCTTAGTACTCGTTCTACTTCGTACATAATCTTCTCGGACGCATGGACCTGACGAGCCATGTTAGCAGTCCCATTCTGCTATTCGAATGCTTCGCGCGCGTTATCCTGGACGGTTAGCCTATGAATCCGCAAAGCCTTCACTTCATACCTTAAGATCAACGGTCGCGCCAATTCCACTTGTTTATCAGACTGATGCACTAGAGCTGATATCACACATAAAGATAATGCATACCCATACAAGCGACGACCCGACTGTTGGGAAGTGAGCGCGTGACAATCGGTTATAGCATGATCAATATACACCATCATAAGGTTTGTTTCCTGAAATCCACCTCATGACGAATGGAAACAACGTCATCTAGTGCATGCTGAATGCTGAAAGATACTGGCCCAGGCGTTCGAGCTTACTGAGCCGATAAATACACTTTGTATCGCTTATCAAAATGGGCATGCGCCTTAGCACGATTTGTTGCTCTTATCTCCCTAAGTAATTCTATTTCATCTTTCATAAGTAATAAACGATCTAACTCAGATCCTCTTCTATAAGGAGTTACTAACATTGGCATAGAGGCCAAAGATAGTACGTAGCTATGTAAAAGATGAGCCATCCATAGAATTCTTGTATAACACGATACACATAGTGGAGAAATGAAGATACTATAACAATAGACGTACTTTAATTATATAGGAAATATACATATCGCAGCATTCATTACTCCATAACCACTACCTACAAAAAATAAAAAAATTAAAAATTAAGGCAGTGCACGAAGCACCCTGTGAACTTCAGCAAGAGCTATTTCAATAGATCTCACACTACGGTTCGCATCAACACATCGGAAATGAGTAATCAGGCGTTGCTCACGACAATAACCACGATACTCAAGAAGAGTCACATTGGGAAACCCGCCCTCACTTTGAACCTTCATTACAAGATGGTCTGCAGCGGCCAATCGTTCATGCCAACATGAATTCTCGATCTCAAAAGTATCACGTGCAAGACACATCACCCGTAAAACACGATTTAGATACCCCACCTCCATAACCAACCTTACACGATTAGTCATGACATAAAAGATGAGAACTTAAAAAATATTTACTGTGATTAATCAGGACAACTCTCATATATATAACCTAATAACACAATACCCAAGATAACATTTACGAATCCCTAAAAAAAAAGATGATGATGGTAGGAATCCTCTTAAAAGCGTTCAGTTATAAGCGAGCGGCAATAAGAAATGTCTTCATCTAGGTCATGCATCATCAACTGCACTTCACCATAATGAGTAGTGGAGTCAGTATAAGCACTATGCACCTCTTCTAGCACTTGATAAATCTTGTGCATAACATCGCCGGAGGCATGAGATATGTTTAGCGTCTCCTTATGCTCCTCATAAGCTTTGCGTGCCTTATCCAGAGCAATCCATCGATGAGTTTGCAGCATCCCAAGTTCGTCCTTTAATACTAGCAAACGTGCTAGTTCTGCTTTCCGATCGGTAGGATGAATGAGAGTAGACACATCACACAGGGTCAAAACACATCCACGAAGATTCGGACCCGCCTGCTGAGTAACAAATGCGTGACAGTCAGCTATCGCTTGATCAATATCAGTCGTTATAATTATCGACTCTTGGAATAGTCACTCAGCCTTGTTCCGATCAGCAACAGTTTCATCACTGCTATAATCAGTCGCCCGGATGCCTGCATCCTATGATCCATCGAATACGTCTCATATTGCTCATCAAACTACGCGCGTGTGTCCATTCTATTCGCCATTCTAACTTCTCTAAGCATCTCTACTTCAGTCTTTACCAACAGCAAGCGAGTTAACTCATGATTCTTCTCATAAGGAATGACTAGTGTCGGCACAGGAGCCAAAGCCAGAGTGTAACCGTGTAGACGGTGAGCCATCCGCTGCAAAATATAACTAATAACCAAAAAGGAAAACAAAACAACGAAAGAAACTTGAAAGACACTAACTAAAACAATTCCACTCACTTCTACTTATAGAAACAAATGATAATGCCACATTAATTATCATCCAACCATAATAATAAATGCAAATAATTAAATAATAAAAATAATATCTTGCAAAAGAAAACAAACCATCAAAGTCTTCCAAACAAAAGCAAAGAAGTTATTGTTCAAAACCCACTCACAAAAACAACCCAAAATTAATTAATGTCCAAAGCGACCAACTCCGCTCTCTTCTTAGTAAAACGCCCATTAACCTCCTCAGCAGCAGCTCGGGCGATCCTCAACTCCTCAGTAGCTCGGCCAACGTCCGCCATCAGCTGGTCATATGCCACTTTCTTAACATCAACAATGTTGAGCAAGCATCGTTATTCGCGGTCCAGTTCATCGATCTCACAAGGCAGTGTAGTCCGTGCATTGTGGCTCTCCTTGGCCAGATCCAATAGATTCTTGAGCCAATGAATAGGAAATCGGAGAACTAGATAAGTTTGAATGGAGGCGTCCCATTTCCTCAGAGTAGCCAGATCGATGGGAGTCTCCTCCTCCTGAGAAAGGCTATCCGCTATATCCAGTAAATCCTCATTAGCCATGACCAAAATGTTGGCGGGCATTTCTTCATGAACGCACATATGGCCAAACCTCTCCACTATGCGTCGGTAGTTGGCTGCTTTAGACGAAGGAACCCAGAACCCATGTACTAGATCAAAACGATTATCAACACCATCCTCCGTAGCTGAGATAACACGAGGATATCGAAACTTAGGATCCTCCGGAGTAGCGATCAGCTCGGCGTCCGTGTCTACACTGTGAGAAATTTTAGGATCTAGCTTGGAGGGCTTTTGCCGCTTATCATTAGCACTCCCGGATTCACTAACTTTAACTTGCTGGCTTAAGTAGCTCCCTTTATCATGGGTGCCATCCCGTTTTCCCATATCCTAAGGAAATGAGGGAAAACCTAAATAAGTATCCCAACACAACATGGAAATAATAATAATAATAAAAGAAAATGTACAACACATACTGGATTGGAAGGAGGAGGAAGGTAGGAGAACGAACTGATCGACGAGATGAGGAAGAAGAGCTTGATGCAGCTGGCTCCGAATGACCTAATAAGAGAAAAAAGCAAGAGAGGAAATAAAATAATTTTATCAGAAAGATACAGGGAATGAAGACGTATATATAGATTATTAGGTGCATTTTATAATAACAACGGAATATTTTGACTGGCATGTCTCAATACTTGATAAGAGAACAGTATAGTGTACTCACGAGACTTAGAAGGGAAAGAGCTTGGATCCTTGGCACTGCCTTTAGGCCTACTATCCTCTTGGGAATAATCATGAACAGAGTGATCCGACTCAAACTCGCTCGCCGCACCTAGCATATCAGGGGGAGTATGGAGAGAGTGATTAGGATCTGGTACCGTCTTTACAATCAGAGGGTGAGTGGATTGTAGAACCATACAAGGAGAAAGCACTTCAGGACCACTTCGACTGACTGATTGGCCTAGTTGGCGTTCTACATGCTCAAGGAATGAACTTGTGGATGGCGACCCCATTTTTGGAGCCTGTGGAGAAAATAGAGAGGAAATATTATTAGTACGAATGAAAGGTAATTGCGGAATAGGTAGCACGCCAGCATCCCGTTTCATCTTCTTAGCCAGTCGATCAGCTCTCCATTTGTTGAGAGGTTGGTTAATGTACTATTCAAAGAGGAGGCCCCTAGGCTTCCAGCCAATAGGCAGAGAATTTTAAAAGAATACAACAAACAAATATAAAAGAAACTAAAGCAGGACTGGACTGGAAACGAAAGAAGAAAATAAAATAAAAGAGTACCTTAGCAGAAGGAGATGCGTCAGGAGGAATATCCAAAGGATTCACTGTCTGAGGACGCCTCCTCTTTTTAGAACTCGATGGAGGAGGTAAAGAACTACCTTTCCCATCCTCTTGAGAAGACTCTTTGCCTGGAAAAGGATCCCAGCTAGTGACTAGTGGGCGGAGAGGGCGACCTTTGTTGCTTGAGGAAAGCTTGTATCTCTTGGCAGTCTCCTCATTCAGCCTCATGCGACCTGATGCGTGCATTTATTTGAAATCCTCCCTGGTCAAAGCCGGAGGATCATATGGGTCCTTGAGAAGAAGATTTAGCACATTCCGGTTGACACCATTGCGATATCCAAGCCACTCGCGGGTGACACTGACTTGCCATTGGGATTGAGGTTGGTAGAAATCAAAATAGCACTTACGATCACTCATTCGAAGACCATCTTTGAAAACGAAGCGATTAAAACTCATATGGACTTCTATATCGTCCTCGGATGAAGAAGGGAGAGGGGGATTATAGGGAACTCCTTGATCAAAACCCAGCTGCCGAGCCACATGAATGGTGTTATACATCTCGGACCAAAACTTCCCGCCATGAAAACCGGGAAGACGCCCTGGTAGGGTGGAGACAATGATGTCAAAATCCTCGGATGAGGGTGTGTCCGCGGAAGACATCCTCCTCGGAGACTTAATAACAAAACTATAATGTAAGGAACCAGTACGACCATCCTGATAAGTGATAGGGTTGAAATCACTTCTTTTATCCATAAAGTCCTTGAGGTTGGCCTTAGGAAGAAAGCCCTTCTTGTGATAAAGATCCATCCGAGGATGGGACTCGGATACTATCACCAGTCGTTTAGAACCATCTTTCCGAATGACCTCCTCTTGCCGCGAGAGAGCGAGAGGATTCAGCTGAGGAGGCCTGTATAAAGGAAAGTGCTCCCAAACCCAAGATTGGATGAAATTGGCAGGGAGGAAAGTCTCCACTTCATGGGACCCATCCACTCGACGAATATCACGAGCCATCAAAATCCAAATGATGATATAAACCGCCTAAGAACATAGGGGCGAGTGGGAATGATATGCCACGGGACATCAATACGGCTATGGGAATAAGCTCATTCTTAATAGTGTCCCGGGGACTGTATTCAAACACGTCGTGACACAACCAAAAAAGGAGGAAGGCTGCCAACTCTGCTCGATCTATTTCCCCTTCGCGAGGAGGAACGCTTTCACGTGCACCGGAAATCATAGGGGCCCAATATTTAATCAAACAGGAGAAAGAGGCTCGGCGTTTCCCAGACTTCGTCTTCTGGCCACTCTTTATCTCTTTCACATCATCGGATTCTTCAGCAACAGACGATTTTGCATGAGCAGCTTTAATAGTGGATGCCATGAGCTTTGGAGAAGATGAAGCATTAACCGGAGATTCATGAGCGGCGGATGCAACAACTTTCCCTTTTCTTTTACCTATTGAGCCCTCTAGTTCACCCGGAGCTTAAGTCTTGACTTCCCATGGATTCTGGAATGTAATAGAACTTGCCTTGGCAGCAGTTAAGTGATCACGAAGGTCTCGGTCACTCTTGTTCAAGGACTTGTGAAGACAACAATCTTCGAAAACCATATCACCATGGACAGGCAGGCCAGTAAGTGCCACTACGTCTTCTAGAATGAGGGTCGCTTCACCCCAAGAAAACAGGAACGTGTGAGGATCGATTCCCTAGCGAGTACATAAATGAGCCAAGCTTTCGTGATCCCGCCGGAAGGATCTAAACTTTGAAGCCTTCAAATCAGCTTTTATACCTAAAGAACGGATGATTCTCTTATTATCCGGGTTAGAGCAAATATAATCCACCCATGAATCCTAGGCAGCATGAGAATCAGCGGATGAGCGACATGTGATCGAAGGAAAGACATAATCTCCCCTATGAATTGCCAAACGGGGCATGTTCTCAAAAGAAGGTATGGGAGGCGACTCTGCTTGAGGGCGGATAAGCCAGTCTGCGGACGCTGATGGGGGAAATGGATGAGGATTCAGCATGCGGGAGACACAATTATCATCAGCCGGGAAAAGAGTAGTATTGTTATCCGCTGCAGGCGGCCACATCTTATCTTTAAGCCATGCATTACACCTTATCTCCTCCAGCGTATACGTCTCTGACCTGAGGGGCGCATCTTGATTAGGCGATCCATTAGACATGGTGAATAAGAAAGAAAGATGAAAGAGAAAAGGATACAGTGAAAAGGATGATTATCGAGTAGCGAGGACTCCTCTATTTATAGGAAGGTAAAAGAAGGAGCGGTTACTGGATATGCCAGTAACTACAGTATCCCAAGGGTCGTGAACCTAAAACCGCCCAAACTCACCAGTTGTAACCGTCATATCAACGTGTGACTATTGACACGGTCTTTGACCGGTCAAACAGTCAGGGGACTAATGTTAATACATGAAAATAATCAATCTCCAAATGGACATCCCCTTAACCGATCAAGGGTCCCTCTTAGGGCAGAGAGACTAGGGGACTAGGCCTAGCTCTCTAGGATGGGATAGTTCTAGTCCATCCAGGAGTATATTGAGTTAGTTGGGCTTTGGCCCAAGAGGAAAGCCACTTAGGGTTTGATAATAACTTAAGGAAATGGTAGTTTAGTAATATGTTAATCTTATGGGAATTTATCCATAAGATGGTCATTATAAAAGGGGAAGAGGGGGCACACTTATGGCATCATCACTAATCCACCATTACCTCTCATAAACCTCTCTACACCTTGGGAGTACTTTCTGTGATTAGGGCTAGTTCCTCCTTCCCACGTTTTACCCCATCAACACTACCAGCCACCATTCTCCTATAGGGACCGATCACCACATCTTTAATGTACATAGATAGCTCCTGGCAGCTACTCACACATGACCACCCGCCACCTATCTTGCGCGTGATTGATCAGAATAACTAGCTCTTGCAAACAAGACCCATTCAGCAGCCTGCTGCATATTTTCCACGAAAATACTCGAGACATCAAACATGTCACAAACTAGGGGATGTTCATCAGGGTATTGGTCTGGCGGTCTATAGCGTGCGGCGTGCAACACGCCTATTACAAGAAAGTGTCAGGAAAGGAGGGATGTTAGTGATGATAGAGAAATAGTGGGACGAAACCACCCAGTCTTCCCCTCATAGTGGAGACGTGGTTTTCACCATCCTGCACGATCCCACTCCTCCATCACTCAACTATTCCCAGTTCCTATGAGATCAAGGTGAGTGCAACTATGACTGATATAAATAGGTTTTCAACCTATTTCAACCAACAACAGAGTTTTGGTTAACAACACAGTATCCAGAAAATCATCAAAGAACTGATAGCTTACATTCTACAAGCCAGTTACATATTCTAATACAAGTCATAAAATAGCCACACCTTCAGAGTTAACCATTCTGATCTCAACACCTTCTTCGCTTCCTTCCCTAAGATCAACCCTTCTCCTTCATTTTGTGACCGAAGCAAGACTGGAACGGCCATTTCTTTGTTTAGGCCAGGATTATACAGATTGATCTCTCGAATCTAAAGTACTCCCATGTAGTGCATTTGTTTGGGGGTTTGGATTCGTTTCTCATCAACACACCCAAATTTACCCAAACTAGCAGAATCAGTTTTTACCCCAAAACAACTGGCGACCACAGTGGGAGATTAATCTCTCGGTTGCATAAAATCATTTTCCCTATTCCATTTTCAATTTCCTAAATTTTTCAAGATGGTTGATCTTAGGAATGGTTCAGAAACCCTCAATCCCAATTTTACTTCTCCTAGCACTGACAATACTTCACATGTTATTCCTAAATCCGTTCTTTCATTTAAAACCCTTGTCGAGGCTATGAAGTCTCAATATTTAACTACTATTCATGATTTGATGAAAATCCTGAATGATATTGTCAAGAATCAAGATACTATTGTCAAGACGCATGACGAAGTATTTATGCTTTTGAAAGTCCTCACGGATCAACTATCAAAGGAACCAACACGTATTCATTCTGGAGGAAACTCTATCGACAATTCTTTTACTGATGGTAGTAGTACTTCTTCCAAGATTCACATTCCTGTTCCTGGTAAGGAAGATGAAGCCTATGGTCACGTTGAATGGAAGGGTATCCACCAACCTAACTTTTCTGCTCATGAAGATCAAGAGATGTTTCCTCAGAAAGAAGACTCTTTGGATTCATCACGTTCTCATCAGAGTCCTTGCAATGAAAAGGTGATTTCATTATATACATCCTTATTGGAAAATATCAATTCCCATATTGCATCAGAAGCTGCTAAGAGATCCGCAAATTATTTACTCAATCGATCCGAACCGTCCCAGAATGAAGAAGCTCGTAAAGATGTTTAGGAAAGCAGGCGTCCTTCTAATAAAAGATCCAATCTCCAGTCAATCACTAGTGAGAGTGGAAAGAGAAGGCATATGGAGAACGGCTATCAACAACCCAAACATGCGGCACCAGTGCAGGAGATAACTCAAACCCGGAAAGCTGCGACTAAGACGCCTGCACAGCAACAAGAAACTGAAGAGGCTTCTCTAATCTTCCCGTGTCCAATTGAGGAGATAATTGAACTCCTAGAAGCGTGGATTCAAGATGGCATCATCAAGCTACCTCCTACCAGACATCCTCCAACCGAATAAGAAATGGCAAATCCCAAATATTGCCGTTACCACAGGTTCGTCAATCACCCCACCAGCGATTGCAACAAATTGAAGCACATTTTCAAAGAGAAGGTGGATGTAGGAGAACTTCAACTAAGCACTGAGGGAGTCCACGGAGATCCTCTTCCTGTCAGGAGCTGCATGATTTCTGGGGACTCCGTCCACAAAACTTTACAGTCCACGATGGAGCATTTATGTGAGATTCTGTATTTCTCCAAAGCGCAACGTCAAGACATATTTACAGCCCTCAACCGTGTCGTATCATGCAAGCAACAATAGGCGAGCTTCCGCCAGGGAATCAGAGAGGAGCTGCTTCACTAGGCCTGTCAATGGAAGAATATCCGTCGGATATTAAGGAATCCGATATCCGACAGGTTAAGCACTATCGGATATTCGATATTCGATAATATCCTATAGGATATCAAAATCATATATCGATTCCGATATGTTAAGCTATCGGATATCGGATAAATATCCGACAATATCCGTTTCTGACAAAAATAATATCAATAACCTGTAAAGCTTCAGAGGTGAAATTTAAGTTTCATTTCTCATACATAAACAGTCTTAAAATATTACTCTTAAATAGTTATGTCTCTAAGTCTCTCACTCACACATACATGAAAATAAACACAAGCAAATGCTAAAGAAAGTAAGAAACTTCGAAGCACTAAGTATGATAAGTAGGCCTGTCCAGTCTCCAACTCTCTTGTCTTCAGTGTTCTTCGATTTCCATATCTGCATTATAACAAGTCAACATTTAGATAAGATATACAACTACATCTATGACTATAAGTATTAATAATAGAAACTAGGAAGAATAACAGATGAAAGATGCACTGAGTTTAAGCAAAAAAAAGAGGAAGAAATGTTACCTTCATCAAAGAAATCTGGCAACCAATCGCTTAAGCACAACAATGCTTCAACAATCTCTGGATCTAATGAAGCTCTATGTGTTGTAAGCAATCTACCACCTGCACTGAACATTGATTCGGATGCCACACTGGTGACTGGGATAGCCAAGACATCTCTTGCCATCTTTGCAAGAGTTGGGTACTTAGGTGCATTTAGCTTCCACCAACTCAAGATTTCAAACAAATACTCATCTTTTGGTGAGCCTTTGCTAAGCATTGGTTCTTCTAAGTACTTGTCCAACTCAAATTTCTACACCTCAACTTCAATGTTTTCCATCATAAACTCATCATAATCAGAATCACGTACCTCATCCAGATTGCCTGAATCTATCATACTTGAGCTAGAGACAGAGTTGCGAGCGCCAAAATAGTGTCCATCTGCATTTGAGTTTTGTGAGTCATATGCATTGAAAAGAGCTGTCAATTGTGTTTTGAATTTGTTATACTCCACTGCATAGCCACTGGATCCATACATCTTCTTATAACGAAACTCTACCCATCTTGCGTTGTATCTTGGATCTAACACAACTCCAATGCTCATAACCAAATTACTGTCAAGCCAATATGCATCGAACTTTTCCTTCATCTTCAACCTCATTTCTCTGATATACTCATAATCACTGTGTTCCCATTGTTTGATGCACTTGTTAACTTCATACACCCCATTATAGTACAGATTTGCAGTTGGACACTTCATCCCTGCAAACCTGGTTGAAACATCATTAAAACCTCTAAACATGCACAAATAACTACCCCTTGTTTCCACTGGTCAGCACTTGGTAGACACTCGAATTCAGGATCAAGGACAGCTAATCTTTCAAAACTTGTTCTCAGTTCAATTACATTTTTGAGCATAACATAAGTTGAGTTCCACCTAGTGTCCACGTCTAGACTAACTTCCTTTCCATACAACCTAACTTATGACACAGCCAATTCAAATCTCTCCTTCATAGCTTGTGAAGATTTAACATACTTAACACAATCTCTAATTTTTTGCACAAACTTAGTAGCAACTTTCATACCATCTAGGACAACCAAATGAAGAATGTGGTTGGCACACCTCATGTGAAACAATTTCCCATCAAGAACTAGGCAATCCTTACTCTCTAGCCACCTAATCAAGTTTCTCTTCATCACACCATTGGTAGCAGCATTATCAGCAGTTAAAGCAAGGAATTTCCTATCTATGTTCCATTCAAGAGTGCAAGTTTTAATACATTCTGTGAGAACATCTCCTGTGTGTGGTGATGGCACTAAAATATAAGCTAATGTTTTCTTCACCAAGTTCAATTCATCATCTATGTAGTGGCATGTTACACAACAATACCCATCTTTAGTATGCTTAGCAGTCCACATATCAGTTGTAAGATTACATCTAGAGGTCAAATTATCCAATGCTAGTTGCAATTCTTGTTTCTCTTCACAAAAAAACTTCATCACATCACTTCTAGTTGTATTTCTACATATGATCTTAGCAGCAGGGTTCAAGGACTTGCAAAACATTCTAAAGTAAAAATGTTGAGCCATGTTTAAAGGGTAATCATGCTTAGCAATCATTTTAGCCATGTATTCCCTAGAAACTGCAGGATCATACTTGTAATTAGCTAATTTTACAGCTTTGTTACTTGCTGTTTTCAGTGGAGCAGTAATTTGTTGTTGTCCAGCCTTGTTCTATGGTCTCTCTCGGCAAGTCTTTAGATGATTAGACAACTTGGTAGTACCAGTCATACTACCAGCATCAATTAACTTCTTGCAATGATTGCATGTACCTAGTACAACAGCTTCCCTCACATGTTTTTTGTTGCGTCTTACTTCAACATTCCTTTCAAATTCATCCCACACAGGTGACCTTGTTGTTTTAAGTCTTTTCTTCAGACCAGTTACCAATGGATCTTCATCAGCTTCTCTATCTTCATCATCTTTATTAGATCCTGGCATGGTATCATCAGTTGGGTTCTTTTCTGTTTCTGGTAATCTCCTAGTGTCACTAGTACCATGTGTTGAGCCAATTACTGAAGCTTGAACACTTTCACTTTGTGATTGTGAACCATCCATAGAAATGATTTCATTTGATTGAGATTGAGGCAAAAGGGTTGACTTTGAGGTTGCAATTGTCTTGCCATTGGCTGGTTTTTTAAACATTTTTGGAATTGCCTATATTAAAATTAAACACTAAATAAGTTACCAAAGAAGTGATTGAGAAGAAAACCCAAATTTTGAAACAGCAACAGAAACCCTAATTTGCAATTTCTGATTTCAAAACCCTAATAAATTATAATTTCATAGAAACTCATACAAATTCATCACTCTATATCATCAAATTATATCAACAAACCCCAAAACAAAATAACTTTCAGAGAGAGATTAGTACCAGCGTAATTTAGGGTATAGCTTAATCCATTACACCCTCGATCTTTCACGCCAAGTTTAAGAAATTGATGTTACAGAAGATGACCAACTCCTGATGCTAAAACGAAAAAAAAGAGAATAGAAAGATTGATTTGTTGCAGAGATTCAGTGGAGAGTGGAGACAGTGGAGAGGCGGTGAGAACTGAGAAAAGAAGAAAAAAAGAAAAAAAGAAAAAAAAGAAAAACGAAATGAGTTCCACTTCGAGTTCAAGTCTTCGACTGCTAGTTAGGTATAGGAAAAATAGAAAATTACAAATACGCCCCTGTTATATCGGATATCGGATATTAAGCAAACGGATATAGCCTAATCCGATTCCGATATGTTAAGGAAGAAATATCCGATAAATATCCGTATCCGATATCTGGTAAAACGGATAAAATCCTATAGGATCTCGAATAATTGGAAATGGATTCCGGATATCGGACATATATTGACAGGCCTATGCTTCACCGAAAATAAAAGAGGGGAAATAATAGAAGGAGAAATAAAACTCACGTATGTAAGTTATATGAAAGGAAGAAACTCATCCTTTGGGTCATAACGGCCGATCAAAGCCTTTTAAGGTTCGTGGTCGTGGCTAGCGTCCCCGCCTATGCTCACCTAAAGCTCATGGACGTAGCTACCACTACTTATGCTTCTTCGCTCATCCAAGATTCATGGTTGTGGTTACCAAAGCCTATGATCACCATCACCACGCCTCTCCCTACCGTTCCTTTAGCCATCACTCGTCCCTGCCAAGATTTGTGCCTTAGTCACCGCTCCTCCCTGTCAAGGATCGTGACCGTAGCCATCCAAGCTCCAGTCAACCTATTTTGTTCCCACGAAAACGTAGTCTCTTCTGATCACAGTTGCTGCCAAGAACCATTGCTGCTCGTTTTTTGATACCAGCCAGAGCTTCACCATAATGACAACAGCTACGGATAAAGGTAATCCAAACTTCTTCATATTTTATTTTCCCATGGAGGAAGTAATAGAGTCACCAGTACGGAGGAAAGATGGTGATATCTTTATTATGGTAAACCCACCGACCATACAAGATAGAATCACGCAAACCACACTTGGGGACTGAGGCTCAACACGGAATCCCTTCACTGTCAAGGACCTCTTCAACTCAGAAGGGACGGTCAACCAAGAAACCGTGACAGGGTCACCACTCTTCAAAGATGTAGCGTAAGGATATCATCACCTCCCTGTCTGGAAGGCGCCTGACCAACAAGCAGTATTTGGCTCAGCCATCCATAAACATTGTTATCAGTGAAGAATCAAAGAGGAAAGTCACGCCTCAGCAAGCCACGCACACCAACCGCATCATGCCTGCCACATCACCTACTCAGAACTCAGTGCCGCTTACCCAAGGCTTGCACGAAGCTGCACATCAATAACCACATCGCCGACAAAGTCAGATTCAGTGTTTTTAGATTTCCAATTTCCTATGGAAGGGGTGCATGGGCTGCCAAAAGTTTGGATACAATACAGATTAATCAAGAGCGACCCCTCCCATTGATCAACAAATGACGAATCCAAAAGATTGCCGCATTCGTCAGTTCGTCAACCACCTTATAAGCAAATGTATTGGAAGTACATATTTCAGGAGAAAATAGGCTCAGGGTAATTAAACCTGGGGACTGCCAGCACATGATGCCTTCACGTCCCTCAACCAGGTTATTTCTGATATCAGTATCATCACTGTCGAAGCTTTACAAGCCGCAGGAATTTTTCAACATGAAGCCGTACACATACATCAAAGACTCCAAAGGTACGCCGCAAAGATATTTTCACATATCCGGCCACGCCATCGGATCTAGCACGCATCTATAACTCCTTGCAAGAATGCATTGTATTCCTAAGCCGGCTCAAAAAGTACAGCTCTAGTAATCAAACAGAAGTGTAATTGGGGACTGCTCATCGCATCCCATTCCACACAACAATCTAAGATTCAGAAGATGATTCAAAGGATGTCGCTTGGAACGAATTCCTTGAAGACTTGATAGCAGCATGTCGGCAACGGAACGCCTCTCAGCTCGTCTACTTCACTCAACGGCTCCGGAAGATTTTTCCCATACAAGCCTTCCAAGCATATCATCATCGTAATCAGAAAGGCAAGAATAAGCCTATGAGCTAAAGAGTAAAAATAAATACAATTTCGTGCCAATCAATGCTAAGGAGTTTAAAGAACATTTTAATTGCGACTCAGCATTCAAGACACCAAACAACTTAAAGTCAAGGCCTCTTGCAATTGAGTGCAATGGAGTTTGGCAAATTTTGAAATCCGCTGGAGAGGCTGGATGCTCATTTCCTAGAGACAGAACCTTATTACACATTCCGGAGAGGATCGATGGAGTTCACCCAGGATTTGATGAAATTTCAAAACCGTGGAAGTTATACGTACGACTAAAGTTCATACTTGCAAAAATAAGAAAGAACAAGATATGCTTACCTTGCTGCCGACGATTGGCACGCTCGTGGTGGAGTTGCTGATAGTGACGAATAGAAGCCGGCTGCTGCAGACGAAAGCACAGAGCCAGACGAGCAACAAAAAACGGAAGAGGGTTAATACCCCTTTTTATACGAACAGAGTTTCCAGAAGAAGGATTCCTTTTTGCTCCATGAACGGGAATAAATGCCTGGGCCCATAGCACTCATGCTCCATAGTCGAGCTAGCAACACACAACTACGAAGACCATTGGCAGCGCGGTCCCGTTACTGAAGGACGGTTATAATTTTCCTGGTAATATCTACCTACTTTATCTTTTCAATCTTAATTTCGTCTGTCACCATCTAATGCTTACCCAGCAACAATGTCACTGTTACGTGCTAAGCAGGGTGGTTTTTAGTATAGGGCGGAAACTGTAAAAGTCTATCTACCTAACCCGGCATCAGAAGTAGTAGACCTTGATATGTCTATATTCCGCAAGGAATTTGAAGAATATATCAGAATCTGATGAGTGCCTATGTCTCTCTTCATATTATATTGAAACTCAAGCTCCTAGATGAATTGTTCACTAGTATAGAGCCTAATGAGTATTTAAGCTCCTAGATGCATTACTCACTAATACCGGAGCCTGCCGAGTTTTCATTCTATGCTATGTTCCCCAGCCGAACTCTTGATGTTGACATGACATGACAATTAATGTTCGCTCGTAACTGAGTAGCATGAATTTCCGAAAGTGTCAGGATTAAGATATGCATGGAAATACTCAATTAGAGGCACGCAAGGTTATGATGCCCTCTGAAACATAATTAGTGATTTTGTATGAACACACAAAATTCACCAGAAATTGATTGATTTTGTGTCAGCTCACAAAATTCAATATTTCTAACCTAATTTTATTAATTTACAAAATTAGGTTTTTTGCGCCCTGCGTGATATTTCGAACTCTATTGTTCGAAACTAAACCTAGGAAAACTAGGAAATTAATCCATCATGGACCTAGTAGGAGCAAGATCCCACCAAAATTAGAAAACAGGAAATAAAGAGGAACTGCAGCAAGGAAGAGCAACGGCAAAAGGAGGCGTGGCCGCGCCACTTGGCCGACCGATTGGCTTTAGCAAGCACCACCTGTGGACGGATGTCCACGCTCCATGTTGCTGCTTACCGGCCCCCTTTCCCATCGACCAATCAAATCTCTTTAAACGCGCCACACGCATTTTTAAATAAAGTTGGAAGTTGGTTGGTTGACGCGCCTAATTCCTTAAGGAATCTAATATAGACGGCCCATGTCAGTCTTAAAACGATTACGGTCGTACGTTTTGTCCAGTCGATTTATCAAGCTTGGCCGCTTCCTGATGCGACCGTACAAGCACCATCATGCCACCATACTGCGGCCATATAGCCGCACGCGCCACTTAGGGTTTCGACATGCCAAACCCTAATTTGGCCAAGACCACTAACTCCATCAATAACAATCAGTTCAACCATGTTCCCTGAACTTAACATCATCACAATCACCACATGGCTTGTACTGACGATGGAATTCCTTTCACTCGATCTCAAAACCACAACAAACTGGTGTCCGTTCTTCTCATCAATCATTGGTTAACATGCAAATCCTTCTCTATCTTTGTTGTACCAGTTCGTTGCTTCAGCCATCCAATATTCTTCTTCACGACTTCACCAGTAGCACTCATTCATTCTCACATCTAACTCCATTCGATATAACATTATTGCCGGCATACAAAATGCATTACTAGTAATCGAACAGACTCGGACAATCATGTCTTGGCTTCCTTGTTCTTTCATGTCTCGACAACTCCAAACAGCCAAGGATCTCTACTCAACTGCTCGGACCACACCAGAGATCCCCAACTTCCAAATCCAGTGAGACCATAAACACCCCAATTCCGTTGCTATGTTGCACCACAGTAAGACTCCATGAAGATCACTGCACCAAACACCACTGTCATTGTTGGTTTTGCTGTTGTAGTAACCTAGAAAGACCACCACCAAATTGGGGGATACATAAACTAATTGGGGGATATTTTTACTGTAGTTGCCGGCATGGTTTTTCAATGATGCCGGCATGGTCGATGGATTTCCAGCATTGAAAAACCATGCCGACAGCTACAGTGAAATATCCCCCAATTAGTTTATGTATCCCCCAATTAACTGTTCTTAATAAGTGGAGTGACCCTTCCATGTTATATTTAGTGCTTATTAGCGGAATATAACTTTTTTCGATGTCATCTTGTTAATGGTGAGTTTTTGACAAGGGCATTTGTAGAAATTTAGCCTTGATCTAGTTGTGTAAATAATCCCTGGCCCGGCACCAGGATTATTGAATCTGCATAAGCATAATTAGTATTTTGCAAGAGAATCAATAAATTATATTCAGTTAACGGGTTCAACAGTCCTAATGCTATTTTGAAAGTGTATATGTATGCAAAATTTCAGGACTTTTCCCAGCAGAAACCTTGTTATTTCATGTACGCCAATATACATGTCTTTTATGTCATATACATGGCATTATTCATATTCAAAATAGTATAAAACGCCATTCTTGAATTAATAAGTTATTAAGAATATTATGCTTAATACATAGTCATATCAGTATTGCCTCAAGTAGCAAAACTCCCGCGGCCGAGTTCCTTGAACATACTATAGCGGCACTATTGTATTCAAAGTTTGTACTAAACCTGGCATGTTGCCTTAAACTCAAACCTTAGATTGCATCTATATGATGATCACATCATGAGCATTGCGGCATATTGGCTAGGCATGGCCAAGCCACTGGCGTACACCACATATCTTAAAAAGTATCTTAACTAAACATGGTTAAGGCCATGGAATAGCCATTGTGGCTTACAGTACTTTGGATAAGGAAATGGGCTAATAGCTCGGAGGAAATCATCTCAAAACAATTGACTAAGTCCATAACACAATATGGCCCGTGGCATATCCGCCATTGTGCCACATCATAAGCCGTGGCACCATGCCACACGTTATTTGCGGCCTTGAAAGCTTAGGACAAGGCCATGGAACCATGCCATGCGCTATTCGCGGCCTTGGCAGCTTATGCCAAGGCCATGACACCATGCCACACGCTATTCGCGGCCTTGGAAGCTTAGGCCAAGGCCATGGCACCATTCCACATGATATTCACGGCCTTGGCAGCTTAGGCCAAGGCCATAACATGTAGTCGTGCGTCATTCTTGTCCTTGGCATCTTAGGCCAAGGCCATAACACGTAGATGTGCGTCATTCTCAGCCTTGGCGGCTTAGGATAAGGACGTGGCACCCAGTTGTACGATATTCTTGGCCTCGGAAGCTTAGGCCATTGCCATAGCACGCAGCCGTGCGACATTCTCGGCCTTGGCATCTTAGGCCAAGGCCATAGCACGTAGTCATGCGATAATCTCGGCCTTGGAAGCTTAGGCCAAGACCTTAGCATGTATCCGTGCAACATTCTCGGACTTGGAAGCTTATACCAAGGCCATGGCACTTAGCCACGCGTCATTACCTGCCTTGGCAGGTTAGGCCAAGGCCGTGGCACAAATCCGCACGTCGTTATTGGCCTTGGAAGCTTAGGCCAGTGCCATGGCATCATTCCATGCGCCATTCTCGGCCATCACATCTTAGGCCAAGGCTATGGCACAACGCCGTGCGCCATTTTCGGCAATCATAGCTGAGGCCAAAGCCATAGCAAGACTCTATGCACTATTTTTGGCCATGATAACTTATGCCACAACAAAGCATGGTTGCACCCTAAACATATGGCATACCAATGGCTACGATTTAGCCTAAGTAAGATGAGATCTACGATTCATCAAAAACACCTAAGAAATATCAAAATACATCACATGGGGGGATTCTTCACGGGGTATTGGTCTGGTGGTGTATGGCAACATGCGGGGTGGAAACACTCCATGTGAAAAGTTAGAGTAGTGGTGACAGTTGCAAACGGTTTGAGAGAGCATGGATTCGTGAGAAAAGGAGTTTTCAGAAACTTCCTTAGTTTATCTCACATGATACCCATATTCTCCATCTTCGCACAACCTCACTACCTCCACTACTCACGAGATTGGCATTGCGTATTCTAAACTAATATAAATATGTCACTTAGCCTACTCAGAAAACAGAACAAGCTTTCATACCTAAAATCTCTGTATTCTTCATAGTTTTCAATACCCAACACATACAGAATTGAATACCATTGCCAATTTCTCAAAGTTTGCTGCTTCCCTCCCCTAAGATCAACCCATATTCCTCTCCATCGTGACCAAAGCAGGAAGGAACGGCTGCTATCGTGGTTTAGGCTTGTCCTGTTCAATTTTGATTTTCGAACCTAAAAAGAAAGTACCACAGCGATGCATTTGTTTTACCTGGAAGTAATTTTTAGGTACTAACTATTGGCGACCACGGACGGAGATCAACCTCTCGGTCATAAAATTAGATTCTTCAACCATCTGAAAATCAGTTCTTCAACCTTTTGAAAACATGG
This sequence comes from Papaver atlanticum, assembly GCA_023531105.1. Lineage (NCBI taxonomy): Eukaryota > Viridiplantae > Streptophyta > Magnoliopsida > Ranunculales > Papaveraceae > Papaver > Papaver atlanticum. The sequence continues at coordinate 1,305,989 of JAJJMB010000242.1, read as the reverse complement.
TAGAGCTTAGATCTGGTGCAAGGGTTGATCCCAATTCCAACAACCTAAATGGTCGAGATCCTGAGAATGTCTCTCGGAATATCATCCCAGAAAATAAAACTACTCCTCCTACCGGTGGTGCGGAAGGTGCTGCCAACAATGAAGGACGAAATGGAGAAACCCCCCCGAGCATAAAAGACTTGATGCAAAGACAAGAAAACCTGGAAGACACAGTGTTAGAGCATAGCTCGATTGAACCCACCAAGCGTTGGTATGTCAAGTTTGGTTGTCATATTTTAGTGAACCAAAACTCATTTAAAGAGTCGCTTGATTATTTACTAGAGTCAACTTCGTATAGGTGAGCTAGAAAGTTACTAGGATATGAGACTTACAAGTATTACGTGAAGACTTGAAGAATGTGAAGAAGTAAAGAACTACAACGACGACATCATCCTTCCACTTGAGGTTAATAATATTTGACTTGAACTGTTTCATTCCTAACGTATCTTTCAAGTCGTGCATATTGAAAACATAACTGCGAAGCTGTGAATGATTATACTCTAGTTAGACATAATATTAAGGAATTACAATACGAAGTATAACGTCTATCTTTTGAACTTCGTATATAAGATATCGACATAATCGTATGAATTCTATTGTGATTATGTATGGGTATGGGTGAAGATTTGGTCCTAGGAAACAATGTTTTACATTCGTTTAAAGGAACTAAATTCATAAACATTTTTTGTAAATCGAAAGGGAAATCACTAGGCTTATTGGTATTATTATTCATTGCAAATCTTTTGAATTACCAATATGTGTGTTTAGTATAACCATTCATAACTTGCTTATGTATCTTGGTAAAACTATTCACAAGGCCTGACTTTTGTATTGGTATGAGTTTTATTAGTGAAACCGATCTTAAGTAATCACCTGAGATGGTAAGATCGATATCTTGAAATTGGTGTGACTAAATACTAGACATTGGGTAACCGATCCTAGTAAGAGGTGTGACCGATCACAAGAGAGTGTGTAATAGATCCTTGTTAGAGGTTTAACAAGTTTTAGTAAGTTGGTGTAACCAATCCTATAACTTGGTCAACCGATCACAAGTTTTACCATAAGAAGTGGTAACCGATCCTAGTACTTAGTTAGCCATTTTATGGTAACAAATGTAACCGATCCTAGTACCCACTTGGAGGTAGAACCGAAACTTTATGTTTAGGTGGAACCGTGAAACCAATTAATGGTGATTTGATAGGATAATCAATCACATAGTTCTTGGAAGTCAGATGAACCAATTCTAAACTTGTTTGGAAGTGTGGAAAATCGGTTCCAAGATTGTAAATATGAAAAAGGATTTACAAAGTAAAGATGTCGACATACTTTGAACATGTGCAGTAACTCTTATCTTTTACTGTTCAAAGATATTCCTTAATAGCCAAAGGAGAATCCCGGATCGAAATAAATTGAGAATCTTTTAATTAAGGTTTTTAGTTTTATATGCTCTTAATTTCCAGCAATTAAAATGCATATCTTTAGAAAATAAAAATTAGTAATGTGCATTTACTAGTTGGAGATTTTCTAAGAGATTTCGGTCAATATTTGGACAGAGCATTTCCAGGAATTATGAAAACCGAATTTGGAAATATATTGCATATCTTGAGAATATTTTCGGATTTGGAAATTCCTTGGTGTCCAAACTTCCTTGGTCTATAAATATTGAAGTTTGCATTTCGAGCAAACTAATCCTCAGAGCCAGCAAAACTACCTAGTTGTGTTGTTACTAGTGCAACTGCCTATTCGGAGAGGAAAGTAACCTAATTAGGTTAAATCTCTTACGTTCGCTCGGTTTAAAGACTTCTTTGGGATTGAGAAGCTCTATTAGTACCGTTGGTGGGAAACTAGATAATTGCAGTTTATTATTAGTTTTCGATTGATTTGATTGACTAGCGGTTGTTGAACTTTGATTGCACCTAGTTTGTTTATGCTTGAGAATCTTCTCTTCTGATATAAGATTCACTTAAAATAGATCGAAGTTTGGACGGGAGATCTTTAGACTATTTGTTGATCTAAAGACGTCTTGTGATAATCCATTGTTAACAGACTCCGTTCTGTGTGTGATTGATTACAAGAGATTCAAGTTGTTTGTGTGCAGGTGTTTATTGAAGATCTAAGAAGATTTGAAGACGAAGAAGATTTCTGATTTGGGTTCATAATCTTTGGTGTACACAAAACTTGTTTCGGTTTGAAAGAGATCCAACTATAATCGGTTTATCTTTTTCATAGATTGGATTGATTACTTTAGTAGATCGGCATTAATACAATTCTTTATGATTCAAAGTATTGATTGCAAAATCTAAACAATTACTTTAGTAGTTGTTATTGGATAGATCTAAGAACCTGACAAAGGAGTTTATTGGGATAAACGGAAAAGACTTTTGTAAAACTCATATCACGTTGTTTGAAAAGAGTTGTTACCGAACAGATTTGTTGTTCCTTTACTGTTTGGAATACGAACCAAAGGAATTTTTCCAAGTGCGTGACTTATTGCAAGTTGGAGGCACAGGAATACTGAGGGAACTAGGTTAACTATAGGTTTAGTTGCTTGGTCTCAACTATACGAAGTTGGTTTGATTTTGTATAGCGGCTTAATTATGAGAGTATTCAATTCTGGACTAGGTCCCGGGGTTTTTCTGCATTTGCGGTTTCCTCGTTAACAAAATCTTGATGTGTCTTTTACTTTTCTATTTCCGCAATTATAATTGTTTTATTATAATTAGAAGTAAAATACACAAACATTAATTCCTATTTACTTGATAGCAATCTTATAGTGTTTGGTTAAGTCTGAACCTATTATCAAGTAAACATACTTCGTTGTTGTATTGTCTCGATCTTGTATCCATAGTCAATCACACAAGTTATCTTATTGTCGTATTGTCTCGATCTCGTATCCATAAATGATCACACGAAGTGTGAACCGATTAGTTGTATTGTCTCGACTCAGTCCATAGACAATCACTTTCAGAGAAAGGACTTATAGGTGGATTTTTTTTAGATTGAGGTATATTTGGGTACCCTTGTCTTTTCAATTAGTATCAGAGTAGGCAAACACGAAAAAGATCTAACAATCTGTGTTTTGTGCTATCCAACCTATAAGAATTGAATCTATGGTTGATTAAGTTAATGTAAAGCAAGATATCAAGAGTTTTGAATTAACACTTGATGATGGCATCTACGATTCAATATCTGAAAACGTTCATGAAATCATCACTAGAGATTCTACTAGACAAGTTAATCTTGTTAATAATGTAGAAACCGATGACGACTGGAAAATACGTCTACAAGAAGGGTTAGATGAAATTTCCAATGATGATGACTCAGATTTTGAACAAGAAGTAGAAGAGGATATCTCAGAATACTCTAAACTGCTGGAACCTTTGAAAAATGAAAAAATGAGAACTTCGAATTTTCTTGGTTTTATGACTCCTCTTTGTCGTGAGAACAAGAAACTGAGGAGGGTTTTTCAAGGATGTTATAAGGGTTACCGCACCAGTGATCATCTTCATAAAGATCGTACAGACGAGCTTAATTCTAAGAAATTAGAATGTGAAAATCTTCGAAGAAATCTCTTTTTGTCGGAAAAGAAACTTCCTGAATCTGAAGCAAGGGTTAATTCTCAACAAAAGAGTTTTGAAGAGAAAGAAGGTGAATATCTCTCATGACAAAAATGCCTTAAGACTGATCTTACTGGTGCTCTTGATAAAATCAAGATGTTGGAAGAAGAAAATTTGAACCTGAAAAGTTCAATGATAGCTCAAACAATTTAACCTCAATGTTAGAAGAAAGTAGAAATCATCGTGATACACGAGGATTGGGTTATAAGGGAATAGATGCTTCAAATATTAGCAAAGAGGTAAAATTTGTTAAAGCTGCAAATTCTTCTCAACCAGAGGCTTCCACTTATGTCAAAAATGATACTATTTCTTGTAAAGAAGTAAATCCAGACAAGCCTAAGAATGGTGTTCAACCAGACTCGTCAAGTGAGGAAATCAAAGAGAGCACTTCTGCTAATGTGAAGAAAGCAAAACCGTTGAACAAAGACAAGAAGAAGAAAACTCGTCGAGCTCCAATGCAAGCGGATCCACAAAAAGGTAACATTAAAACTCAGACTTCGTATGTTTCTAAGCATTGTTATTATTGTGGTAATAAAGGGCACTTGCAATGGGGATGCAATATTCGTAAGATGCAGGGTGCACTTTCCTTTGTATCAAACGAATCGGCTAAGATTGCTCCCCAAAGGAACTCAGATCGATATTGTCCAAAGTTTAGGAAAAAGAATTATTATAATAAATCATGGTTTGCTCATCGCTCGACAAGGACATCTTATAAAAGACCCTATTATAGAAAAAGAGATGACTTTGCAAATACTAAGACAAGATCTGATGTTCCAAATTGGAGAAAGGTTATTTCGCAAAATGTCCAAAAGGACAATGATCCTAATGGTATGAAGGAGAAAGCTGCTCCTGCGAAACCCAACTCTAAATGGGTCCCAAAGTCCTCCATAGCCAAGAAGGGACCAAAAGTTAGTCACAAGAATGACTCTCAGCTGTTAATTGTTGATGACAATAATTATAAGAGTTTTCTTGAAAGACTAAAGAAAGTCATCATGTCTGAAATCTCTTGTACTAGTGAACGTTGTGATAATGACACTCTTCATCACAAGTCAAATGAGAAAAACAAGAGATGGAACAAGAGAAAACAAACCAAGCAAGACGTCAAGAATGATGATTCTGTCTTAGTCACTCATGACGAACAAGACAAGGATCAACTCAACACAACCTAGTTGTGTTGGAATGTGCATGCTCACCTTTGTGCTCAATCTTTTGAAGGGTGAGGAAGCACATGAAACTGAGCACATGATCTCTCAGTTATTATATGACTAATTAACATCTTTAGGGAGATTTATTTTCTTCTATACTCACACTTTCTCTATCTATATTTGAGCCTTTGATAGAAACGGTAATTTTGAGTTTATGATGTTGATATCTAATAATCATATATGTGTATCTCTTGTTTTTACGGTTAAAACGAGCCAAAAATCACTGAATTCGGACATTGTATGCAAAAGTTATGTCAAAAACAGTTTAGTGTTGTGATCCGTCACAAGTAACTCTTGTAACCGATCCTAGTGACTACTAGTGATTTTGTAACCGATCCTAGTGATAGGTCCATACGAAGGAGTGTAAAACTGTTTTTCTCATAACTTCTTCGTTCGAACTCGGAATGACCTCATTCTTTTTGCGTTGGTTTCACAATTCAATTCCCTACAAGATAGAGGTAATTGAAATACTTGATTCTTTGTTGAATATTTATGGTGTATTGCATTTGTGTTATGGGATGTTTGATTTCGGTTTTCATAACCTTAATATTCGATCTCATATTGTGTGAACCCTTATGGTTTGGGTGACTTTTTGATTTAGCAGTATTGAGTTCTCGCCCATGTTGGTAGGCTTTATCAAAGGATCATGAGGGGTTCTGATTGAAACAATATGTGAAAAATTCACAATATGTTGAATCGTTTTGGTTTAGCATAAAAGCATATGTGTTTCGGGGTTTCAACTTTTGCATTGCAATAGTTAAAACCAATCTTCAACCTTTCTCTGGTAAAGGTTGCTCTTTGTTGTTGTTCTTTTGTCTTGCGAGAGGATGACAACACAACGGGGGAGAGTTCTATCTTGAACTGGCGCTTAATGACATATCTTAAGGGGAGAAGAGGATGCGGAACTTGAGGTAACGACTTTGTTAGTTAATCGTTTTCCTGTTTAAGAAAATCCTGAATTTTATTGCATATTTTTATTGCTTTTGCTTAACAAAATTTCGGTACAATTGATGTTTTATTCCATTATTTGTGTATGGATGTGTGTGTGATTCAATTGTTTCTGGTTAAGAAAAACTATTGTTATCTTGCTTTATTGTTTGGTATCAATTGTTTAGGCTTACAAATTTTGGTGCAATTGCGGTGCTATAATGTCTATGTTTATTTCAATTGCTTCCGGTTGAGGTAAATGATTATACAAGTTGATTTATTTGGTTTGTATGGATTGTTTATAGCTTAACAAAAGAGTTTTCGGGATCAATTGTTTAGTCCAATTGGATTCCGGATAAGAGAAACTAAGTTAATTCTGATCTTAGTTAGACTTATCAAAGTGAAGGTTTCGGTTATTCAAGTCTAATCGAATGCCTTAACAAGAAATGAGTTAACTAACCTAGTACTTGTCTTGTTTAAAAGTAAAAGGTCTAAGTTATTGATGAGAATAATTAGAGCCTGATGAGAAAAATAGAGTTAATTCTAATCTTTATTTTGGTCTTATCGAACAAGCGATTGTATTTGTACAATCGATTTAGCAAAAGAACTAAGATGTTAGTCGATTTTTGATTTGCTAAACTATTAGAGAAAATTGCTTCGGGAAATTGTTTCCTTGGTAACATATTTGTTTTGATATTGGTTATCAAAAATGGGGTGTGGAACCCTCGTGCTTAACTCTTATAGGTTGCAAGTCTCTTTGTAAGATCTTTTCGGTTTGTCCTTTATTTGCTCGTACTTTTGTCATTTTGTGACAAAAAGGGGGAGAAATATATGGAGTAAACAAGTGATTTGATATTGATTTGATATCACTAAGGGAAAGGAAAATGGTGCTTAAACGTTATATCTAACGAAAGAGTAAAGCATAGACTAAGGGGGAGTAGCGTATCATATTGATACTTGTGGTTATCTTAACTACAAAGGGAATAACAAAGACGTGCGGATTGAAAATCTACCTATCTTACCTTTAGGGGGAGTATTAGCTTTGTTATTATAATGTCAACATCGACATTTAAAGGATTGAATGTATACAGGTTATTGTGTTGTTGAATCTTGGAATCAAGCGTATGTGTAATGAACTCTTGTAATTTGTTTATCCATATGATGTAAGAGTTTTGTCACTAAAATTGACAAAGGGGGAGATTGTTAGAGCATAGCTCGGTTGAACCCACCAAGAGTTGGTATGTCAAGTTTGGTTGTCATATTTTAGTGAACCAAAACTCATTTAAAGAGTCGCTTGATTATTTATTAGAGTCAACTTCGTATAGGTTAGCTAGAAAGTTACTAGGATATGAGACTTACAAGTATTACGTGAAGACTTGAAGAATGTGAAGAAGTAAAGAGCTACAACGACGACGACATCATCCTTCCACTTGAGGTTAGTAATATTTGACTTGAACTGTTTCATTCCTAACGTATCTTTCAAGTCGTGCATATTGAAAACATAACTGCGAAGCTGTGAATGATTATACTCTAGTTAGACATAGTATTAAGGAATTACAATACGAAGTATAACGTCTATCTTTTGAACTTCGTATATAAGATATCGACATAATCGTATGAATTCTATTATGATTATGTATGGGTATGGGTGAAGATTTGGTCCTACGAAACAATGTTTTACATTCGTTTAAAGGAAGTAAATTCATAAACTTTTTTTGTGAATCGAAAGGGAAATCACTAGGCTTATTGGTATTGTTATTCATTGCAAATCTTTTGAATTACCAATATGTGTGTTTAGTATAACCATTCATAACTTGCTTATGTATCTTGGTAAAACTATTCACAAGGCCTGACTTTTGTATTGGTATGAGTTTTATTAGTGAAATCGATCTTAAGTAATCACCTGAGATGGTAAGATCGATATCTTGAAATTGGTGTGACTAAATACTAAACATTGGGTAACCGATCCTAGTAAGAGGTGTGACCGATCACAAGAGAGTGTGTAATCGATCCTTGTAAGAGGTTTAACAAGTTATAGTAAGTTGGTGTAACCAATCCTATAACTTGGTAAACCGATCACAAGTTTTACCATAAGAAGTGGTAACCGATCCTAGTACTTAGTTAGTCATTTTATGGTAACTAGTGTAACCGATCCTAGTACCCACTTGGAGGTAGAACCGAAACTTTATGTTGAGGTAGAACCGTGAAACCCATTAATAGTGATATGATAGGATAATCAATCACATAGTTCTTGGAAGTCAGATGAACCAATTCTAAACTTGTTTGGAAGTGTGGCAAATCGGTTCCAAGATTGTAAATATGAAAAAGGATTTACAAAGTAAAGATGTCGACATACTTTGAACATGTGCAGTACCTCTTATCTTTTATTGTTCAAAGATATTCCTTAATAGCTAAAGGAGAATCCCTGATCGAAATAAATTGAGAATCTTTTAATTAAGGTTTTTAGTTTTATATGCTTTTAATTTCCAACAATTAAAATGCATATCTTTAGAAAATAAAAATTAGTAATGTGCATTTACTAGTTGGAGATTTTTTAAGAGATTTAGGTCAATATTTGGACAAGGCATTTCCAGGAATTATGAAAGCCGAATTTGGAAATATATTGCATATCTTGAGAATATTTTCGGTTTTAGAAATTCCTTGGTGTCCAAACTTCCTTTGTCTATAAATATTGAAGTTTGCATTTCGAGCAAACTAATCCTCAGAGCTAGCAAAACTACCTAGTTGTGTTGTTACTGGTGCAACCGCCTATTCGGAGAGGAAAGTAACCTAATTAAGCGAAATCTCTTATGGCCGCTCGGTTTAAAGACTTCTTTGGGATTGAGAAGCTCTATTAGTACCGTTGGTGGGAAACTAGAAAATTGCAGTTTATTATTAGTTTTTGATTGATTTGATTGACTAACGGTTTTTGAACTTTGATTGCACCTAGTTTGTTTATGCTTGAGAATCTTCTCTTCTGATATAAGATTCACTCAAACTAGATCAAATTTTCGATGGGAGATATTTAGAATTTTTGTAGATCTAAAGACGTCTTGTGATAATCCATTGATAACAGACTTCGTTCTATGTGTGATTGATCACAAGAGATTCAAGTTGTTTGTGTGCAGGTGTTTATTGAAGATCTAAGAAGATTTGAAGACGAAGAAGATTTCTGATTTGGGTTCATAATCTTTGGTGTGCATAAAACTTGTTTCGGCTGGAAAGGGATCCAAATATAATCGGTTTATCTTAGTGATAGATTGGATTGATTAGTTGAGTAGATCTGTATCAATACAATTCTTTGTGATTCAAAGTATTGATTGCAAAATCTATACAATTACTTTGGTAGTTGTTATTGGATAGATCTAAAAACCTGACAAAGGAGTTTATTGGGATAAATGGAAGAGCCTTTTGTCAAACTCATATCACATTGTTTGAAAAGAGTTGTTACCGAACAAATTTGTTGTTCCTTTACTGTTTGGAATACGAACCAAAGGAATTGTTCCAAGTGCGTGACTTATTGCAAGTTGGAGGCGTAGGAATATCGAGGGAACTAGGTGAACTATAGGTTTAGGTTCTTGGTCTCAACTATACGAAGTTGGTTTGATTTTGTATAACGGCTTAATTCTGAGAGTATTCAATTCTGGACTAGGTCCCTGGGTTTTTCTGCATTTGTGGTTTCCTCGTTAACAAAATCTTGCAGTGTCTTTTACTTTTCTATTTCCGCAATTATAATTTTTGTATTATAATTAGAAGTAAAATACACAAACGTTAATTCCTATTTACTTGATAGCAATCTTATAGTTTTTTGTTAAGTCCGAACCTATTATCAAGTAAACATACTTCGTTGTTGTATTATATCGATCTCGTATCCATAGTCAATCACACAAGTAATCTTGTTATCGTATTGTCTCGATCTCATATCTATAGACGATCACACGAAGTGTGTACCAATTAGTTGTATTGTCTCGACTCAGTCCATAGATAATCACTTTCGGAGAAAGGACTTATAGGTGGAAAAGTTTTAGATTGAGGTATATTTGGGTACCCTCGTCTTTTCACACATGAACAAATGGAGACTACTCAGACATAAGTACTTACCTGCCTCAGAACCTAAGCAGCACAGTTGACTCCGGAGCAACGTCAGGTTCAGACATAACAGAACTAGAACCCCCTGGATCTTCCATAGGAATCGACAACTTAAGGGAGCATCAACGAGAAGATGGTGTTCGCACTATTGCACCACAAAACAACCAACAGTCGAATTTCATCACTCGACAAGATTTGGAGAAACTCCTGTAGAACCGTGGAAGAGAGGAGTCATCATTATTTCACCACCACTAACCACCTTATACTGAGGATGTTCAGAAGGCACCTATACCAAGAGGATATGTATCACCTACCTTTTCTCTTTATGATGGGACAAGTAACGCCCGTGAATACATCTCCTGATTTCTAGAAGCTTTAGGAGTACATGAATACCACTAGATATTGCGACTCAAAGAATTTTCCAAGTCACTCACTGGAAGGGTGTATACTTGGTACAATAATCTCGCCCCAAATAGTATGTCAAGCTGGTCCGAATTGGTGAGTGCTTTCTATCGGAAGTATTTCTTTGTTTCTGAGCAAATTACATTCTCAGATCTAGGAAGGATGTTTTAGCGCAACAACGAGCATCCCAATGATTATATCAAGAGGTACAGAATCCAAGCCCTCGACTTCCATGACCCCAAACATAACAGAGCAACAGCTAGTGGAATCGTGCATCAACGGTATGATCCCCGTGTATCGTGCCTTACTCGAAAATTTACGTTTCCAAACTTTCTCTAAATTGCCCGAAGCGGCCAAGCGATCATCCACCACCGCTCCGGCATTGCTTGAAAGAATAAGACCTGTTAAGGACGAAAGCCGTGACACAAGAGGAAATAGGCGTCTAATCAACAAACAATGCTTAGTTGAACCCTTTATCGACGCCGACACCAATGAGGAACCGAAGAGAAAAGCCGCGCCTCAGCAAGCCTCTCGATCAAAGTGTGCCATGTCTTCCCCAGCATCTGCCCAGAATCTGGTACCACCCGTACAAGGTCTTCAAAAAGCTTCACAACAACCACCACCAGTCAAATCGGATTCGGTATTTTAAGACTTCCCCTGCCCAATGGAAGAAGTTCTCGAATTACTCGAAGTCAGGATACAAGATAGAGCTGTCAAATTACCTCTTGTGCGTCGCCCACCCACTGATGAAGACATGGCGGATCCGAATTATTGCTGCTTTCATAGGTTTGTCAATCACCCTACTCGCGAATGTAATGAGCTGAAGCGTATCTTTAAAGAAAAAATAGAATAAGGAGAATTGCACTTGGGGATTGAAGGCATTCACAGAGATCCACTCCCTGTCAGAAATTTTACTCTTTCCAAGGTATCCGTTAACCATACGGTTCAGAGCCTAACGGAATTAATGTGCGAATTTATTTATCTTTCAAAGGGCCAGCGTAGGGATATCTTCACAGCCCTTAATCGAGTCATCTCTGGTAAGCGCCTGCTTTTTTCCGAAAAGGTCGCAACTCCGTACAAGCCTGTTCCCAAGATCGAGATTCAGAGTAACAAGAAACCAAACTGGGGACTCCTCACGAAAGCTCACATCAGGCAAATCGAATTCAAAGAAATGCTTATAGATGCCGGATCGGATGTCAACATCATAACTGTCAAAGCTTTGCGGACTGCTGGAATTTCCAGACACGAAGATGTGCACGCACCTGCCCTGATTCAGGATCCAGAAGGGAGATCTAAGAGCACTTACGTCCGAGTCGCCCTCAAGGTGAGCATAAGGAATGTCGAGACGGATGCTACATTTCAAATTATTATGGAAGATATAGGTTATGATATGGTCCTTGTCCATTCATGAATCCATACCAATAAAACCAAGTTCGACACACTCCTGCCACATAAATCATCATTGAAAGACCCGTCTAGAGATGCTGGATAATCAAAGGACCATGTTGGCTACTCACCTTCAGAGAAAGCTGAACCTGATTCGGTAACAATGCTTGAGGAAAAGATGAAGTTGTGCACCCTTGGATCGCTGCCACAAGTAAGTCCTACTCCACAGATCTCATCGGAAACAACTATCTCGCAACTTTCCAAGACTTGGGGACTTGACCCGGCTATCAATCCCATGTTAACTCGAAGATGCGAATGGGAGGATGATCCTTTTCAAAAGTTTGTTAGATGTCTATGAGTCGTTTCTGCTGGAGATAAAGGAATTAGAAACCCAATCATCCTGGAGACATGTCCATTTGAGATACCAAAACCCAATCATTATCAAGTTAGCCACATAATTGAGAAAATAACCAATTCTCTTGCAGAAAAACCTTACCTGGTTACCGAAGCCATATTAGGTGGATATTACAAGCTCGTCAACACTGACACATCCGCGGGGTAGTGATACATGGGAAATGGCTTAAGGTTATCACAGCTTAAAACATTTTCACCACTTTTGTCTCGATTTCCCTATTTTCAGCAATATTTGTATTTCCTTCAAAATGTTTGCAATGTTTTGCACTCATGATTAGGATTTAAACTTTACTTGATCAAAAGTATCTATTTCATTTCATCATAAAATCCTTTCCAAATATATCTGTTCAAAACCTAGAAAAATAAAACCAAAAAAGTGGTATCTCAGAAAGACCTATGATAAACAAAACTATTCAGATAAGAAATTTTTGAAGATCGGCTCAGCACCATCGACATGCGCTCTCTCAAACTTTTCAATGGTTTCATTAGCAAGATTTAATTCCTGAGTCAATCTCTCAATATCATCTTTTGCCTTCTCGACCGCCTCCGGACCAGAAAAGGTACCTGCCAGACTCAGTTTCTTTTGTGCGCCTGCAAGGAAGTCACACAACCATCCGACATCCATCCTAGCCGCCTCAGCCTCATACAAGGATGTATTCTAATCCTGGAGCACTATATCATAAATATCTTGGCAAAGAAGAAGCACCATTTCCTGAACCTTCGGCAATAGCATAGACACCTTCTCTTCCAATGACCTATACCTGCCGTAATCGCCCATGAATAAATGACCGAATTTCTTCCATATTTTGGAATACAAGTCAGCATAAAGAGAAGGAACCGTAAAACTGCCGATGCATTCATAATTAGGGCGGATTCGATCGAACTTAAAGTCAAAGAAAGCTCCGAAATTTGGATATTCAGTGTCACTATATTGTGCGGCAACAAGTATGTCAGAGGGAATACTTCCATTGCTCGAGGACGAGGATGGTGTTGCATCAGAGATGGAAGTCGTGGTAATTTTTGAAGTTTCTTCTGAAGACTCATTTTCCTGTCCCAAGATGCATTTGTGTCGAGGTGAAGAGGCATCGGAATTAACAACAATATTAGCAGAAAATGAGAGCATTCTCTTCTCAGGGGAAATTACTCTTAAATTCGGGCAAGATGATAACTGATCATTACGAAGAATACCACGTACGGCGTCAGGAATCTCTAACAAAAATCTACGAAGAAAAAAGAGTTATAAGTCCCAAAATATTCTGTACCGTGCCGTGACATGTGTCTTCCTACTGACACGAAGGAAAGGGACACTTGTACCAAAGACGACATGAATGTCTAAGGATTGCTTGAGATTTTCCATCGAAGGAAGGGCAGAATGATAACAAGGTACCAATTGATCGAAACCCATCTATCGAGCGGCTCTGTCAATGTTATAGATCTATATTGAAAACCATTTATGCCGAGAGCAGTAAGGTAGCCCGGGACGTAGCTATGCATAAAAGTGGCTTGACCAGTTATGACGATGTTGCCCTACTTCGTCAATCCAGAATGAAAAATAGTGTCACATAACACTTCGAAGGTTGATGGAGCCAGTATGTTCCAGAATCTAGAACCCCAAGGTCTAAAATTCACGTTTGTTTCATTATTCATCACGCTAATAAAGTCCACATGAGAAGGATTTCCACCATACCAACGGAGTATTCTGGCATATTTAACCTGCGAGTCTGGATAAGAAGCCTGGACCTTGGGTGCATATTCAGGAAAATCCTCCCACAACCACGTTTGCAGAAACGTAACAGGGATGAAGGACTCTATCACAACATGTCCGTTAGAAGCTCTCAAATCTCTTGCAAGCGCGCCTAAATGAGAATACAAAGAGCCCAAAAATATTTTACCAATCGGGAGAACTCTTCCCTTTGCCAGAGCCACATCAAGAGGAACAACTGACGGCTTCAACTGATCTCCAAGAAAATCTTCAAATATATCTCTGGATAACAAGAGCGTAAGCAACACATCTATATACATAGTATGATTAATCGCAAAATCTTTGGAGCCTCTCTTGGTACACCAATAATTGATCCACGTATAATAATTGCTGGAAGGATGGTCTTGAGCTTGCTGCAACTCTTCTATCTTTGTTGTCAGGATACGAGTAATCTTGATATCTTCGTCACGCCATTCGGTAGGGATATTGCCTATCACAGGTAATTAAAACAAAACGTTCACATCCTCCAGCGTAATTGTCAATTCACCCCATGCACACATTACCGAGTTGATTGGTTCACACCATCGAAGAATGAATGCAAGCAAGCCTCGCATATCCTTGGTGAATTCCAGTGTTTCAAATACTCTTAGAGTATGAAGAATCTTGGTGTTATCAAGGTGCTGTCTCACCCCAGGATGACTCAGCATATCTCTCGACCATTTTGTCCAATCAGTTGAAAGAGATTGCGAAGCCTTGAAATCAATGGGAGATGGTTCATATTCTCCTATTTGCAAGCAGAACCTACCAATGTCTCTTGGATAAGTAATTTGGAATCCATTCTCATTGTCGGAGTCCAGAACGCAATAGTCAGCATGATCCAGAATGCATGTTTTATCTATGATTCCTTCGAAAAAGTTGTCATAATGATTGGGAACGATATCCGGGGTAGCTGTATTAATATCTTCGTGAGCAAGGCTCATCACAACGTTTTTTCCATGATTATCATGCTTGGAAGAAGTTTCACGTGAAAACATCTAACTGAGTTATGGTTCATGCACAAACCATAATCTACGTTACTGTCAAACCCTAATTTACGGAACGAAGGACACAGATTCAAGAGGTGTTAATAAAGAACCATTGAGTTCTCACCTGGATAAAGTTCCCGTGAGGATTGAGGAGGCGGTAATGGAAGAATAGCTTATTCACAGATATATATACACACGCATAAGAAAGATTTCTGATTGGATTAGGAAAGACTGGTTCGGGCAAAGGGGCGGCCGGCCAAACCGCGTTGGCTCACGCGAGATCATGACCTAGCAAGTATGAAGACCATCCCCGCCAGCACGATCATGCCATAAACCTTCATAGCCATGCCTGCTACACCTATAGCATGCTAATGCATCCTAGCCATGCAGATAAGTAACACTTTCTTTTGCTTATAAATTGTGAGATTATACGATATTTGTGTCACCATCTGATGTTTACCATGCAACACGACATTGTTTCGCACTAACCAGGGGACTAATGTTGATGGTGAGTTTTTGACAAGGGAATTTGTAGTAATTTAGCATTGATCTTGTTGTATAAATAATCCCTGGCCCGACATCAGGATTATTGAATCTACATAAGCATAATTTGTATTCTGCAAGAGAATCAATAAATTGTATTCAGTAACGGGATCAGCAGTCCTAAAGCTATTTTCAAAGTGTATATGCATGCCAAATTTCAGAGCTTTCCCCAGCAGAAACCTTGTTATTACATGTACGCCAATATACATGTCTTTTATGTCATATACATGGCATTATTCATATTCAGAATAGTATAAAACGCCATTCTTCAATTAATAAGTTATTAAGAATACTGATATGCTTAATACAACTAGAATCAGATTTATACCTAATACCACAACAACTTGTTCTTACTTCTTAAATGAAAGAAAGAAAAAGAAAAAGAAAAAGAAAAAGATCTTGATTTTCATAATCACCAGCTAACATAGGAGTTGAATTCAAAGTGCAAATTCTAAACACTGTTGGGTTGGGGTCTTCGAATTCAACCCTCTGTTAGCCGGTGATTGTAAACAACCTATAAGAGTTAAGCACGAAGGTTTCACATACCACTTTAGATAACCAATATTAAAACCGGAACTACAAGTAATTTAGTTTTAATATGTTATCAAGGAAAACTATTGCCCGAAGCAATTTTCCCTAATAGTTTAACAAATTAACTAAGAAACTTAGTTCCCTTGTTAAACTGATTGTACACATACAATCGCTTATTTCGATAAGACCAAAATAAAGATCAGAATTAACTTTATTTCTCTCATCAGGCTCTAATTATTCAGAAAATAACTTAGACCTTTCTTTTTAGACAAGACAAGTACTAGGTTAGTCAACTAGTTTTTCTTGTCAAGGCATTCGATTAGACTTGAATAACCGAATCCTTCAATTTGATAAGTCTAACTAAGATCATAATTAACTTAGTTTATCTTATCCGGAATCGAATTGGACTAAACAAATGATCCCGTATTTTTTTAAGCCATAGACAATATATACAAACCAAAATAAATTGACTTGCACAATTATTTTCTTAACCGGAAGCAATTGAAACAAACATAGACATTATAGCACCGCAATTGCACCGAAATTTCGTTAAGCAAAAACACTTGATACCCCACAATAAAGAAGATACCAAACAATAAGCCAAATAAATTGACACAGTTTTTCTTAACCATAAACAATTGAATCACATACACACACATCCATACACAACATAATGGAATATATCAATTGTACCGAAATTTTGTTAAGCAAAAGCAAAATATATGCAATATAAACAGGCTTTTCTTAAACAGGAAAACGATTAACTAACAAATTTGTTACCTCAGATTCCGCATCCTCTTCTCCCCAGAAAGATATATCATTAAGCGCAAGTTCACATAAGAACTCTCCCCCTGTATGTTGTCATCCTCTCGCAAGAACAAAAGAACAACAACAAGAGCAACCTTTACCAGAGAAAGGTTGAATCATTTTTTAACTAATGCGTGCCAATAGCAAAAGTTGAAAACCCGAAACACATATGTTTATGCTAAACAAAACTCATGTAAACACAAATTTATTCAACATATTATGACTTTTCACATACGAGTTTCAATCGGAACACCTTATGATCCTTTGATAAATCCTACCAACATGGGCTAGAACTTAATCCCACTAAATCAAAAAGTCACACAACCCATAAGGGTTCACATCAAATGAGATTGAATATTAAGGTTAGACATCACATAAACGGAAAACACATAGCAAAAATATAGACATTCAAGCACAGGCTATGTAATCGGAAACTATCATAGGAAAAATTATAAAATAATAATTTTATTCATAAATAATGATAGTTTTATTCAAAATAGACCTTATACAATAATTGAAGCCAATCAAACATTGATGTCTATTTTTCTTGGATTAAGTATTACAACATATAACTTAATCTCTAGTGGTGCTCTTTTTGTTCACTGAGGTTTCTTCAGTGTTCAAACTCTTGAAGCATGTCTACAACCACTTCCTATTTTCAAGCTTTTCAACTTGAACCTTCATGTCTGCAAGATCAGTTTTTATTTCCTCAATCCTATCCTTTAGCCAATCTTGATTTCGAACCGTTATTATGAGATTGGTTCTTAGTTCTTCAAAACCATGGATATAATCAATCATACTATCAGAAGGTATCCACTTTGTTTTTGTTGGATCTTGAAGGTTGTAAGCCAACAGACATGACTCATCTTGGGATCCAGCAGAACTATCGATATCATAATCAGACATGATTTTCGATAAGATTTTCTTCTTCCTTTCTGTATTGATTCCTTGACAATTCTTAACCTTTTGAGCTTCCTCCTTATTTTCCTTTGTAATGATGCGAGTTATTGGAAGCATGCTCAGGGACTTAAATAAGAATTAGTCATGGTTTCTCAATACAAGCAAGAGAAAGTTTCTCTTAAGAAGAGACAACTTTCGGACCGAAAATACAAAGGAAATTCTGAAAATATATAAAGTATATATTTTGTTTCCTATGTCTGAACTTCTCATGCTGGAAGGTTATTAAAATTCGAAAATTTCAAATAAAACCTATTTTTGAAAGATCGTGATAGACATGAACAATTTTTTAAACAAAAAAAATGAATTCACAGCTATTTAGAAATTGTGACAGATTTTTCTGATAAAAACACAAACTAAAAATTATGCTCTCGTTTTATGTGCTTTCTCATCAAAAAAGTTATGAGCACGAACTAGGATAAGAGTGCACAATCTCCATATAACTAGATTGTATCGGAGTATACCTTTTCTTGCTTACAACGAGTATCAGAAACATAGTTCATGTTTCTCTTTGGAAATTTTTGTCCAAAGTATTTTCTCCCAAGAAGATGACCCTTCCTTGATCTAAAGGTGTAATCATGAGGAGAAACTGTACTGATGTGTGAATTCTCAGAGATAAATAATTCTCTCTTAATTCTGTTAATGAAATTTTCATAAGATTTTCTCATTCTAAGGATTTCCTTATTATGCACATCAGTATGATTATCTGAAACAATTATCGGAAATCTTCCCTGATTGTTTCCTTTGGCAGAGTTTTTTTCTTTCCCTTTCTTCTGGAATCGTTCTTCATGTAAACAAAGACTGTTTCGACATGAGTGAGGAGGAACCTTTTTCTAGAAGTTATTATCAACTCTTACTTGTGATTCTTTTGAGTTGATCTTATCAGTTTGTGGTATATTATGTCTTTCTATTGAGGAATGATCTTTCAGTTTTTTAAGACAAGAAACTTGTTCTAATACTTTAGCCACAGTATTTTGAAGAATTATAAGTTTCCTGTCTAGTGACTAAAAGTTGTATTCCTTAAGATCTTTTTCACGGAATCGGTTCAAAATTTCCTTTGAACAAGATTTCGTTTGATCATCAGTAGATGTAGAAAACGGTTTCTCATTCTCTTCTGACTTGATGTAGTTAGGCAGACTACCATCATCATAATCTTTCAGATGTGATCAAACAAGTTTTGTTATCACAATCTTTAAAAGTAAAACAAGGACTTTTTTTTTCTTCATCGGAAGAAATTTTAATAGAATCATTAGTCAGAGTCATATGATGAGTCTCTTGATCTTGAGTAAGAGATTTACCAAGAGATTCTACTTTGACTGTGAGATTCATATTCTCTTTGGCCAGAATATCTAGTTGAATATCCTTTTCTCTTATCTCTTGCTTGAGAAGATTAGATTCTGTCTTTAATATTAGCATCCTTGTAGACAGAGATCTTATAGGCTTTAGGAGTTTTACCAACTCTTTATCAGCATCTTCCTTTCCATCAGAGATAGACTTAGATGCTTCCGTAACTCCTGGATCATGAGTTAACGAAGTAGTGACATCTTCAATATTTGAGTATTCATACTCTTGCATAACGTTAACTGAATCATACATTAGATTCAATTCTTATAGGTTGGATCGCACCAAACACGGATTGTTAGATCTTTTCGTGTTTGCCTGCTCAAATACCAATTGAAAAGACGAGGGTACCAAAATACACCAAAATATTTAATTTATCCACCTATAAGTCCTCTTACCGAAAGTGATTGTCTATGGACAAAGTCGAGACAATACTACAAATCGGTATTCACACTTTGTGTGATTGTCTATGGATATGAGATCGAGACAATACGACTACCAAAGTGTGATTACTTATTATAGGTTTGGACTTAACCAAATTCTATAGGATCACTATCAAGTAAAGCGGAGTTAACGTTTGTGTATTTTACTTCTAATTATAATAAACAATTATAATTGCGAAAATATAAAAGTAAAAGACACAGCAAGATTTCGTTAACAAGGAAACCGCAAATGCATAAAAACCCCGGGACCTAGTCCAGAATTGAATACTCTCATATTTAAGCCGTTATACAAAATCTAAACAAACTTTGTATAGTTGAGACCAAGCAGCTAACCCTAGTTCACTTAGTTTCCTCAGTATCCCTGCGCTTCCGACTTTGATGAGTGCACGCACTGGAACAATTCCTTTGGATCGTATTCCAAACAGTAAAGGAATAACAAATCTGTTTGGTAACAACTCTATTGATTCTTTAAGATAAGATATCTCAAGTCATATGCAAAGGCTCTTCTGTTTAAGCTAATAAACTCCTTTGCCTGGTTAGATCAATCTATCCAATAACTACAAAAGTAGTCAAGTTTAGATTCGCTATCAATTGATATAGATTCCAACAAGAAACTATAAAGTGACGTCGATCCCACGCAACTAATCAATCGAATAAATCCGATTCTAGTTGGATCCCAGTCTATCAACGTTTGTGCAACAGAAAGATATGACAAACCAATAAGAAATCTTCTTCGTGTTCAAATCTTCTTTAATCTTCAATTTAAACCTGCACAACACCACTTGAATCTCTTGTGATCAATCACACATAGAATGGAATCTGTTAACAATGGATTATCACAAGATGTCTTTAGATCTACAAACAGTTCTAAAGATCCTGTCGATACTTCGATCTAGTTTAACTGAATCTTATATCTAGTCATAGGCGCTACTGATACGAATTGAGGCGCTACTGATATGACTTGAGGAATCACAAAGTCTGAGACAATGAAGATAACTTTGTGAATTCTATCTATCTTGTTCCTGATCTGAAGTTAGTGAATTTCAATAGATAGTAAAAGATAGTATAACCGTGCTTCACGAATCCCTAAGTGAAGTCTTGAAAGTCGTAACCTAATATATAGGCTGTCAATGGATAACCGAATCTTCGATATCCGTCTGAGTCCGTTCGAATCGTTAAGATATTTACCGAAAATTCGGATAACGGATATCGGATAGGGATACCTTATCGGATCTTCTTACTTTAACAAAACAAATACAGAAAAGACATTATCATATAGGATAATATCCGATATCCGTTTTTTTTTTTTTTTTTGAATAATTTATTTAGTTGTTAACTTGGTAGTATATGAAGACTTAGATATATAAATATTATGGAAGAACAAAAACACAACTAGTTTTGTTGGTTGTGAGAAAAGCAAAGAGTTTTTCAATTCTGGTAGAGAAGATTTGAGTTTTGTTTAAATCTAATGTAATATAATAATTTATAAAGTGAAAATTTTGCATTTGATCAAGGTATTTGGTTTTATTTAGTTGAATTTTCTTAGGGTTTCTTTGATTTTTTTGCAACTTATGAAATATAGAGAAATACTAAAAAAGAATTTAAATTATTTCTATTATAATGAAATACTATCAGAAACTATCGGATATCCGAAATTGTTATCGGAACGGACACACAAAATATATTTGAATATCTGTCGGATACTATCGGATATCCGGTAATCCTTATCGGTCTTGGATACGGTATAGGCCATATCCATTTCGATAAGTACCATTGACAGATCTACTAATGTAATTCTGTAAAGAAACCTAGGTTATGAAAGACGACTCTAACTATGAAACTAGGACACAAGAGTGCCAAGGATTCAGAAATCCAGCTGCAAGAGTATAGGTATGCAAACCGGGTTTATAAACCTCTTTGCAGTTCGCGAATCAGGCTCAAGGGGATATGCAAACCGAGTTTGAAAATCATTGCCAGTTCGCGAAGTCAGATCGTAGGGGTATGCAAACCGGGTTTGAAAACCTACCCCCATGCCCGAACTCAAATGTAAAGGGTATGCAAATCAGGTTTGCAAACCTATACAATACGCGAAATTTAGATTTACTAGGTATGCATACTGGGTATGCGTATCTTTCTTCAAGAAGTCATGAAAATATCTCATTCTTAAATTTGAAACATTCACAATAGTCATAGACGACAATATATATTGTTGCATGGGAAATTTTCAAATGATCAACTTGAAACAAAAATCCTTTATGAACAATAAATTGTTTAAACTAAGATTGCTAAGGATCTATGAATATCCATTGCTTGAATCATATTTTGAGAGTTCAACCAAGACAAGCTTAAACTCAAAAAAAATTCTTTGCAATATTAAATCTACTAAAATCATACGACAACGTCTCATAAGATAGAATGGTAGATATGATGAGTAAGTAGGATATGCAGTCTTTACATACCTTTTTATTGATGATGTTCTCATAAATGTCTTCATTTGTTCTTCAATCTTCGAGGGTTATTCAGTGATGTCTGATGTTCAACTACCTTGTTGTAATCCTGGTCCGAGACTTGACTTTAGTAGACTACAAATCATGATATAGTTTTGTGCATCTAACATTGACAACAAGCTTGAGATAGAAAAACTTGCGAGTTCGACCCAGTGATGCTCTAACAACATTGAAGTATTAAAAATTTGTAGTAATATGAATAACAAGAAAATTAAAATTTTGAAATTTGAATGAGTTACCTGAAATAATGATACCTCAAAAGATAGCTGGTCATAAAAACTAAGTTGAAGAACTAGATGCACCAGAAGAATCATCACACATAACTGCTACATTGATTTGAAGTATCAACAGTTGCACCTGTAGAACCAGTTCCACTATTTAAAACGGAACCAACATATTGCACATTAACTTTACTAAGATACTCATCATTCAACTTATCAATCTAATTCAAATCATTCTTTAATCAACCTTTCTTGTAA
Organism: Papaver atlanticum; assembly: GCA_023531105.1. Lineage (NCBI taxonomy): Eukaryota > Viridiplantae > Streptophyta > Magnoliopsida > Ranunculales > Papaveraceae > Papaver > Papaver atlanticum. Next base: position 1,283,575 of record JAJJMB010000242.1, on the reverse strand, counting down.
CTTAGACTTTATAATGATAACATCATTAACAAACTCTACTTGAGCCAATTCAGTTTCCTTGAAACAAGTCCGGCTTATTATGGAAGTCGAATGGCTTGTTGTTGAAGCTCAATCTGGATTATTTTAGAAGCCCATGTGGTTTATTAAAGAAGCACATTGGTTTACTATACAAAACTGTTTGGTTTATTGTAGAAACCAGTCAGTTTATTATAGAAGCACAAATTTGGCTTATTATGGAAGTGTTAGAGCACTGCTCGGTCGAACTCGCAAGCGTTGTTATCTCAAGCTTGTTTGTCAAGTTTAGTGATCAAAACTATAAGTCTTGATTTCTAGTCTACTTATAGTAATGTCTCGGACTAGGATAGATTGTGTAGTTGAGCTTTAGACTTCACGGCGTTCATCAATTGAAGACGAAGAACTACTAAGGAGAGCTTTTGGAACTTCGTCGATAAAAGGTATGTGGAGACTGAAACTCATCTATCACTCAGAAAGTCTATTTCTACTCTATCTCCTTCTTGAAACAAAAGTCGTATTACTATATAGTATTCAATTATACACATTTGATATTTCGAGCTGAGTTTAACTCGCTTACATATTTCTCGAAATATGTGTTGGTAAGCTTTTGCTTCAACCAAGTTCATCTTATATTCTTGACGCAAGTCAAAAGATGATCATGTGAAAATCGCCAAGTAACATCTTACATGATTGGTGTGATACAGTCATTTGATGTAGACTCGGAATGTTTCGTATTGATTGTTTCAATAACTTGAAAATCGCTTTGATGCTAATAGTTAGTGAAAACAACTATTGTCATCCTCTAAGAATGTTTCAATGATTGAAATAGAGTTTAGAACAATTAACCATAAATGGATTAAAGATATAGTATGCGTACTTGCATATATGTTGATCAAAGACCGGTATAGTATGCATACCCGTATGCATACTGGGAAGGTCAGGTAAAGTCCGGGAGCCTTGGTATGCGTACCTGTACGAGAACTGGGTACGTATACTGGCGAACTCAGTTGAAGTCTAGGAACTTTTGTATGCGTACCCGTACACTTACTAATTCAACTGTTGTTTTGGATGTGTGATAGTATGCGTACCCGTTCGCATACTGTCGGGCACAGTCCAAGTCCGGTTACTTAAGTATGCGTACCCATTTGCATACTTGAGTGGGTTAAGTTCTAGAATCGGTTTATTCATGAACTAATACATTTATATAATAAGGAATGCAATCTTTTGCAAACCGGGGTTATAATATTCATGACTTGATTTGAGTGAATCAAAATCGATTCTGCTTCAATTGTGTCTTGTATACTTCTATGAGAAAATAAAAAATTAAACAACTCTATAAATAGTTTCATTTGAGTCATTTGAACTAGTTGTTGATAAGATGAATAAGGTTGATAAAGTGTTCATATGGCTAACTTCGGTTAACTTTTGTTGAGCCAACAAGGTGTACACGTTTAGGTACGGTTACTCATATTTAAATGAAGGTACATTTCATTTGTGTGTAACAAGATAAGACCATCTAACGATGGAGAGATATTGCTTTGGTTTCAAGCAAACTTAGCTTGGCTCTTAGATCAAGTTTCATCTAATGGTGAATATTGATTGCTTTGTTTTAACGCTATCAAACCCTGATTTGAAAACTATATAAAGGAGAACTCTAGCAACTGGGAAACCTAATCCCCACACCTCCTGTGTGATACCAGTTGCGACTAGAGTCAATTCTCCTTTAACCTTAGGTTTTTTGCGAAACCCTATAGGTTAACGACTTGATGACTTCATTGGGATTGTGAAGCCAGACCCAACTATTTTCTCTGTAGTTGCTTGTTCTGATCTTGCTGTTTTCTATCGTGATTGAGTACTATCTTCTCTAAGATTTGCTCGATATTTAATCTTTGATAGGCAAGATAAAAAGTAGTCACAAACATCTTCATCTCATCGTTTGTGATTCCATAATATCTTGTTTCGCTACCATACGATTAAGATTATTGTGAGGTGATTGATATTTCTAGGTTGTTCTTCGGGAATATAAGTCCGGTATATCAATTGGTTCCGGTTAACCTTGATTTATCAAAAGACATAACAAAACTCATGGGTTTACCTGTAGGAGACATATTTATCTATATAATAGACTTTTCTGTGTGAGACGGATTGGTTTATCAAGTCTTCGGCTTTGGGTCGTAGCAACTCTTAGCTGTGGGTGAGATCAGCTAAGGGAATCAAGTGCGCAGAATCCGGCGTGGTTCTAGAGGCGTAAGGAACGCGAATTTACCTTGATCAGTGAGATTGGTTAGGGATCAAATAAATTCCAGTCCGAAGTTAAGTTGGAGTAAGCTAGTGTCTTTAGCGGCTTAATACAGTGTGTTGTTCAAATCTTGACTATGTCCCGGGGGTTTTCTGCATTTTTGGTTTCCTCGTTAACAAAATTTCGGGTGTCTGTGTTATTTCTTTTCCGCATTATATTTGTTTATATAATAGAAATATCACAGGTTGTGCGTAAGATCAATCAATTAGATAATCCAACCTTTGGTTGTTGATATAAATTGATTTACACTTGAACATTGGTCTTTGGTACCGTTCAAATTATTTCTTATATTCAATCGAGCTCGCAAATTCCTATTTGTTTGATTGCGGATTGAATTGAGAAATTGAGATATAACTCTTTGATATACTTTTGTTAAGATTGAGTCTGACTGTCTAGTTAATTCTCTTGAAAGTATATTAGAGTTTGTCCATACAGATTGCTAAGCGAAATATTGGGTGTGGTTGTTAGATACCCGTTTTTCAATTGGTATCAGAGCAGGTGATAAGCACGTAAATGTGACGCATTTTCACCCATAACTACATTATCTAGGACTCATTTTATTTCTAATAAAGTTGTTTTAAGTCTTTTCTAGGGAATAAGCTCTTGCGGCAAAATTGGCTCGAAAAACCCCAGGATAGAGTACTAAAGGCACCCCATAAATGCACCGGAAGCACCCCGGAAAAATTACTATCTACGCCCAAAAATTACTATTTGCACACCATAAGACAAGTGCTAAAGGGACACCCGTGCAGGATTAGGGGGAGGACATCTTCTTCTCAAATTAAAAAAATAAATTTTGGTGGGAAAACGTTTCTCTTCACTGGCAAAATTTCGATCGGATGTTTGGATGTGATTTAGTGAGATTCAATCCCTGAAACTTAGTGGGTAGACGTGATATGACTATAGAAAGCTGGTATGGGTGTTGTTTCCGATCAAATTTGGCTTAATAACGTGTTTCAATCCAAAACAGTGGACACAAGTTTTCACGGGTTCAAGTGAATTTGACACGAGTTTGAGGCGTGTAATGCATAAGTTTCGAGTGTGTTGCACTACAGAGATGCGTGAAGAAGATAAATAAGGAAGGTTGACAGCTGAGAACGCGTGGAAGATCAAAAAATGGAAATTTTGGCCGTGAAGAATAATATTTGATAAATGAAGATTATTTGGGAGATATGACCGGATTAAAGGAGGATTAGGAGTATAAATAGATTTCTCCAGGTACAAGGAAGGGGTGTCGAGAGTTTGGGGACTTTAGGAGGGCTGAGGAGTGAGAAATCAAGACGAACAACAAGCTTCCTACTGCTGTTTTCTGCTGGTGCAGGGAAGAAGAACACGAAGAACATAAGACCCCAAAGAACAGTCGTAACTGCTACAGTGGACGCGACAGTGCGAGGACAGTCTTATATGCTACAGTAACAGCATCACTTTACAATTATCGTTCTTTGTAACAAAGGTTTGTAACAAATATAATTGTTACAAAACCCGATTTTCACCATTTTTTTCTCCTTTTCGTCAATTATAAAACACTTTTGAGCATTAATAAAGATGAATTTTGAGCGTGTCTATAATATGAGGAGCTAAACCCCAACACTGGGACGACGGAGGAGGCCGAACTTCATACGTGGGTAAATTTGTTTTATTCCTTTTTATGACTTTTGCACTAAAATTAATTGAAATATGATTTGATTAAATTGGTTGTCATTTGATTAGATGGGTCATGCTTAGCTTAGGTGATTTGATGTCCCATGCTTAACATTTACAATCAATGTTTTGAGAATCTACCTTGGAAAAAATAGAGTCCATGTTTATATTTCTTGAGCTAAAATTGTTGAGAATAAATAAGTGAACTTTATGTTATGAAGATTGGCTAAATCCTTAGTCCCAGTACCTCTTGAACCAATTGTAATATTATTGTATATTTATATTAAATTTAAAAACTCGAATCTTCACAAGTCTCAACGAACCTTTTACTACAACAAAGTTGAAAACACATCAATTTTTGGCGCCGCCGACGCGGATTTGTTTTTAGATTTAGAGTTTTAGATTTTTATTCTTTTGTTCTTTTTTACGTTTCTTGGGTATTTGTCTTTTTGTTGCAGGTTTTGAATCAAAGAGGAATTGGAGACGAAAGACCTGGGGGATTAAAAGCTAGACAAAGCGAAAAGAACGGAGAAAAGACGAAGATATTTTATTTTTATTTTTATTTTTTTAATTAGATTTTATTTTTATTTTTAGATTTTATTTTTAGAAATTGTAAATAGGCCTTTATTTTTGTAAATTTTTATTTTTGAACCTTTTTATTTTTGGGACATTGGACTTTGGACTTTAATTTTTTTTTTAAAACCCTACGGAAAGGTAATTAAATACAAAACTGTTTGCAGGGAAGGACGACGATTACGTTATCGTCTCGGGCCCTCGGGTTCGTACACTGACACAGGAGTCAGTGGCCCGAGTCGACTACAACCGTTTCATCGCCCGTCTGGTACGGGAGGTAAGCTTCTAAACACCCGCGAATCCCCTGTCAGCGAGTTTACTGTCTTCCTTAAGGTGCATATATGTTGAGGTTCTGAATACGGAATTTAATTTCCTAGTAAAGGGCAAGGCCAGGCCATACAAGATAATGGTTCGGATTTCATCACCGTTCTCTTCTTGCCCGCCTTAGGAACACATAATCTATGCGAACCCAAGCTTAAAATACTGATTAGAACGAGACCGATAGGGTAACGAGCTTGTAGGAAAGTTATTCAAAGGGAAGTATTGGGTATCTTATTAGCTTAACTCAAAAGTTCAGGAAGATTACTGTGAGTCGACTAGAGCCTCCCTGACGGGAAACGTTACCAAAGAGGTGGGGGTATCAAAGCTCCTCTGAGCTTCCCCAACTTCTCTTCGACTCACTTTATTCGGATCGATCTAGAGAGGTTTGCTAAAACGATACCTAGTTGCCTTTTGGAGGAATAGAAGCTGGTCTAGAAACAATCTAAGGGATCCATCATGCTTTTTGTTTGCTAGATTCAATAGGTTTGATTTGGTCGAGTCAGCCTTGTTTGTAATTGTGTAGAATTCCTCTGTAGTTTTTATTTTCGGGGTGATGAATCCTTTTCAGGAGACGCCACCTGAGATGACGTTATGAGAGTATATACGTAGAAATTCTCATTATCAGGAGACGTCATCTAAAATAACTCTTGGTGAATATATGCAAGGGAAACGACATTGGGATGTTCCAACGGTAAGCGAGGAATCACCTCTAATGATCTACGAGAAGTATTATAGACACAGACCGCTTAGTTTGGAACAAAGATTAAGAATTCTTGAATGTCAGAAATTATATTATGATGATGATGATGAGGATAGTAGTAATGAAGAATCTGAAATATGTAGGCATAATGATCAGGAATCTATTAATCCAATTGAGCTTTGTAATGATTATATTATTTTTAATTCAAATCCAAATAATTTTTATGATTATTCACCTATTCAAAAGGACGAGGATTTGATTAGGGATATCATCGTTTTAGACGATGTAGTTTTTCATTTTGATTACGAAGCCGATAGTGGTTTAGAGGAACGGGTTTATTCTGAAAATGCTGTTTTAGAGTCTAGCGACTTAGAAACAACAGTCTTAGACGAAGAAGATAGACCCGTAGAGATGAGTAAAGATGCACTACCTGATAATAACTTAGAATAATCAATTGACCATTTCCAAGAATCTGATGATCTAGAAATTAGGTAGATTGTGACTAGTCTATCTAGAGACACTGAAAACTCTAAGTTTGGGGGTGATTATCACTTTCCTAGTGCCTTACCTTTAACTCTCAGAAAGTCCCCTCACTTAGGACTTGATATCTGTGCCTCAACCATTTTACAAGATTACCTTCATACTCGTTTTCCCGAACCTAATGATGTCCAGGAAGAAGTTCAGTCGTTAGAAACCCATCCTATGGTTGATGTGGTTTGCCCAGGCTATGATACCCAAATTGACTTTGTTTTCCCACCAAATAGTTTTCTTCCAAATGTGGGAACGTCTATATTTCAAATGTGTCACTTATTAAGTTCTGAGACTAAGCCTAAGTACTTTAGGTTAATAGAATCGACACATTTACTTAAGAATGACCACTACTCTCATTGTGGTCAATTATGTAAGTCAAATCTGATTGACTTAGAGGATCCTCAGTTATTTAGGTTATTATTGTGTGCTTCTAAGTTCCTATTTGAGTTTTTCAAGACTTTAGGACCAAATAATTCGGATCCCACCTATGAAGAAATGCAGCCAATGAAAATATTTTATTTAGACCCTTTCATAGAACCTGAACCTGAACCACAATTAGATTTAGATATCTTAATCAGGAAACTAGATAAGGGCATGCTAGTCTTGTTCATTTTCTTGGTTCATTGCAATTTCCTTTGGTCAACTCTATTTGGTTTTGAAGACCCACAGTTGTTCCGACTGTTATTTTATGATTCGGGTGACTAATCCTTTCCTAGTCTGGCTGAAGACTTTAAACTTAACATTCTTGGGAGGTAACCCATGCTTATGCATCGACTACGGTAATATCCTTTCTCACTTCCTTTAAGTAGTAACAGTTTCTCCTTGTTCATGTTTTTAATTTCATCTTTATAACATTGAGGACAATGTTAGATTTAAGTGTGGGGGAGTGATTAACTTTTTGTTTATTTTTGTAGGAGTTTCCTTATCATATTATGACCAGCTGTTGAGCGGGTCTACCTTAGGAATTTACTATTATGACCAGCTGTTGAGCGGGTCTACCTTAGGAATTTACCATTATGACCAGCTGTTGAGCGGGTCTACCTTAGGAATTTACTTTTATGATCAGCTGTTGAGCGGGTCATAAAAAAAAAAAAAATTAATAAAAAAAAAAAAAAAAAAAAAAA
>JAJJMB010000242.1:1022024-1276271 GCA_023531105.1 Papaver atlanticum | reverse complement strand
ATAAAAAAAAAAAAAATTAATAAAAAAAAAAAAAAAAAAAAAAATATTTTGATATGACCAGCTGTGGAGCGGGTCTATTATTTTTTTTGTTTTCTTATGACCAGCTGTTGAGCGTGTCTTTCTCTATGTTACACAAATGACCAGCTGTTGAGCGGGTCTATTCTTTTGATTCACATGACCAGCTGTTGAGCGTGTCTCTCTTGGTGTTACGCAAATGACCAGCTGTTGAGCGGGTCTTGAGGTTTTGCTCGAGGACTAGCAAAATGTAAGTGTGGGGGAATTTGATAAGCACGTAAATGTGACGCATTTTCACTCATAACTACATTATCTAGGACTCATTTTATTTCTAATAAAGTTGTTTTAAGTCTTTTCTAGGGAATAAGCTCTTGCGGCAAAATTGGCTCGAAAAGTGGTGTTTTACACCCCCAGGATAGAGTACTAAAGGCACCCCATAAATGCACCGGAAGCACCCCAGAAAAATTACTATCTACGCCCAAAAATTACTATTTGCACCCCATAAGACAAGTGCTAAAGGGACACCCGTGCAGGATTAGGGGGAGGACATCTTCTTCTCAAATTCAAAAAATGAATTTTGGTGGGAAAACGTTTCTCTTCACTGGCAAAATTTCGATCGGATGTTTGAACGTGATTTAGTGAGATTCAATCCCTGAAACTTAGTGGGTAGACGTGATATGACTATAGAAAGCTGGTATGGGTGTTGTTTCCGATCAAATTTGGCTTAATAACGTGTTTCAATCCAAAACAGTGGACACAAGTTTTCACGGGTTCAAGTGAATTTGACACGAGTTTGAGGCGTGTAATGCATGAGTTTCGAGTGTGTTGCACTACAGAGATGCGTGAAGAAGATAAATAAGGAAGGTTGACAGCTGAGAACGCGTGGAAGATCAAAAAATGGAAATTTTGGCCGTGGAGAATAATATTGATAAATGAAGATTATTTAGGAGATATGACCGGATTAACGGAGGATTAGGAGTATAAATAGATTGCTCCAGGTACAAGGAAGGGGTGTCGAGAGTTTGGGGAGCTGAGGAGAGCCAGAGAAGAAGAAATCCGAGTTTTACAAAACTCGGTTTCTGCTGCTGCTGCTGCTGCTGATGAACATCAAGAACACGAAGAACAAAAGCCTGTAAAGGAAAGTCGTTGCAAACTGTCGCTTAATTGCGACAGTTCCCAACTCCTTTCCAGCGACTGCGGAACAGTGTTTACAACACTTATCTTTTATCGTTCATTTTGTGACGAGTTTTTTGCGTCGCAAAATCCTGTTTTTCATTATTTTTCTCCAATTTCACCATTGTAAACACTTTTTGAGCAAATAAAAAATATTTTGAGAGTGTCTATAATATGAGAAGCTAAACCCAAACACTGGGACGACGGAGGAGGCCGAACTTCATACATGGTAAATCTATTTTATTCTTTTTTTATGACTTTTGCACTAATATTAATTGAAATATGATTTGATTTAATTAGTTGTCATTTGATTAGATGGGTCATGCTTAGCTTAGGTGATTTGATGTCCCATGCTTAACATTTACATCTAATGCTTTGAGAATCTACCTTGGAAAAAATAGAGTCCATGTTTATATTTATTGAGCTAAAATTGTTGAGAATAAAGAAGTGAACCTTATGTTATGAGGATTGGCTAAACCCTTAGTCCCAGTACCTCTCGCCCATTGTTTAATATTTTTGTATATATTTTTATTAAATTTAAAAACTCGAATCTTCACAAGTCTTAGAGTTCGAATCCTATTTACCACTACTACAACAAATTTGAAATCACATCAGCAGGCAAACACGTTCAAGACCTTACAAGTATGTGTTTTTAGCGATCTGACTCTATGGACAGAAGTGTTATCTCTATAAACGTATTGCCAGTCTTCGATGGCTCGAATTACTTTTGGTGGAAAATTGCTATGCGTGCCTTTCTTCAAGCGCGTGATTTTCAATCATGGGTCTTCGTTGTTAATGGCTATAATCCTCCAGTTGTTATAATAGGCACTGTAACGGTTCCAAAGGATATTGGTGATTATGATGTTGTCGAGATTCTTGCTGCAAAGCAAAATTCTGACGAATTGAATGTAATCATCCATGCCATTACCCAGATCTTCAGCACCATGTGACTACGTGCACTCAGTCTAAAGATGCTTGGGATATCTTAAAAACCGTATTTGAAGGGAATACCTGTGAAAAAGAAGCTAGGCTTCAAAACCTATGTTTAAAATGGGAAAACCTTCGTATGGCTAATGAGGATTCATTTGATGAGTTTAATCACAAAGTGTCTGAAATTGTTAATGCATCTTTTGCGTTGGGTAAGACTATTCCTTAAAAGGACATTGTGATGAAAATTCTCAGATCATTGCCAGCCAAATACGACTATAAGAAACATGCCATCGTTGAAGGAAACAACCTTGATACGCTTTCCAGAAATACTCTTGTTGGAAAGCTAAAAATTCTTGATCTTGATCAGAACACAGTCAGAACATCTGCATTCAATGCTGTAACCAATACAAGCGAATCCTCTAACTTGTCTTGGGCTGATGAATGTTGTTCCAATCATGTTGGTTTTGATAAATCACTGATTACACAAAAGATCAAGGATATTGTAAAAGGAAGCAAAAGATGTGAGAAAGGTCTCTCTCTGATCAATGCTTCAGATGATTCAATATAAGAAAAATCATCCCAGGTTGTCAATAGCTTGCATACTTCCGATATTTGCAATCAATTTTCAGCTCTCGTAGCAGAAACTTCTTCCTACTCAAATTCTGATTCAGAGTTTGAGTCTGACACTGATATTTTTAAATTCTTGGATAAGTGTGAAGAAATTCACCAAGAAAATCTCCAACTAAAGGTGTCGTTGGAGAAACTTGAATCATCACTTCAGGTGAAAAATATTGAGATAGATTGTCTTAATGATGAATTCACCAGAACCCTATCTCTGAAGAAAAAAGTGATTAACACCCTTAAGTGTGACCTGCAAAGGTTGTCTGGAAGTTCTGACAAAATCTCAACAATATTATTCGGTCAGAAGTCTTTTGGAAACACAAATGGTTTAGGGTTCAAAAGCAAAACTGTGAGCACAAACAACTCATTTGTTCCAGACGGTTTTGGAATAATTAATGTTGAATATTGTGATAAACATTAGGCAAATAAGCAAGACAATAAATCTTCCTTGGTTTGTTTGTTTTATGGAAATGCAAATCATGTCCAAGATAAGTGTTGGAAATTCAAGAGGAATAACAAGCGGATTACCAAACTTCAGAATGACATGCAAAGAATGAATCTGGCAGTTGGTAATCAACAGGGTACTCCTAAGACAAGAAAAAATCCAAAAGAACCATATTCAGACGAGGTAAGAAGCCTGTTTATACAACAAACCTTGATATGTCACTATGTGATAAAAGATGTGAGCATTCGGATCACTTCGCCACTATTTAATACTAGTGATGTCTGCATCCTCATCTTTATCTTGAGAAAATGAGGATTGCATCAAGGTTGCTCAAGTTTTTGTATCTTTATTAATTTCTTATTTTATTTTTGTTAAGAAAATATCTTCTTGTTAAAATAGATAATGGATCATGAACCGTAAAAGACTTTTTCAAAGTTCTTCTAGGGTTTGGCTGTCCACGGGTCTATTTATATTCATTTGTGATCAAAATGCCCTTCACTTCTCTTTTATTTGAAAGATACAGTTTCATGGCTCCTATGACTAGAGGTACAACAAAAAGGGATGCAGTTGAAGCAGTTAATGTGTATCTTTGTAAAGAAATCATTTCCTCAAGAAAGAAGAAGGAGAGATCCACAAATGATGAAGAAGGTTCTTCCTTTAACTTCCTCTTGTCTGTTTGTCATTTTGATAATAACTTTAGAGGTATGGTGAAGGATTTTATCAACAAAAGAAATGATTTAAAATCTCAAATCATTTTATCTTTAGAAAAGATAGCTCACTATGAACGTATGTTGTCTCTAACAAAGGACACCCTATGTGGACTAAAAAGAGAATTCAGTGAGTTAACTGATATTTCTGAAGATCTAGAGGAATTGAACGATCCCATAATCAATGGGTTTTTCAATAATGAGAAGGAATTCTCAGTAGATGCTCTGAGAAAGCTCTACGATGTCTAGGAAACTTCTTATGATAATTTATTCTTGTGTTTTAAGAAGGATAACTAGGGTTTGGAATAACAATTATTGTGAGTACACATAGCTATTTCCAACGATTTTTATCTTGCAATGTTTTTTAGATTTATTTATTTAAATTCTAAAGTTTATTTGGAAGATGATTTTGCAGTATTAATCTTTATGGTTTTATATATTGCAACTTGTTATGGGATATGTGTGTTTGCATCCGTGAACTATGATTGTCCCATACTTGCTCAAAAGTTAAGTCTATCATATGTCTTTATTGATAAAAGATAGAATGAACTTTTGACAAAAAAAGTTAAGCCTATTATGTCATTATGCAAATATTGATGAAAGATAGGATGAACTTTTGTCCACAAAGATTAAGTCTATTATACGTCTCTATGCAAATATTGATGAAAATAGAATGAATCTTGAATATTCCGCAGTATTGGTCTTTCCCTGATCCATATTCTTATGAATATACTGTGTGGCTCCGTAAGTTCTCTTATGTTGAGCATTTTCGACTAAATTAATCATGGGTTCTCTTGTGGTTAATTTAATGTAGTATTTTGGATTACGAATTCATGTTTCATGTGATTTGTCAATGTCCAGAGAAATCCTTCTTTTCTTGTGAAAGTAAGGTCACTCTTGTTGTTCTTTCGGGAATGACGTTTTATGGGGGAGAGTTCTTTTTGAACTTGTGCTTAATTGCCAAATCTTTGTGGGGAGTGCGGCTGTGGAATATTGTAGGAGTTTTCTTGTATCTTTATAAACTCCTTGATGAATACACGAGTTTCGGCTATGTGAAATCATCGAAACAAAGTTGATATGTTCTCTTTTGGTCATGAAGTATCTCTACGAAAATTTCATTAGGATCCCACTAGTTTTCGTACCTTTGCCAATTTATATTGACAAAAAGGGGGAGAATTAATGTGTAGTTCACACTACAAATACATATGGTTTACGGATCATTATGTAAGGGGAAGTGGTTTTCATGTGAGATGAAGTATTGACTAAGAGGGAGTGATACATATCACCATAGTATTGTTGTCAAAGTTGTGATACAATTAAACTTTGATGTTGTGTAATAATACTATGACACTGTATAACAATGATTGAGAGCAACTGTTTTCTCATTGTTATAGCTACGGATCTTCAAAAACTATGATGTTGAGTTGAACACGTTCAGAATCGCTGGAGTACTTGGAAGTGACGAAGATTTCAAGTAATATTGAAGAACCAAGAAGATCAATCATTTGGATGAGAAGCTACAAAGTTTATTTATATTGTAATCCATATGTATTGATAGTTTTGTCACTAAAATTGACAAAGGGGGAGATTGTTAGAGCACTACTCGGTCGAACTCGCAAGAGTTGCTATCTCAAGCTTGTTTGTCAAGTTTAGTGATAAAAACTATAAGTCTTGATTTCTAGTCTACTTATAGTAATGTCTCGGATTAGGATATATTATGTAGTTGAGCTTTATACTTCACGACGTTCATCAATTGAAGACGGAGAACTACTAAGGAGAGCTTGTGGAACTTCATCGACAAAAGGTATGTGGAGACCGAAACTCTTTTATCACTTAGAAAGTATATTTTTACTCTATCTCCTTCTTGAGACAAAAGTCGTATTACTATATAGTATTCGATTATACACATTTGATATTTCGAGCTGAGTTTAACTCGCTTACATATTTCTCGAAATATGTGTTGGTAAGCTTTTGCTTCAACCAAGTTCATCTGATATTCTTAACGCAAGTTAAAAGATGATCATGTGAAAATCGCCAAGTAACATCTTACATGATTTGTGTGATACAGTCATTTGATGTAGACTCGGAATGTTTCGTATTGAATATTTCAATAACTTGAAAATCGCTTTGATGCTAATAGTTAGTGAAAACAACTATTGTCATCCTCTAAGAATGTTTCAATGATTGAAATAGAGTTTAAAACACTTAACCATAATTGGATTATAGACATAGTATGCGTACTTGCATATATGTTTATCCAAGACCGGTATAGTATGCATACCCGTGTGCGTACTAGGAAGGTCAGGTAAAGTCCGGGAGGCTTGGTATGCTTACCCGCATGTGTACTGGCGAACTCAGTTGAAGTCTAGGAACTTTTGTATACGTACCCGTATGCGTACTAATTCAACTGTTGTTTTGGATGTGTGATAGTATGCGTACCCGTTCGCATACTGACGGATACAGTCCAAGTCCGGACTTAAGTATGCGTACCCGTTTGCATACTTGAGTGGGTTAAGTTCTAGAATCGGTTAGTTCATGAACTAATACATTTATATAATAAGGAATGCAATCTTTTGCAAACCGTGGCTATAATGTTCATGACTTGATTCGAGTGAATCAAAATCGATTCTGCTTCAATTGTGTCTTGTATACTTCTATGAGAATATAAACAACTGAACAACTCTATAATTAGTTTCATTTGAGTCATTTGAACTAGTTGTTGATAAGATGAATAAGGTTGATAAGAAAGTGTTCATATGGATAACTTCGGATAACTATTGTTGAGCCAACAAGGTGTACACGTTTAGGTACGGTTACTCATATCTAAATGAAGGTACATTTCATTTGTGTGTAATAAGCTAAGACCATCTAACGATGGAGAGATATTGCTTTGGTTTCAAGCAAACTTAGCTTGGCTCTTAGATCAGGTTTTATCTAACAGTGAATATTGATTGCTTTGTTTTAAAGCTATCAAACCCTGATTTGAAAACTATATAAAGGAGAACTCTAGCAACGGGGAAATATAATCCCCACACCTCATGTGTGATACTAGTTGCGACTAGAGTCGATTCTCCTTTAACCTTAGTTTTTTCACGAAACCCTGTAGGTTAACGACTTGAAGGCTTCATTGGGATTGTGAAGCCAGACCCAACTATTTTCTTTGTAATTGCGTGTTCTGATCTTGTTGTTTTCTATCGTGATTGAGTACTATCTTCACTAAGATTTTCTCAAGATTTAATCTCCGATAGGCGGGATAAAAAGTAGTCACAAACATCTTCGTCTCATCGTTTGTGATTCCACAATATCTTGTTTCGCTACCATACGATTAAGATTATTGTGAGGTGATTGATATTTCTAGGCTGTTCTTCGGGAATATAAGTCCGGTATATCAATTGGATCCTGTTCACCTTGATTTATCAAAAGACGTAACAAAACTTATAGGTTTATCTGTGGGAGACAGATTTATCTATACAATAGACTTTTCTGTGTGAGACGGATTGGTTTATCAAGTCTTCGGCTTTGGGTCGTAGTAACTCTTAGTTGTGGGTGAGATCAGCTAAGGGAATCAAGTGCGCATAATCTGACGTGGTTCTAGAGGCGTAAGGAACGCGACTGTACCTTGATCAGTGTGAGATTGGTTAGGGCTCAACTACATTCCAGTCCGAAGTTAACTTGGAGTAAGCTAGTGTCTGTAGCGGCTTAATACAGTGTGGTGTTCAAATCTGGACTAGGTCCCGGGGTTTTTCTGCATTTGCGGTTTCCTCGTTAACAAAATTTCTGGTGTCTGTATTATTTCTTTTCCGCATTATATTTGTTTATATAATAGAAATATCACAGGTTGTGCGTAAGATCAATCAATTAGATAATCCAACCTTTGGTTGTTGATATAAATTGATTGACACTTGAACATTGGTGTTTGGTACCGTTCAAGTTATTTCTTATATTCAATCGGGCTCAAAAATTCCTTTTTGTTTGATAGCGGATTGAATTGAGAAATTGAGATACAACTCTTTGATATACTTGTATTAAGATTGAGTCTGACTGTCTAGTTGATTCTCTTGAAAGTATATTAGAGTTTGTCATACAGATTACTAAGCGAAATATTGGGTGTGGTTGTTAGACCCCCGCTTTTTCAGGAAGCCCAATGACTTATAATGGGAGCCCAATTCAGACCTATTATAAGCCCACTTGGCCTGTTATGAAGGCCTATTTGGTTTAAAATATTAAGGAAATATACTTGGCTTATTTTGGAAGCCCAATTCGGTTTATTATGAAAACTCACCTGACTTGATATAGAAGCACAATTTGGTTTATTATAGAAACCCACTTGGCTTAGTATACTAATCTGGTTTATTATAGAAACCCACCTCGCTTATTATTGAAGCCCATTTTGTTTATTATGGAAACATACTACTATGCTTATTTTGGAAGCTCACTTGGCTTATTGATGAAGCCCGTTGGTTACTATGGAAACCAAGTTTTTGCTTATTATGGAAGCCCAAAGATCCATGAGTCAACCCTTAAAACGCATGGTCTGATCCACCAAGCCTACTTATCCTCTATTCAAGAAAAAGAGTTTAAATCTGGATAAGGGTTATTTTGTAGGACGAGGAGCATGATATTTAAAAGGAAACATTAGTCTTTGGAATTATTAATTATAATTATTATCTAAGATAATTATAATCATTAAGGATAATATTAAATCCTAACAAAAAGAGGATAAGATTCTCAATGAATAACTATTTTAGGTAGTTAAAATTATTGAAGATTGGTATGATTTAAGATAGTTACAAATTTAAGATAATTACAACCGAAAGAGGATAATTATTGATAAGATGAGGATACCAAATACACCATAATCTTTTAATTATCCACCTATAAGTCCTCTACCAAATGCGATCGTCTATGGACTGAGTCGAGACAATACAATAAATCGGTTCACACTTCGTGTGATCGTCTATTGATACAAGATCGACACAATACAACAACAAGATCACTTGTGTGATTGACTGATAAGCACGTAAGTGCTACATTTTATACCCATATTTATATTAGTTAGGACTCAATATTTTGGCTAATAATATTATTTTAGTGCTTTTGTAGAAAGTAGAACCAAATATGATCACCGGTAAAACAATCGGAAAAATGGTTAAATTGGAGACTAAAATGGTATTCTAGGTGGAACCACCAGTGCTACAGTTTAATGCACCAAAGAAAGAGAAACTTTGGACTGCCAAGTTGACATCTTATGTTGCAGCACCAAACTACTTCATCCACTTACGACCAGGGAAAGATACTAATGGAAACAAAGAATTGTTTTTCTTTGTAAGCCACGTGAATGCACTAGAGGGATTAAATGTAGATCATAAATGGGAGACGGCCAGGTCCTCCACTACGTCTCATTTCTTTATTCTCTCAAGCAGGTGGCGTTTATTAGAAGAGTAAGTGTTTCAAGCAGCTGCCAGTTCACATTTTCTACGGCTTTCTTCTGCATTTATTAGTGGGGATTAAGTATAACATGGTGACATGGGTACAAATGGAGCGAGATGGAAATTTGTGAGAAGATATACAGACGAATGGGATTGATATCACTGGCTAGGTGCAGAATACATCAATTGGAAGAGTAATTAAAGAGATGGTTTGAAGCAGAGAATGGAGACATTCCCACAACTTTCACTACTACAGCAAGGCAGTTATTGGTGCTTTCGATAATGGCTGTATGGAGGTGACGGAAGAGATGGTTTAGCTGCAGTCGACGAAAGAGCTGTTGTTGCTGCCATCGCAGCAAGACAAAGAGCCGGCAGTCAGTGGTGGTGTTTTCTGGAATTCGAATGGGTTCAAGAAGGGAAAGTGTATTAACTGATTAGCTTTGAATCGGTGGTGGTCTTTCTAGGTTACTACAACAGCAAAACCAACAATGGCAGTGGTGTTTGGTGCAGTGGTCTTCATGGAGTCTTACTGTGGTGCAACATAACAACGGGATTGGGGTGTTTATGGTCTCACTGGATTTGGAAGTTGGGGGATCTCTGGTGTGGTCCGAGCAGTTGAGTAGAGGTACTTGGCTGTTTGGAGTTGTCGTGAAAGAACAAGGAAGCCAAGACATGATTGTCCGAGTCTGTTCGATTACTAGTAATGCATTTTGTCTGCCGGCAATAGTGTTATTATCGAAGTGGGAATTAAGTGTTTGACCCTCTCCTTATTTTTTCTTACTCTCTTGGCCTTGGGCTTGAGATGGATTCGGATTTTTCAAGCCCATCTGAAAGAGAGGGCCAAAACAATAACATGTAGGGTTATTTTAATTAAATGTTTTTGCTGACGTCAAAGTTAATAAAAATATCATTCCGAAAATAGCCTTTTAAATCGAGAAGACTATTTCCTCTTCTTTTTTTCTTCAGTTGTTTTATTTTTTCGATCCACCACTAGGTGCTGAGATTTTACTTTTGCAAATTCAAACGACGGCGACACTCGTTGTAACACCACCATTGATTAGATCCACCACCAGAAATCTAATAATAATCACAACAGCAGATCAATCCTGACGATGTTGTTGATGATGATATATGAAATTGATTAGACAAATCAGGCATTGAAGTTTATGATTCAATTCGATTGACATAAGGTTTCGTTTGCCAAAGCTTTACACTCATCGAAGTTCTTAGGTATGTTTCGTTTTTTAATCTGCTCTATATTTTAGAATGTTTTTCATCGAAGTTTTTAGGTATGTTTTTCGATTCGCAAGTGGAGTTTGATTCTGATGAAAAATTAGTATTTATTCAAGAGAATTGTGTTTCGATTCATTAAGTTAGGATTCTAGAGTATCAATTTTCAATTTAATTAGTTATTGAGTTCATGTATACTTCCATTTTCGATTTAGTTAAGGCTACACCTTTTGTGATACTTATAGACCAGTTTTATCAGCTGTTTTTGTTTATAAAACTTTTACCTGTAGAGATAGTACACACTCATTCTAAAATCTGCTTCTTTTGTTGGTTAAACTTTCACCTGTGCAGATACTATACACTCATTTTAAAATCTGTTTTCTTATTGTTTAAACTTTTTACCTATGCAGATACTTTACACTCATTTAAAATCTCTATAGCTAACATTTTTTGTTTTGTGTTTGTTTGTCATAAGTTTAAATCCAACTTAAACTAGGAGGATTTGATGGTAATAAGAAGAGTTCGAGAAAAGCTCCGATTAAGAGTTCACATGGCAGCACTGTCTAGGTCTTCTCCTGTAAGTTCAATTTCATATTTCTGAATATTATTTTTTTCATAAACCAATTTCGTTATTTGAGTGAGTTGTATTGGATACTCAAAACTACATGTTGACTATCAAGGAATTATTCTAAACTAATTCTTCATCTTCCTTGTCCTTGTAATCAAACTGCATAACTATAATGATTCTGCCGAAACTACCATACAGACTGTTAAAGATCACTTGGTTACTATTGTTGAGGTAATTTTAAAAGTCGGTGCTAGTCGGCCCTGACAAAGGTTTCTCTACTCATTTCGCAGGAAGGTTGCAAGTTTCGAATATTTGCACACCAATCAGTCTATGATACAATATCGTTTTTTTTCTTCTTGAGCCTTATTTTTTCCAATGGTGGATATTTTATGCATAATAAACTGTGGATATATATATATATATATATATATTTTGAACATAATATTGTCTCTTGGTATTTGTGTGATTTGTTTCATGTTTAATTTAAACTTGCGCAAACCAAATTTGTTGATATTTTTCCAGCACAAAATGAAATATCGTGGATAATTTTTGCACATATCAAACTTTGTGGATATTTTCTGCACACAGTAGATTCTAGAAAGTTCCATGTATTTGCTTATAAAAGCTTGGTATCACTCATGTACGTTGTATTATGTAGAGATAAGAGATTGATTAAATTATTACACTTTTATGCAGGTGTTACTGTAACTGCAGATAGCTAATCCATTAATAACAAGTCGAGACAAAGGAAGACGTGAACAATCATCGGGAACTCTAATCAAAAGTTGTTGGTGACTAGTACAGGTGCTTATATCTTGTTTACTATACGCATAAGCGGACTCTAATCAAAAGTTGTTGGCACCTAGTGCTGGTGCTTCTTTTTGGTTTACTATACATGTAAGGAACACATTGATTTCATAAGTTTATGATCATTTTATTTAATGATTTTTCTATCTCTTGTAGGTGTTATACCTGATTTCTGGTGGAGTCCCATGTGAAGGCTATACATCGTCCTCATAATCTATGGCCAACATTAGATGATACTAAAGTAGAATTACCATTTACAACCTGAGAGCATGTAACCATTACAGATGAAAGGTAACAAAGGGATGTTAGTAATTTGATCAAATAAAAAAATTTGGTGGATGAAATGCATGAACTATGAATTTTTGGATATTTTCTGGACATCCCAAATGTTATGGAGATTTTCTGCACATGGTTAATTATGGATATATTTTGTACAGACTAAAGCATGTTTTAATTCCACTCTCTCTTGGTATTTATATAATTTTGTTTCACTTTTTATACTTATGCATCATACTGAATTTGTCGGTATTTTCTGCATAAAATGAATTTGTGAATATGTTCTGCACGTACCCAATATTGTGGATATTTTTTGCACATAATGAAAATGTGGATATACTCTGAACAAATTAGCGGTCTCAATTTAGTCCTTTGTCTCGGACGATGGACTAACCCCTAGGATTTGATTGAAGAAATGATTTTGTGTTAGTTGTGTTACTTGGTTCATTTTTTTTTTTGTATGGATTTGAATCTTACTATCGGTGTTGGTTAATGCAGGGATTATTCCGTAGTAAACAAGTGATCCAAACAAAGACTATCAGTGTTGTCACATCATCATCTACAATTAAGGAGCTAAAGATGATTGCTAGTTCTCGGTGGATTTCTCTCCGTAATTCATATTTTTACTTCACTTGTGTATACGAGGGTAATAAAGTGTGTCTCGGTGTTGATTTTCAGCTACATTGTTAATAATATCAGCACTTTTGACTTGTCAATTGAATTTGTTGGGGAGAGTTGTTCTTCTTTGGTAGCATCAGCAGATTATGATGGTGATGTAATAGACGACTTGGCTAAAGATAGCAGCACTGCTTTTATTGAAGATGGAGCGCAAGTTTCTCGTCCAAGGAGATTGAAGGAGTGGGAGAATGTTATTGGTGATGTTGGTCAACAGTTTCTAGGAGGAGTAGATGTAGTTCGTGCAGCTGTAGATAAGCATTGCATCAGCACCAGATATCCATATGCAATCGTAAAGATAGCTCCTTATCGTTACATTGTTAAGGTATTTTTCCCGTGGAGGTAGTATTCACATTTTTTCATGTGCAAGAAATATATACACTTTCTCCTGTGGAGGAAATATACACACTTTTTGATGTTATATTTGTATCTTCTTTTTTGATTTTCTTTCTTTTATTTTAATAGTGTGCTTCGTTCGCCACGACAACTTGTAAATGGAGATTCCATGATTCATCCATCCAAGGTAACCTAGATCTGTTTGAAATTAAAACATTTCACAAAGAGCACACATGTGGAGCTGGTATTGCTGATTCTCGCTAATTTAAATGCAAGCATAAGTTTGTACAAAGTGTCATAATGGATGATATAAGACACGATCCACTCAAGAAGAAGGCTTCTGATATCAAAAGTATCTTTGAATTAGATTATGGGATAGATTTAACTTACCATCAAGCTTATTCGGGTCTTGAGTATGGAAAACAAGTTTTATGGGGAGATGATATTAAGTCATATTCAGTCTTTCAATGGTATGTGGATGCTGTGGAGAAGTATAATCCTGGTAGTAAAGTTGTTCTTGAAGTTGATAAAGTCTCCAAGAAGTTTGAAAGATTTTTTATAGCTTTTGAAGCTTCTATATATGGCTTTAACTTCTATCGTCCCATGATAATCCTTGATGCTACCTTTCTTGTCGGGAAACATAAGGGTGCGCTACTGGTAGATGTGGGGAAGGATGCTAATCAAGGTATGTTTTTTTGTTATTTTTTTGCTATATATATATATATATATATATATATATATATATATATATATATATGTTTATGTGGATATATTATTCACACTATTTTTTTGAAAATATAGGGCCTGTGCAGTTATTATGTACATTTTTTTGTGATGATGTTCAGATGTTTTTTTTGTTGTGTTTATTTCCAGGAATTTTTCCTATAGCTTTTGGTATAGTTTCAATCGAAGATAAACCAAATTAGGTATGGTTTTTAGAGATTTTGGTATAATTTTTCCTATAGTTTTTTGTTTTTTTGTAGGTACTCTACACACACTGTATACGATTACATTGATCCTGGTTTTACAACTGAATGTTATCGAAATGCCTATTCACATTCAATTGTCCCCATTCCTGATATCGAGAAACTGAATGAAGTTGATGAAAGCAGTAGGGCTAATGCTCCTTCTGTTGTCAAAGGACCTGGAAGTCAAAAAAAAAAAGAAAAAAAAAAGGTATATACCTCGTTCTGAAAATCCAAGGAAGAAACGAATGTGTATTGCAACTGGTCGAAGAAGAGGACATGGATTGGGAAAATACTTCGATTTATAAGTGAATTTTTTACTTTGAACTACATTTTTATATAGTTTTTATTGGTTCCGAGATGCTACATTTATCTTTTTTACACAAATTATTATGTTATTTTTTTTTCTTCATGTTATTAGACTGCATTGGTTTTTATCTTGAGAAGGAATAAATTTATTCTAGACTGCATTGGTTTTTATGTCAAGGTATTATGTGAAGAAACTCTTCACATATATTTATGTGCAGGGGTCATGCACAATTTTTTTGGTTCTCAGTTATTTTGAATAGTTATCGAAGAAACTATTCGCGATCAAATAAAAACTGAACTTAACAACTTAAAACAAACATGAAAAGTATCTGCAACTCTTTTTAACTTTCTTATATCCACACTATTTTTTTGCAGAAATATACTTTGTGCAGAAATTATCCACAAGTTTTATTCTGCCCAGATATTAAGCTTGTAGCAAAGATAAATTAGAACAATCATACATATGAACAGGATTTTAAGATTAATGTTGATAAAGAGAAAAAACCTTTAGTAGTTCGAAGATATATAGTAATAATCTGAACATAAGATGGCTTATTAAGATATATATAGTAATAATCTGAGCATAAGTGAGTAACTTGAAAGCTGTTGTTGCAGTTATTCTATGCAATTTTCTTCTTTCCAACTTTCTGCAGGGGTGGTTGCAGTGAGCAACTTCAAAGCTATTGTTTCCCTCTTCATATGAATCTTCTCTTTCAGCAACACTGGATCTTCCATGCTACTTGGAAACCCATCATGGTTTTAGTGATCGTCTTTTCATAAAATGACATGCATACATTAGACAGTCAACATGAAACTTAGTAGCTTATACATAGAGACAAATTCAGCTAAAACATATGAGCTTTAACGTATCAACATGAAACCTAACACTAATAAACATGAGCTTAAGCATATGAATCTATACAACAAGTACAATTAACTAAAATTTATTCTGTGAAGACATTATTCACACAATGTTTCGGTGCAGATACCATTCACACAAATGTTTATCTGCTGAAATATAGACGTATCAATATGAAACCTAGTAGCATATACATAGAGATAGATTAAGCTTAAAACATACAGACAAATTCAACTTAAAAATATGAGCTTTAACATATCAACATGAAACCTAACACTAATACACATGAGCTTAAGCATATGAATCTGCACAACAAGTACAAATCAATTAAATTTTTTTTGAAGACATAATTCAAACAATGTTTTGGTGCAGATACCATTCACACAAATATTTTATACTCATGCGGTAATTATCGGCTTACTCAGTGACATGCTAACACAATTTTATAGCATTATAAAGTAGGGATTCAATAGAATCAAAACACTTAAATTCGAATACCTTATCCATGTAAAATCATACTTATAACTCAGCGACAACTTTATAATCTCCTTGTGCGGAGAAAGTATAACACCAAGCCAAGGATGTAGATCATCTCCAACCTATGCATATACCACCATCTATCCAATGAGGCTTGATTTTTTCTAACGCTTTCACTTCATTCAACCAAAACATAAACCAACAAAAAAATTCAGTGATATTAATAACGAAACACCTAAAATCCCAAATCTGAAGGGTACGTAAGAAATGGCAGAGAGAAATTCAGTGAGCTTAAGCGTATGAATCTGAACAACGGGTACAAATTAACTAAAATTCATTGTGTGAAGACATTACTCACACCAATTTTTGGTGTAGATACTATTCACACAAATATTTTTTTTGGACATATCAACATGAAACCTAGTAGCATATACATAGAGACAAATTCATCTAAAACATATGAGCTTTAACCTATCAACATGAAACCTAACACTAATAAACATGAGCTTAAGCATATGAACCTACACAACAAGTACAAATTAACTAAAATTTATTATGTGAAGACATTATTCACACAATGTTTCGGTACAGATACCATTCACACAAATGTTTTTCTGCTGAAATATAGACGTATCAATATGAAACCTAGTAGCATATACATAGAGATAGATTCAGCTTAAGACATGCAGACAAATTCAACTTAAAAATATGAGCTTTAACATATCAACATGAAACCTAACACTAATACACATGATCTTAAGCATATGAATCTGCACAACAAGTACAAATTAATTAAACTTTATTTTGTGAAGACATTATTCACACAATGTTTTGGTGCAGATACCATTCACACAAATATTTTATACTCATGCGGAAATTACCGGCTTACTCAGTGACATGCTAACACAATTTTATAGCATTATAAAGTAGGGATTCAATAGAATCAAAACACTTAAATTCGAATACCTTATCCATGTAAAATCATACTTATAACTCAGCGACAACTCTATAATCTCCTTGTGCGGAGAAAGTATAACACCAGGCCAAGGATGTAGATCATCTCCAACCTATGCATATACCACCTTCCATCCAATGAGGCTTGATTTTGTCTAACGCTTTCACTTCATTCAACCAAAACATAAACCAACAAAAGAAATTCAGTGATATTAATAACGAAACACCTAAAATCCCAAATTTGAAGGGTACGTAAGAAATGGCAGAGAGAAATCTAACAATTATTATCTGTTTACCTCAGCAGGCTAGAAATATTTAACACCTTATTCTTCATTGGTTTTTATTTTTGTGTAGGATATATTCAAAAACACCCATTGTGCAGGATATATACACACTTTTGATGTTTATATCCACAAACACCCATTTTTATGTAGGATATATCCACACTAGTTTCTCTATTTACATATATCAAAACACAAATACAACAAAGAAACAAACCAATGATCTATGAGCTGGTACAAGGTTAAAATTTAATGCAAGAAATTTCTTCACGACCTTATTATAAATTGATCCATTATGATTATGATTTTGATTCATCTCAACAATTAGGATATTTATGTTAGTGGGAATTAAGTGTTTAGTCGAACACCACCTTTCTTAGACTTCTTATTTTTCAGACTTGCTTCATATGCTTCTACGGAAACAAAATACGACTTTTTAACATGTCACTCTAATGAAGTAACAACTGATAGAGCACCTAACATTAATTAAATCACATAACATTTAGTACCTTCTTCCTTATCAGATTCAATTTATTTGTTGTTACGCTTACCAATATCTCTTCATGTTAATGGCTCCTACAAAAACAAATACAGATTATAAGTAACAATAATTAAAGAAAAAAGAAACCAAACAACTTTATACTATGCAGAGTATCTACACATTCATTATACTATGCAGAGTATCTACATAATCAAATTAACTAAAAAACTGATTTAGTGAAGAAATTATCCACACTATTTTTTTGAGATATTACTCACACATTACTAGGAAAAAGCATCTAAAAATAAATTTTTGAAGATACAAATTGTGCATAAATACAAATTACTAGTCAGAGAGTCGAGCGAAGCCTGCTCAGTTGCATATAAGAAAGATTGTTTTTTGTTTATATCGCCTGCTAGGCAATACCTTTCTTAGATGATCCAGTAACCAAATCGATTTCTTTAATTTTTTTTGCCAGTACTTTTCTTAGACTTCTTACTTTTTGATCTTGTTTCATATGCTTCTGCGGAAACAAAATACGACTTTTTAGCATGTCATTATGATATCTAATGAAAATTTGGAGTACATAAATTAAAAAATCTATTCTATGTTTGAGTAACATTGAGCATTAAATCCAGAAACATTTAACATTTAGTACCTTCTTCGTCATCAGAATTAATTTGTTTCTTGTTACGTTTACCAAATTTCTTCATATTAATGGCTCCTACAAAACAAATACAGATTTTAAGTTACACCGTATATTTTAAGTTACACTAGATTTCTTCAGATTTTAAGTAACAATAATTATAGTAACATATGAGCTATAAAACAATAAGTACAATTATCTAAAAATCTATTTGTGAAGTTAAAATCCACACTTTATTTTGTGGAGATATTACTCGCACATTTCTTATTCTGTAGAAATGAAAACATATCAACATGAAAACCAATATTTGGAGATTCAAATTTCGAGGATACAAATTTTTGCAGAAATACAATATATAGTCAATGCAAAATCAGTTTGTTCTTCATCAAGAAAAACCTACACCTCTTTCAAATGATTCAATTTGTGCTTCATTTGATTCAGACAAATCAGTTTGTTCTTCATCAGTTTCAATTTCTTGGTCCATTCTTATACGTTTATTGTTGTTAGGTTTTGATTCTCCATATTTTGATGATCCTTCAAAATCAAAATTCAATTTTTAGTCCATGCAAAAAGTATCAACTAAATCAACTCTATACAAGTAAAGTTTTAAATCAACAGAAATTATACCTTTTTTTTTACATGCAGTACTTTCTTCGATGTCTCTTGTTCTTCTGAATCAGAAGAACAATTCGTATTTTTTCTAGGTTTTCTCTTTCCCATTTTTTTGACGATGATAATCGATTTGATGAAGGAGATGATGAATTTGGGTTTAAAATTTTTAATTTCTTCTCTGAGAGTAGTTATGAAACTGTTTACCAGTAATGAAACGGGAAGAGAAATGGGGATATAATGATACATACCAGTTGAATTTCATATTTTGTTGAAGGTTATTATGGTAAACTAACTTATAATATTATAGTAGGGCCTTCAGGATAATTTACTTAATTATTCTTATGACCCTGGGGTCATAAGAGTAAGATCCATAATATATAGGGTCATAAGAATAATATACTCTAGTATTGTTTAACGTCACCACGGGTACTGCCCATTTTCCACAGTGCATCCTCAGTCCCGCCATAGACGGACTTCTTTGATCCCACAATTGGACAACGACTCGCTTAGTTGTTATGGTTAGATTATGGCTCTCCTAGCTCCCGTGGTTGGACAATGTCTCTCATAGCTCCTATTGATGGAGTATGACTCTCACATTGTTCTTATGGTTGGACAATAATTTACCTTGCTCTGAAGGTTGGACAAGGACTCATCTTGCTCCTGAGGTTGGACAAGTGATGTCAAACTTTAGCCTCTCTACATATATGGCCATTCCTCTGCTCATCTAATCAATAGACAATCATCTTAGGTCAACGCTTGACCTATACTACGCCTCGGCTTTTTTTGTGGATCCTACCATACCTTACTTTCCCTCTCAGGTGTTTATGGGTGAAAAAATATATATTGTAGAAGTACTTTTTAGCTTCGAGACATGAAAATCGTACAAGACGAGCTTATGTAAGGAATGTTCATTTACGTCTTGCTTCAGTCACGAAGATGGAGATGATGGGTTGATCTTAGGGGAGGGAAGCAGAGAAGGTTGAGGAATCACTATGTGATGTGTTTTTGGTATAGAGTTATTGAACTACGGATTAGAGGATAGATCTTGAGAACATAGGCTTGTTCTGATCGAATGCCTTTCTGAATAGATGAAGTCATCTATTTATAGTTTAGTGAACACAAGCTGATTCCTCGTAAGTTGTGGAGGTTTAAAGAAGTGGAGAAGTAGAGGTCGTAGAGGTAGTGTTGAAGTTGTATCCACTATATCAAGAAAGACCATCAGTTATATATGACCACTACTCCCCCATTCTCCTAAGTGCTCTTATTTGTTCCCACTACTTGTTACTTTATCATCATGCGTGTGTTGCCACACCTTAAGTTGTTGTAAACCTCCAAACCAATACCCCAATGAGAATTCCCCCACGTGAAATGTTTGATGTTTCGTAGTATATGGGTAACAAAGTGATCCCCCAGTCTAATTTGAAGAAATGCCAATAATACATATATAGGGAGGGATTGTTGGACGAAAATCAAAAAATTATAATCGTCCCAGTACTCGATGCAAGTGAATGGCATTGCATTTTGGCTAAATTTGAAGCATATCTTGCTTGTCCCAACTTGAAATCGTATCATTATGACATTGGCCGAGTACGAAGATGCGCTATGCAATATTTGCAAGTGGCATGTTGGCCGGGTACGATGACACGCAATGATAGCGTAATATTGCAAGTGGCTTGTTGGCCGAGATAGTAATGCGTAATGATAAAGCAATATTTGTAAGTGGCATGTTGGCCGAGACAATATGGAGTTAAATACTACTACTATTTTTGGTTAAGTTAGGAAATATCTTGTTAAATTAGTGACGCAAGTTGCACAGTTCACTAGATGGTTAAATAGATTGGTCAGAGTCAAATCTAGTGAAAATAGTAAGTCTAGTAGTGACTTAAATTTCAGCAAGCATGGGAATAGACTGTATTGAAATTATTTGAATGCTGAGCTCCAAGCGGTAGGCTGTGAGCGATGAGTTCTAATCAATGAGATATGAGCAATGAGCTTTAATTAGTGAGTTTTGAGTGATGAGCTTTAGTGATGTCAGCCGCCGACATTTGGTAAGTTGGATACTCAGTTATATGAATTACTGATGGTAGTGTTTTAGGTGATCTAAGCTGAAAGGCTCACTTGTAAAATATTTACGTTTCGAGACATCAAGTGAAGAACTCATAGCGCAAGCGATGCAAACGGAATTAACGTTGCACTAATTCTCGGTTAGGAGTAGTGTTTGTGCTAGCAATGACTAACACCATAAGATACGGTTGCTTAACGTGGAGTAGGGTACTAGCTAAGGAAGGTCACTGGCATTAGGCCAGCGACAGATTTAGGATGAGTTGGTGTTGGCTATTGTTAGCACCATGGGGAAGATGGTGAAATGACGAGGGTACCCAAATACACCATAATCAATTCGTTTCAACCTAGAAGTTTGATACCTTGAGTGATCGTCTATGGACAAAGTCGAGACAATGCAACTCCAAGATATTTACTTGACAATAGTTACGGTACTAGACTATAGGATCAATATCAAGTAATATGGATTAACGTTCAAGTGTTATTTACTTTATTATAATAAAAACAATTATAATGTGGAATTAAAGTAAATGACACAACAAGATTTTTTTAACGAGGAAAACTACAATCTTATAGAAAAACCCTGTGACCTAGTCCAGTTTTGAATACTCTCAAAATCAAGCCGCTATACAAAGAACAAAAGCCAACTTCGTATAGTTGAGACCAAGTAAGCTACCCCTAGTTACTTAGTTCCCTCAGCATCCCTACATCTAAGACAGAAATCACTATCTTGAGTTGCTTTACGGATGTAAAGTCTTATGTACCCAACTCCTTTTGATCGTATTCCAAACAATAAAGGAACAAATTTGTTTGGTAACCACTTTATTCAATCTTTAGTATAAAGATTGGTTGAGTCGTTGACAAAGGCTCTTTTGTCTAATCTAATGAACTCCTTTGCCAGGTAAAATCAACCCAAATCAGTAACTTAGATTCGGATTCATAACTATCAGATTCAAATATTGAAGAATACCACCGAATGATAGTTGCCGATCTATTCAACTTGATAATCACAAGTCTATCAAAGATAAACAAGATCTAGTTGAATCCCTGCCGATCAAGATGTGTGCAAAAAATCACGAGATACGAAAACCAATAAGAAAAATCTTCTTGTCTTCAAATCTTTAATTGTCTTCAATTGTACCTGTATACAAAACTTGAATCTACTTATAATCTATCACACAAAAAACTGAGTCTGTTAACAATGGATGATCACAAGCTGTCTTCAGATCAAAAATCAGTTCTGAAGATCCCTCGATATTTTGATCTAGTTTGAGTGACCTTATGTCAGAAGAGAAGCCTCTCAAGAATAATCAAACTAGGTGCAATCAAAGTTTCAACAACCGTTAGTCAATCAAACCAATAATCGAAAACTAAAATAACAATGCAATTATCTAGTTTCCCACCAATGGTACTCGTAGAGCTTCTTGATCCCACAAAAGTCTTTAAATGAGCGGTCGTAAGAGATTTCTCTTAATTAGGGTACTTTCCTCTCCGGATATACGGCTTCACCAGAAACACCACGAATGAAGTTCGCATGGCTCTTAGGATAGTTTGCCAGATGTACAAACTTAACTATTTATAGACCAAGGTTGATTGGACAACAAGGAAATTCCAAAACCAAAAGATTCTCAAGATATGCAATAAAGTACTAATTTCAGTTTTCATAATTCCAATTAATGTCAAACAATATTTCTGAAATCTCTCATAGAAAAACTTCCAATATTAGTTTAGCACATTATTAATATTCCTATTTCTAGAGCTACGTTTTAATTGCTGGAAAATCAAAACATATATAACCAAAAATCTTAATTAAAAGATTTTCAGTATTTCGGTTTGGGATCACCTTGAGTATCAAGGAATATCTTTGAACAATTATGAATAAGAATTATGCACATGTTCAAATTATATTGAAATCCATAACTTTTCTATCTTAGCGAACCCTAATTCCAAACTCACACAAGATCCTCAAGTAATATGTGAACTTAGAATCGGTTTTTTCCTTTGGGACCTATTCTACCATGACACCTAACATAGGTTAAGTTTCGGTTGTACCAAGTTTCCAACATAGGTAGGGATCGGTTCCACCAAGATTCCTAACATAAGTTAAAGAATCGGTCGTACCAAGTTTCTGAAATGGGTAGGGATCGGTACCACCATTACTCCCAACATAAGTTAAGAATTAGTCATACCAAGTTCCCAATATAGGTAGGTATCGGTTCTACCTAGACTCTCAACATAAGTTTAAGAATCGGTTATACCAGGTTCCCAAGATAGGTAAGGATCGGTTCTACCTTGACCCTCAACATAGATTAAGAATCTGTTATACCACATATCCTACCATAGGTATAATTCGGTCATAAAAGATCTTCATGAAAAACCGGATCAACATACCTATTGATTTCCTTTCGATAACGAAAAAAGTTCGTATATGTACTTCCTTTAAACTAATGTTATAGAACATTGTTTCATAGGATAAAATCACACCTATATCCCATACACACAATCAGGTAACAAGTTACATAGATTATGTCGATGTCGCACTTACGAAGTTAAAATGATAAGCGTTATACTTCGTAATTCAATATACTTCCTTGACACTTTGATCATAATAATTTGACCAAGTCTAATACTAGAGTTTCATAAATATATAAATTCGCATGTTATGTTTTCAATCAAAAGCGAC
This sequence comes from Papaver atlanticum, assembly GCA_023531105.1. Lineage (NCBI taxonomy): Eukaryota > Viridiplantae > Streptophyta > Magnoliopsida > Ranunculales > Papaveraceae > Papaver > Papaver atlanticum. The sequence goes on along the minus strand of JAJJMB010000242.1, from coordinate 1,252,731 downwards.
TTGAAAGATACGTTAGGAATGGAAAAAGTTCAAGTTAAAATTACTAATCTCAAGTGGAAAGATGATGTCTTCGTTACAGTCGTTATTTCTTCACGTTCTTATGGTCTTCAGAGTAATACTTGTAAGTCTCAACATTCCTAGACTTTCTAGTCCAACCCAAATGAAGTTGACTCTAGTAATTATTCAAGCGACTCTAGATGAGTTTTGATACTAAAATATGACAACCAACCTTGACATACCAACGCTTGGTGGGTTCAATCGAGTTATGCTCTAACAATCTCCCCCTTTGTCAATTTTAGTGACAAAACTCTTAATACATATGAAAGAAAACAAATTACAAATAATTCATTCTTCATACGCTTGATTCCAAGTTTCAACAGCACAATGATCTGCACATATTCAAAAAATAAATGTCGTTGTTGACATTTGAATAACAAAAGCTTTTACTCCCCTAAAGGAAAGCTAGGTATATATTCAATCCGAACATCTTTGTTAATCCTCTTTTGTAGTATGAAATACTACACAACATGATGATATGTTTCTCCCCCTTAGTCTATGCTTTACTATTTCATTAGATATATCGTTTAAGCACATATATCCTTTCCTAGTGATCATAAATCACTTGTTTACTCCATATATTTCTCCCACTTTTTGTCACAAAATGACAACGAAACGAACAAACATAAGAGAAAACCGAAAGGATCTTATCAATCCATAAGAACTTGTACAACCTTGTTGATGGTGGTTTTTTGTTCAGGGCTAAAATCGTAAAACTCCATATTTATGTGCCTTTGTTCTTTAAAGAAGTAGAGCCACTAAAAAGCCGATGAGTGCATATGCCTCTCTGCTTACATATATACTAAGTAATTCAGTATCATATACGAAATTTAATAGAATAATATTGGTGCATGTTGCAATAATCCCAAGTATTTTGTAAATTTTATTGAGATCCTAGTTGCATTATTCACTAATGCAAAGCCTCCTGAGTATCTATTTTATGTCGTGTTCCTAGCTGAAATCTTAGTGCTGACATGACATGACGATTAATGATTCACTCTTAGCTTAGTAGCATGAATTTCCCGAAGTGTCAGAATTAAGATATGTATGAACGTACCTAATCAGAAGCGTGCAAATTGTGCCTGAGAAACCAGAGTTGCGCTACTCGCAAGAGTAAAAATCAGTAATTTTGCATCAACGTGCAAAATTCACTAAAATTGATTAATTTTGTGTCAATTCAAAAAATTCAATTTTTTGACATAATTTTTTGTCGACTTACAAAAATTAGATTTTTTTCTCTAAAACGGAGGAAGCACGATATCTTGATCCTTGTTGGTCGAGACTAAACTTAGGCAAGCTAGGAAATTGGCTCATCATAGAGCTAGTAAGAATAAAACCCTAAAAGGAGTTGGAAAATAAAAAAAGGGGGAGCCGTGACTGATCAAGTCAGTCACGGATGAAGCACGACCGAGCCACTTGGAAGGCCAGTTAACCCTAGCTGGTGCCTCTTATGGCCGACCGTCCATTCTCCAGGTTGGCCCCCGCAAGTTCCTCTTTCCTATCGACCAATTACATTGCTTCTACGCTACAAACTCCGCTTTAAATTGCTAATGGAAGTAGGCCGGTCGAAACGTTTAATTTCTTAAGAAAATAGATCTTGGCCGCCAAAGTCAGTCGCAAATTGATCACGACCACACGACTTGGACGGCTCCAATGATTAACCTAAGTTCATACAAGCTTGGCAAATATGATGCCGTTATGACGACCGGCCACCCACCTATTTCCTCGACCAATCATATCGCTCCTAGCCTACCTTCTTCGCTCCAAATCGTTAGACAAAGTAGGCAAGTCGAGCTGCTTCATTTTATAAAGAATTAAATCTTGGCTATCAAAGTCAGTCGCAGAATGATCACGACCGCACGACTTGGCTGGTCAATTTAACAAGCTTGGATCTCTCCTAACATGACCGAGTAAGCTCCATGACAGCCACCTATGGGCCCTCTACTATTTCAACCAATTAGGTCGCTCCTAGCCTACCTTCTTTGCTCCGAATCATCGCCCAAAGTAGGTTAGTCGCACTGCCCATAAGGGTCTTAATTAGGCAAAACGACAACCAAAAACTGCCGCAATCATCTCAAACATCCGACTTGACTCGCTGATTTGACCGGTTTAGATTTGATTTGGGTCGACCAATGAGGTGTCGTGAGTGCTACCGGTCATCCCTCTCCTAGATGGACCGATCACCTCATCCCAAATCTGCTTGTACGGCTCCCGACAGTTGATCAAACAGGGGTGGTCACGCCACCTTTAAAGCTATGGAACTTGCGACTAATTCAAGCAGGCTCTATACAACGATGCTTCATATGCAACTAATATTATTGATTTGCTTGCTTGAAAACGATGCTTTACATGCATCGTTTACAAACGATATTTTTAGGGTATCGATTTAATAAATAATTTAATTATTTAACCTAAAAGCACCATGTGCTATTTTCGAGTACTACTCACGGCAAGTCATATTCTCACGACTTGACTTGTCATTTATAACCACCTGCTGCCTAGCTTGCACATGATTGGTCGAAATATTTCTCTACTTGTAGATTCTACATACAAGACTCATGACATATGTTAGTTGCTGAATAATCATGCACTCATTGTTCCACTATTCATGACCACTTGTCACATGTTATGGTGGAGGGTCCACTCAGCAATTACCACTCCTCCCATTATTAGTCGTAACGCGACTTGCTCCACATCGTGTGTACTTTGCCATACAACAGGCACTTCCTAGTCATACATGACTAAGAGCCACTCTCTACCAAAATACTCGAGACATCAAACATGTCACAAATTGGGGGATGCTCATCAGGGTATTGGTCTGGCGGTTTACAGCATGCGGCGTGCAACACGCTCATTATGACAAAGTGTCAGGAAAGGCTGACAGTTGACAAAAGTAGAGGAGTAGTAGATGTAAAACCGACCAGTCTTCCCTTCACAATAGGGACATGGATCTAATCACTTTTACACTATTTCCACCTCTTCACTACTCAACTACCTCCACTTCCTATGAGATCAGGGTGTTCGACTATGACTTGATATAAGTAGATTTTCAATCTATTCAATGGACAACTAACACAAATTTTCAGAGAACACAGAGAACTTACAACTTCCATTTTTACAAGCAAGTTCTTTTTTCAAAGATAAGTCATAAACAATCAAATCTTACGGAGCCTGTCTCTCTGATCTCAACACCTTCTCTGCTTTCCTCCCTAAGATCAACCCTTCTCCTTCATTTTGTGACCGAAGCAAGACTGGAATGGCCATTTCTTGGTTTAGGACATAATTGTAAAGATTGATCTCTCGAATCTAAAGTACTCTTGTGCAGTACATTTGTTTAGGATCTAGACTCGTTTCTCATCAACCTACCCACTTTTACTCTTTTCCCCAGAATAAGTTTTTACCCTACCACAAATTGGCGACCATATTGGGAGATTAATCTCTCGGTTGCAAAATCAATTTTCCATTTTCTTAATTTCATTCTCAATTTTCTCAACTTCAAGATGGTGGATCTTAGGTCTGGATCCGTAACTAATCCTAATTCTACCAGCACAGGCGATGCTTCTAGTGTCACTCCTCCTGGCGTTAACACTAACGTTACCAATGCATCACCAACTGCAGATATAGGTACTACCAGCACTCTTCTTGGCACTGCATCTCTTGCCACTTACACCACCGGAGCCACTAATGCTTCTTCAGGTGTAACACCTCATGTCATCACTAGAACTACCTCCACCTTTGTTTCTGGTCGAAGCACTGGAGGAGCCCGATGAAATCATCATACTCTTACTATGGATGATTTAATGGAAAGACAGGAAGTTCTTGCTAAGACTCAGCAAGACATGGCTATAACTCAAAAGGAAGTACTCACTTTTATTAAGATATTGACAAAGCGTCTATCACCAGAGCAACGTCAACATTAGATGGAACAGGTAAGGAATGCTTTCATGAATCCTGGTGCAAGCACTTCAACATGGTGTGCCTTTATATATAAAAAAGCTCATGTTGTCTCTGAACGCCCATCGGAAATGAGTCAGCAATCCAATTTCATCACACGAGAAGATTTGTAACAACTCCTCCAGAATCGAGGAAAAGAAGGTTCAGCTACCGCCCATCAGCATCAACCTCCTTATCCTCCTGAAGTGCAAAGAGTTCTTCTTCCCAGAGGATATTCCTCTCCTGAATTTTCACTTTATGATGGCACATGAAATGCTCGTGAGAACATTTTTCTTTTTTTTGGAATCGTTAGGATAACATGAATACAACCATGTCCTCCGTCTGAAGGAATTTTCGAAATCACTCACTGGAAAAGCTTACACATGGTATACAAACATTGCTCCAAACAACATAGCCAATTTGTGTGAGATGGTTAGTGCTTTCTATAAGAAATACTTCTTTGTGTCTGAGAAAATCACTCAATCAGATTTGGGAAGGATGTTCCAACGAAACAACAAACATCCAAATGAATATGTCAACAGATTCAGAATTTATGCACTAGATTGTCACGATCCAAATGTGACTGAACAACAATTGGTGAAATTATGCATCAATAGCATGGTACCTGTCTATTGTGCTTTGCTGGAAAACCTGCGCTTTCAGACATTCTCTGAGCTTCATGAAGCTTCTAAGCCCTTAGCTACAACAAAACCTGCCTTGTTAGAAAGAACCAGTCCCGCCAGGAATGAAGATGTGCGTGAGACTTGAGGAAATAGACGTCTCATTAACAAAAAATACAATGTTCAACCCTATGTAAGCGTGGTGCGCGAAGGAGGAAAGAGGAAAGATCCAACTACGGAGCAACAACCCAAACGTGCAGTACCAACACCAGCTCGAAAACCTCGAAAGGATAACCAAGAGGCTACAGATAAGCCTCCGGTCCGAGAAGCTGCTGCTCCAGACTTTCCATCTCCAATTGAAGAGGTGATTGAACTCTTAGAATCATGGATACAAGATGGTGCCATCAAGCTACCTCATATCAGACATCCACCAACTGAAAAAGATATGGAAGATCCCAAGTGTTTTCGTCTCCATAGGTTCGTCAATCACCCAACCAGTGACTGCAACAGAGTGAAACACATCTTTAAAGAGAAGGTTGACTCAGGAGAACTTCAACTAGGTACTGAAGGAGTACACAAAGACCCTTTTCCTGTTAAAAGCTGCATGCTTTCTAGGGACTCCGTCTACAAAACTGTGCAATCCACGATGGATAACATGTGTGAACTCCTTTATCTCTCCAAAGCACAACGCAAAGATATCTTTGCTGCTCTCAACTTCGTAGTGTATGGCAAGCATCTACCTTTCGTTGAAGAAGCTACATCTCTGCTTAATACGTCTCCAGGAGATATAACTGACATAAGTGATGAGAAGAAGCGTGACTGGGGACTTCTTACTATTGTTCATATGAAGGATGTTGAATTCGATAAGGTGATCATCGATGCAGGCAACGATGTTCACATCATCACTGTCAAAACCTTGAGAGCTGCAGGGATTCTCAAAAGTGAAGCTACCTACTCTCCAACAATAATTAAAGATTCTGAAAGGAGGTCCAGAAACGTGTATGGCCATATCACTCTTGAAACAAAAATGGGTGATAGCTAAGCATATGTCAAGTTCCATATGGTCAGGAATGATCCAAAGTACGATATGATCCTAGGACGGCCGTGGATAATGGAAGCAGGTGCACCTCTACCTTTAGTATTAACACCTCCGAGAATTTCCAACAAGCCTGGAAACCCTGAAGATCTCATGGCACCATTATACGATCAAGTAACAATGCCATCAATGGAACAACTACCTGGAGAAGATATAGCAACATGTCTCCAAAGGCTCGTCTACAAGTAAGTCATATTCAACAACTTTCCTTGCAACCAGCTATCCCACGTCCAATTAAGGCATGAACACTTGATCCAGTTATCAACCCAGACGTGACCAGGAGGTGTGAGTGGGATGTCGGTCCTTTCCAATATTTTATAAGATGTTTAGAAGTTGTCTCGGTTAAAGGCGATAAATCCAAAAATCACATAGTTTTACAACGTCTAAATCCCTTCCAAGATGGAGATATGGTAGTAAAGGTCACCGCAAATGCTCAACCTGCTCCTCCAAACTTCCCAGAAAGAGATGAGCCTTACCTAGTTACAGAAGTTATCTTGGGAGGCTACCTCAAGCTCATTAATACTGACAAACTTGAAGGAGTAGTAATACACGCCAGGTGGCTCAAACCTTTCAATGCCTAGAATGTCATAATTTCCTTAGTATTTCCCTATTTCATGCAATATTTGTAATTTCTCCAAAATGATTGCAACAACTTGCATTCATAATTAGGATTTCAGCTTATTAGTTAATCAAAGCATTATTTCGTTTTAGAAATTACTTACAAATCATTTCAAAGCGAAATCTTAATAAATTTAAAATCCTTACAAAACAATTACCTACTTGTTTAAAACCATAAAATCAAACCATAAAAGAGACGTCTCTTGTCTTTCAAAAGCATCTAAAAGGGAAAAATTCTAGGAAGAAAATAAAGGCATTCAAGGGAAATCGTCCAGCAATAGCTCATCATTCTTAGAGAAAGCATCTTTCATATCCTGAAGAGCATCCTGCTTTAACTTCAACTCCTGGGACAGCTTTTCAACTTCCGTTCCTTTCTGATTAATGAGATTCATGAAAGGAGGTTCATCCATTTCAGTTTGCGATTTTTGGATTTTGGAAATCCCTTCACTGAACCAAGAAACACCAAACCTGAAGTCTACACACATGTCTCGGTGATACTCCCAATTTGTGATCACTCCTTCAGAAGTAACATGCATGGTTACACCACACATCTCATCCACTGAAGATATAGCTTCCTCCACGTGCTTTGCTAATACAACGCCGTTACTGGATTTCTTGGTCGTGGAAATGTGTCCATACTTCTTCCATATTCAGGTGTGCAGCTCAGCATACTTAGATGACACGCTGAATCCTCCAATTAACACATGATCTATAAGAGGAGCATAAAATGAAGGGTCAAAGATACCATCTGCAAAAAAATGAACAATTACTGCCTTCTCCATCTTCGGAGAACCATCGCCTGAAGCATCAATATCTTCACTCTCTTTGGAAGGCGTGGAGACATCTCCAACATCTTCAGTCTCCTCTATCTCCGGATTATCTTTTGGTCTGTCCTGGAACATCATCCCAAATAATTGAGTTAAGTATCTATTTTCACATTGAAATAGTTAATGGTCCAAGCAAGCCAAAAATAAGAAAATATGCAAAAGAATTTACCTGTCCATCTGCTGACTTGCTTGGGGAGCTGGATTTGATACTATTATAATCAGAAGTGTTGCCTTCATCCTTATCGGATCATGAATCTGATCGGTTTTCATCCTCGTCATCTGAAAGCTAGTATCACCAGATTTCTTCTTTTCTTATGGAAATATCTTGAATGCGTTGTCATTCCGGCTACAACCAAACGTGAGTCTAGCAAAAGCATTCATCTTCCCAGAGCACTAGAATTACGGAGGAAGTTAAAGCAAGATTAATTCAAAACTACCTAGATAATTCAGCTGATCTAATGAAGAACCTGTACATACATGTACTTCCGAAGAATTGAAGACCACTGTAGCTGTTCGGGTGCCACATGCAAGCCTCTTTGACCGAATCTCTCTCTCATGGGGATTTCCTCCGTCTTGTCTAGGTTTTACCTGACACTTTTTCTGAAATATTAAACAAATCATATGGGTAACAAGATGTGTACTAACGGATATCAAACAACTGAAGACATGAGTTCTCACCTGAATTGGCTCGTTAGAGGCTTTCCGTTTGCTCAAAGGAAGTGTCTTCATCCTGGAATGATTTTCAAATTGATGAAGATCAAGGAGCTCTTTTCGCCATAATTTTTATACTTAGGAATCACCATTGGCCTTCCACGGGAAGTAGAAATGGGGGGATTTTCTCTTCTACATGATCTTCAGAATCAAACACAGGTTTCAAATAACCTATGGGCTTCGGCAGATAATGAGAAGTAACTCCCTGATCAAAACCCATCTGGCGTGCAACTCTATCAATTTTATAAGATTCCACGATGAAATTTCCCATAAAGAAAGTCGGGACATACCCAGGCATGCAGCTCCGCATGAATATAATTTCTCCAACACTCATATTTTCTCCACTCAAACACATCACCAAACCAGAGACAGAAGCAAAAGCGTTTGGATGAACCACGGATGGGTGAACTGGGCCCCAAGGATGAATAATCTACTGTATGCACCATGTCCAAAAAATCGATAAGTCTTCTACCAGGCTTTGGGCATCTGTCTGACCAACGGAGTATTCTAGCGCCTCCGTATATATCTGAGAACGCAGTACTGGGAGTAGGAGCATAGTCACTAAAATGCTCCCATAAACATGCTTGAAGGAAGGCGATATGAACATGAGATTCCACCTTCAAATACCCATTGGAGACGTACATATCTGACATTAAAGAATCAAGATGGGAATACAAGGAACCGAGGAACAAGCTACCTCTAGGCAAGACGGCGCCTTGTGCATGCTTTATGGAAATTGGAATCAACTTCAATCTTGTTGTCTTTATACCAGAACCGTCGTCAAAAACATCTCTAGACAGCCATAGACACAAGAACGCGGCAACACTGAGCGTATTATTTAGCACCTGACCCAGTTTTGGTACCATGGGATACCACTCAGATGCCCACCAAGTTTAGAAACATTTATCCTGATCATCCTTCGCTTTATATTTCGCTATCTTCTCAACCAGGGCTGCGCGGCATGTATCATCTTCATCAGACCAATCAAAGTCAAAATTTCCTATAATCGGAAGACTCAACAAGGCAGTTACGCTTTCCAAAGTGATAGTCATTTATCCCCATATACATATAGCTGTGTGAGTAGGGATGCACCATCGAGAAATGAAAGTAATCAAACCTGGCACATTTTTCTTAATATGGAGCTTTGCAGACGCCTTAATAGCTTCAGAGATTTATGCCTTATCCATATTAGCCCTGACATGATCATCACCAAACATATATCTCATCCATGCATCCCAAGAGCGCAATGGAGTTTGACAAATCCTGAAGTCCACTGGAGAAGCTGTGTATTCATTCTTATGGAGACAAAATCTTATTACACGTTCTAGAAAAATTGAGGACGCCACTTATACATCCTCAGGACCAGTAAGAAGAGTCATCACATGACTAGGAATACCCTAGTAGTCGTGTTGGATACTTCGAAGAAATCATCATCTATATTCGGCATGTCTTTGAGATCATTAATGCCTCCTTGCTTAGCGGTGGAAATATCTCCAGGTGACATCTTATCCAAACAAAAATTTCTTATGCTCCTATTTAATTCAGGGTAGCTGCATGTGCAAAACGGAAAAGAGTTACTACTTCTCTATATACTTTTAAAGGAGAGAGCCGTACATGCAAGTCCTTGTCAAAAATTGTGATTGTTACCAATGGTCGAAGCTACATAGTCGAAGAATCATGGAATTAAGGAGTCTAGTGATGCCTTCCTACTAGCAAAATCGTGAACAAAAATACTCACGTAAAAAAAGAGAGAATGGCCATGGGATGTTACTCCCACGACCAGGTTGAGTTAGGGTCTTGCACCCGCTCGAGCAAAACAAAAATTATCACTTGCCACGGGTATTCAACCCGTGACTAAAATCACTAAACTAGGGTTTTACACCCATTAAAAAAAAGGGGGAAGAAGAGCTTACCTCGAACTTCTCCTTTCAATGCCCGCCTTACTGCTAATGCCTCTCTTGTTGCTGCTATTGAGCGAAGGTGTCTTCTCGGTCGTCTGTGTTACTATCGAGGCTCAAAATAGGGTTTGCACCAATGAAAATAAGAAGAAGAGAAGAATATGAGACACTCACTTTGATTGAAGCTTGCTTCACTATTATCACCACGAGTATCAATGGGAAAGAAATCTCCTAAGCTGCTAATCAAGCTCGTTGTTAACATCAATGGGAAAGTGGGAGCAAGATATGCTTACATCTCCATTGGCAGTTAACACGCTTGGTGATGGAGCTGTTGAAGATGGCAAAGTGGGACTGGTTGTTGTAGGTGGAGGCGTAGGTTATATGGGGAAATATCAAACAAAAGGGGTAACATTCCTTTTATATCGAACATGTGTTCCAAAACCGATAAAAGAATAGACTTCTCTGCCTGTGCGCTCACGAAAAACTAGATCCGTTTGTTCGTGCGGGAGGTCCATTCGGTCATGCTCCCTCTATTGCCGCTGGTCTATCGAGGTACGAGCCTGTACTTATGCATCTCTAACACTGCTCAGTTTGAAGTTTGAACCAATTGCGACTCTCCTAGTAACTTCTACCTACTTCGTCTTATTAATTTTACTTTCGTCTATCACCATCTAGTGCTTACCCCGCAACAATGTCACTGTTACGTGCTAAGCATGGGACTTAATGTTGATAGTGGTTTTTAGTTCAGGACTATAACCGTAAAACTCCATATTTATGTTCCTTCGTTCTGTAAAGAAGTAGGGCCTGTAAAAAGCTGATGAGTGCCTATGCCTCTCTGCTTACTGATAGGTGTTATAAACGCCTTGATATTTATCTATTTTTTTATGCTTTCTTTGCGAGTTTTCATGTAAATTATGTATCTTATGTATGCTTTTGAGTTATTTAGTTACTTTGGAGTCATTGAGAGGAAAAGAAGAAGAAATAGGCGATAAAAAGGAAAAAGCGTTATTTCGTTGCAGGTGCTACTGGGAGTAAAGCCAAGGATAAGGGGCAGATCATCTGAGTTTTCCTAAAGGCTGTTAATTTTGGCAGCCCTTATCAGGGTGATGGTGCCTAGATAAATCCCAGATTACCAGGCCCTAGACTTCAGCTGAAATTTGATTTCTCAATCATTTTCTTTTGAGTTCAGAGAAGAGTGAAATGGGATGAACGGCTGCGGAGAGAAACGGGATTTGAGAAGGGTTATAGTAAGAAGCTGTAGCTGAGAAGAAAATGAATTCAATTTTGCTGTGAAGAGAAATCAATGAGTTTTAGATGGATTTGGTGGCTGCTGTTGATGTTGAGAAGAGACAGAAGGGTTTGAAGATAGATGAATCACTAACCGAGATGGAATGAGTGGATCAAGTATGGATCGAGAAATCAGGCGATGAGATTTGTTAGACTCTGTTCAAGAAAGGAAGATGATCGCTGCAACAACAGATGGCGATTAACGCAGGCAAGGGTTTCAAGCTCAGGTCTAAGAAATTGATGTAAGAATTAAGGCAGTGGGTTAATTTGGCAGAGAATTAGAAGGGTTCTGAGCTTTGAGAAGAATGGGTTAATGAAGATGCTAAAATGGGTTTTGCTGCTATTATGAAGAATGGATCGACTTTGGGTTCTGTGAGCAGAGATTGAAGATATGTATGATTTGAAGAGATGCAGGTGGAAGTGGCCCGAAATTGTGGTTGCAGTGAAGAGGAGATTATGAAGTTGCAATCTACTTCCCATTTGTTGCTGCTGATGGTCATGGGTTCAATGTCTGCAAGAGATGGTTGTCTGGTGAGATTTAGAAGCTGAAATGGGTAGCTGTTAGTTGATGGCTGAGGGTATACAGTGAGAAGTAGAGATGGTGATGAAACTCAGGTGGAATTGAATGTTGTCTGCTGCATAACTATGGAATTGAGCTGTGATTTTGCTGGTGTGAATGGGGAAGATGAAGGTAACTGTATTGATTGCAGAGCTGGATATTTTCAAGGTTGGGTTGCAGGTTGAAAAGTAGTCTGGTGGTTGCTCGCAGTTGCAATTTGAAATGGAGAAGGAACTGATGCTGTACAGGTGATAGATGGAAGAGATGTGATGCTGCTTCAAGGAACCGGAATGGGCTGAGCTGCAGAGGATGGTGCTGCAATGTGCAACTGGTTTCTGTGCTTACACTCTGCCAGGAAGTGAATTAGCTGATGTCGCTGCCATGGGTACTGTTGATTTGCAGCTGCGCAAGGATGCTGTTACAGGGTGATTATGAACTGTTGGTAGTGGTTGCAGCAGTAGTGAGTATTTGAAGCCAAGATGGGTACAAGACTAATGGTAGTTCAGGTTAAGGTGCTGAGAGGATGCGCAAGAGAAGCTGTGTGATATAGGTGAATGCTGTGGACAAATGCATGAATGAAAATACAGGTTGGGGCTGATTTTAGAAGACGAGATCACTGAGTTGGAGCCGAGTTGCAGAAGGTTTGAGGCTGTTCTCCAGTCAATAAAGCAGGGAGGAATTTGTGTCATCTTCACAGATTGCCATGGTACTGGTCTGAGATTATAGGGAAGAGCACAGTGAGTTGGACTTTGGCCAGATGGCTATGAAAGGGTCAAGAAGGGGCTGAAATGAGTTTGCAATCTGGAGAGTGTGATTTGGTTTGAGTCTGGTTTTTTTCTGCCATTGAGGAGACTTGAATGAGTGAGAGTTTATGGCCTGAGCTGTGAATAGAAATAGAATTTCGCAACCAGCTGCAGAAACAGTGCGAAAAGTGAGCGAGAATGGTGAGCCAGTGGTACTAGTTCCGACTGCCAGATTTTGGAACCAAAAGTGGGGATTGTAAAGTTTCAGTGAATAATGAAGGGGGTACGAGTCGGATGCAAGAGTCGGCCGCAGCATATATGAGCTACGGGTCACGCTTTTGGGTATGTTTTCGCAAGTAGAGTTGAGCTGCTGGGAGTATGCACTTACTGGTGACAGTTTCAGATGACAAAGGTAGCCGGAGATATTTATCTGGTTACCGGATTCCGGTAATGACGTCAGCAATCCGGCGACCCAGTTTTGGACCCAGAATTTCCAGAAGAGATGTTTTCGCACATGGGCTTGGTGTACCAATTGGAGATGGGTTTTGAGAAGAGAGTATCCTTTTGGGAATTGGAGAAACATATAAATAGAGAAGTCTTTCTCTAAACCTAGATATCTCCATTAGGGAGACTTCTATTACTTTTGTTCGAGGGTTTAGAAACATGCTTCTTCTCTTTATTCTTGTTATGAACTCCATTAACATGAGTAGTTAATTTTATTATTGGTTATGGATTAGTTGGATTTCACATAGCATATCTCTTTGATTTAATGAATTAGTTTTGTCTCATATTTATCGTTCACGATTCTCTGAAAATATAGTTGTATGATTGACGTATTACAACATGATTGATTGTTTGTTTTGTCAAGTTGCAAATTGGTAGAACTTGTAATCACATCTATTGCTAGTTTAGGGTTTATTATACGTAAAAGTGATAATCCTTGAATACAAGTAGCATAATTGTAAATATTGCTTGTAGTGATACATCCTAGTAATCACAAGTGAATCGTGACCATTGTTAAATTGTTTGCGCAATGTATTTTAATTGCATTGATTGACCTGATTTCATAGAACTTAATGCGTCTAGGGAATTAAACTTGATTAGTGCTTTTACACGTTAGGTTGTTCTCTTAGATAGAATTCATACTCACATCTTTTAATGTGTTTGTTGATGACAAGAGGAAATTAGCGGGATATTCTTGCGATCAAGGTATCCTAGGGTCTTTGATAATGAGAGATTAAATATCAATTCTAGTGAATGAAAACGAAATCCTTGACCAATATCTTCATCTGATTGATTTGCTTACTTTTGTTTTAGTTATATAAAAATCAGAAAATCCCCCCATTGTTTTATATAGGAAACCGAAACATATTGACAACCCAAGGACCTCTCTGTGGGAACGATCCTTTCTTGCCCTTGCTATATTATATATTTTGAGTAGTGAGAAAGTAATTTATTTTTGACGCATACGACAACGATCACTTACATATGTACTGAGTAATTAAGTATCTACATATACGAAATTTAATAGAATAATATTGGTGCATGTTGCAATAATCCCAAGTATTTTGTAAATTTTATTGAGCTCCTAGTTGCATTAGCCTGCTGAGTATCTATTTTATGCCGTGTTCCCAGCGGAAATCTTAGTGCTGACATGACATGACAATTAATGATTCACTCTTATCTGAGTAACATGAATTTCGTGAAGTGTCAGAATTAAGATATGCATGAACGTACCTAATTAGAAGCGTGCAAGCTGTGCCAGTGAAACCAGAGCTGCGCTACTCGAAAGAGTAAAAATCAGTAATTTTGCATCAACGTTCAAAATTCACTAAAATTGATTAATTTTGTGTCAATTCACAAAATTCAAAATTTTGACCTAATTTTGTGTCGACTTACAAAAATTATATTTTTTGCCATAAAACAGAGCAAACACGATATCTTGATCCCTATTGGTCGAGACTAAACCTAGGCAAGCTAGGAAATTGGCTCATCATAGAGCTAGTAAGAATAAAACCCTAAAAGGAGTTAGAAAATAAAAAAAGGGAGCCGTGACTGATCAAGTCAGTCACAGATGGAGCACGGTTGCGCCACTTGGCAGGACGGTTTACCCTAGCTGATGCCTCCTATGGCCGACCGACCCTACTCCATGTTGGCCCCCACAAACTCCACTTTCCTATCGACCAATTACATCGCTTCTACACCACAAGTTCCTCTTTAAATTGCTAATGGAAGTTCGAAACATTTAATTTCTTGATAAAATAGATCTTGGCCGCCCAAGTCAGCCGCAAATTGATCACGACCACATGACTGGGATTCTCCATTAATTAACCTAAACTCATACAAGCTTGGAAAATAGGATGCCGTTATGACGACCGGCCACCCACCTATTGCCTCGACCAATCATATCGCTCCTAGCCTACCTGCTTCGCTCCAAATCGTTGGCCAAAGTAGGCTAGTCGAGCTGCTTCTTTTTATAAAGAATTAAATCTAGGTCATCCAAGTCAGTCGCAGAATGATCACGACCACACGACTTGGTCGGTCAGTTTAACAAGCTTGGCTCTCTCCTAACATGACCGAACAAGCTCGATGATAGCTACCTGCGAGCCCTCTACTATTTCACCCAATCAGGTCGCTCATAGCCTACCTACTTTGCTCCGAATCATCGCTCAAAGTAGGCTAGTCGCACTGCCCACAAGGGTCTTAATTAGGTTAAACGACAACAAAAAACTTTCACAAATCATCTCAACCATCCGACCAGGCTAGCTTATTTGACCGGTTTAGATTTGATTTGGGTCAACCAATGGGGTGTCATGAGTACTACCTGTCATCCCTCTCCTAGATGGATCGATCACCTCATTCCCAATCTGCTTGTACGGCTCCCGACATTTGATCAAAGAGGGGTGGTCATGCCACCTTTAAATCCATGGAACTCGTGATTAATTCAAGCAGGCTCTCTACAACGATGCTTCATATGCATCGAATATTTTTGAGATGCTTGCTTGAAAACGATATTTTTAGGATATCGATTTAATAAATAATTTAATTATTTAATTTAAAAGCACGATGCGCTATTTTCAAGTACTACTGACGACTAGAGTCATAAAAAGAGCTTGTAACGTTATATCTTCCAAAACACGAGATTGGGTTCGAAATTGTTTTGAGTAAATTAGGAGTATTGTGTTAAAGTCATTATTATTGAGTTTACAAAGATTATAAGTAGTGGAATCTGAAACCCAAGAATCATCTCTCCTTGGTAACAAAAATCAGAATTTATTAGTTTTTCTATAGTTAATCTGAAAACCGAACCTTAGAAAATAGTCCGAGCAACGAATCCTTTTCTTACAACTGTTAAAACTGCGTCATAAAGAAACCTATGTCTACCATATTAAAAAAAAAACAACAACATAGCCGTGTCTTCCACATTTGCACTTGAAAAAGCTTATTGATAGCTCAAACAATTTAACCGCGATGCTAAAAGCAAGTAAAAATCATCGTGATACACGAGGATTGGGCTATAAGGGAATGAAGACTTCAAATATTAGCAAAGAGGTAAAATTTGTCAAAGCTACAAATTCTTCTCAACCAGAGGCTTCCATTTCTTGTAAAGAAGAAAAGTCTGTCATGCCAAAGAATCATGTTCAACCAGAATCTTCAAGTGCAGCCATCAAAGAAAGCACTTCTGTTATATCAAGAAAGCAACAACGTTGAACAAAGATAATAATAATAAGAAGAAAACTCATCGAGTTTCAATGCAAGTGGATCCACAAAAAGGTAATATTAAAACTCACACTTCTTATGTTACTAAACATTGTTATTTTTGTGGTAATAAAGGACATTTGCAATGGGGATGCAAAGTTCGTAAGATGCAGGATGCACTTTCTTTTGTATCAAACGAATTGACTAAGTTTGCTCCCCAAAAGAAATCGGATCGTTATTGTCCTACATTTAGGAAAATGAACAATTATAGTGATAGTTCAATCTTTTCTTATCGCTTGACATGGTCATCTCATAAAATACCCGATTATAGAAAGATAGATGACTTTGTAAATGTGAAGACAAGATCTGATGTTCCAAATTGGAGAAAAGATGTTTCGCAAAGTATCCAAAAGGGAAATTTTCCTAATGGTTTGAAGGAGATAGCCGCTCCTACGAAACCATATATGAATAAGTCCCGAAGTCCTCCATAGCTAAAGAGGGACCAAAAGTTAGTCACAATAATGACACTCAATTGATAAATGTTGGTAACAATGTTTTTGAGAGTTTTCTTGAAAGACTAAGGAAAGACATCTTGTTGTGTAAAGTCTTTTGTACGAATGGATGTTGTGATAATGACACTCTTCATCAAAAGTCAAAGAAGAAATACAAGAGATGGAACAAGAGAAAGAAAACCAAGCAAGAGGTCAAGAATGATGATTCCTTCTTAGTCACCTGTGACGAACAAGACGAGGCTCAACTCAACATAACCTAGTTGTGTTGGATGTGCATGCTCACCTTTGTGCTCAATCTTTGAAAGGTGAGAAAGCACATGAAAACTGAGCACACGACCTCTCGGTTATTATATGACTAATTAACATCTTTAGGAAGATTTTTCCCTTCTTTACTCTTACCTTATCTATCCATAATTGAGCATTTGATAGAAACGCTAATTTTGAGTTCATGGTGTTGATATCTTAAAGTCATATATGTGCATCTCTTATTTAGACAGTTAAAACGAGCCAAAAATCATGTAATTCGGACATTGTATGCAAAAGTTGTGGCTAAATCAGTTTTGAGTGTGGATTCATGTTGTAACCAGTCACAACCTACTTTGAGAAGCACAGTGTAACCGGTCACAAGCTAGTCCATACGAAGGAGTGTAAAACTGTTTTGCCCATAACTTCTTCGTCCGAACTCGGAATAACCTCATTCTTTTTGCGTTGTTTTCGTAATTTTGTTTCCTACAAGATTGAGGTAATTGCAATACGTGATTTTCTGTTGATATTTATGGTGTATTGCATTTGAGTTTATGAGATAAACCACTGTGCTCCAGTCTCATATATTGGCTCACTTATTATGGTTAGTGACTTTTGAGTATAGACGATCTTTGGGTCATACCTTTGTGATTGTTATATCAAAATCATAAGAAAGTTGTGATGGTGTATCTCATATGTAAGTCACATGTACTAATGTTTGTTTATGTTCTATAAATTAAATATTTAGTATACGTATGAGTACTCTTGATATATGAGATAAACGTTGGTTTTCATTAACTTTATGTTCCAATCTCATATTGTGATATCCCTTATGATTTGTGTGGCTTTTTGATTTAGCGGGATTAAGTTCTATCCCTTGTTGGTAGGCTTTATCAAAGGATCATAGATACGATTAAAACTCATGTGTGAAAAGTCACAATATGTTGATATTAATTTATGTTTACCTAAGTTATGTTTAGCATAACATGTGGGTTTTGGGTTTAAACATTTGCTATTGTCACTCATTAATTAAAACCGATTCAACCTTTCTCTGGTAATGGTTGCTCTTGTTGTTGTTCTTTTGTTCTTGTGAGACGATGACAACAAACTGGGGGAGAGATCATATTGAACTTGCGCTTAAACGATATATCTTTCTGTGGAGAAGTGGCTACGAAAATCGAGGTGACGATTTTTATTGTTAGTTAATCGTTTTTCCTGTTTAAGAAAAGTTTGATTTTATTGCATATATTTTGCTTTTGCTTAACAAAATTTCGGTACAATTGATATGTTCCATTATGTTGCATAGATTGATTATTGTGATTCAATTTTTTCCGGTTAAGAAAAATTGTGTCAATTCTATTGACTTAATGATTTGATATCTTCTTTATTGTTTGGTATCAATTGTTTTGGCTTAACGAAATTTGGTGCAATTACGGTGCTTACATTGGTTATATTTGTTTCAATTGCTTCCGGTTGAGACAAACTATAGCAAGTCAATTTTTTGGTTTGTATCTATTGTTTTTGCTTAACGAAAAATTACGGGGTCATTTGTTTAGTTCATTTGATTCCGGATAAGAGAAACTAAGTTAATTCTGATCTTAGTTAGACTTATCAAATGGAGGATTTAGTTATTCAAGTCTAATTGAAATCATTGACAAGAAAAACTTTTTAACTAACCCAGTGTTTGTCTTGTCTAAAGAGAAAGGTCTAAGTTATTATATGGAATAATTAAAGCCTGATAAGAGGAATAAAGTTAATTCTGATCTCTATTTGTGTCTTGTCGAAACAAGCGATTGTATACATGCACAATCGGTTTGGTTAATAACTAAGTTATTGATTTATCGGACTAAAGGAAAATTGCTTCGGGAAATTGTTTCCTTGATAACATACTAAAGCTAGATTACTTTTGTAGTTTGGGTTTTAGTATTGGTTATCTAAAATGGTATGTGAAACCTTCGTGCTTAACTTTTATAGGTTTTACAAGTCTTATAGATTTGTAAGATCCTTTCGGTTTGCTCTTTTGCTTGCTCGTACCTTTTTCATATTTGTGACAAAAAGGGGGAGAAATATATGGAGTAAACAAGTGATCTATAATCACTAAGAAAGGGTATATGTGCTTAAACATTATATCTAACGAATGGGTAAAGCATAGACCAAGGGGGAGAAACATATCATCATGTTGTGTAGTATTTCATACTACAAAAGAGGAATAACAAAGATGTTTGAATGAATATTTACCTAGTTTTCCTTTAGGGGGAGTAAAGATTTTGTTATTCAAATGTCAACAACGGTATATTTTTTTTGAATATATGCATGATATTGTTCTGTTGAAACTTGGAATCAAGCGTATGAAGAATGAGTTATTTTGTAATTCGTTTATCTCCATATGTAATAGATTTTTGTCACTAAAATTAACAAAGGGGGAGATTGTTAGAGAATAGCTCGGTTGATTATTTTATAAGTTTGGTTGTCATATTATAGTATCAAAACTTATCTAGAGTCGCTTAATTAAATACTAGAGTCAACTTCGTGTAGGTTAGACTAGAAGTCTAGGAATGTTGAGACATACAAGTATTACCCCGAAGACCTGAAGAATGAAAAGAAGTAACGACTGCAACGAACACATCATCCTTCCTCTTGAGGTTAGTAATATTGACTTGATCTTGTTTCCATTCCTAATGTATCTTTCAAGTCGTATATTATATTGAAAACATAACATGCAAAGATGTATATATATAATACTCTGGTGGTTAGACTTGGTCATATCATTATGATCAAAGTGTCAAAGAATTTATTGAATTACGAAGTATAAAAGCTTATCTTTTGGAACTTCGTAAATACGACATCAACATAATCTTTGTATTTAGTTACTTGATTATGTGTAAGATATAGGTGTGATCCCATCCTAGAAAACTATGTATTATTAGATTGGTTTAAGGAAGTAGATGTATGAACTTGTTTCATATTCAAAAAGGAAATCATGATTGGTACAGTTCTTTATTGAATATCTTTTGGATGACCAATACAAGTTGACAAGCTAGAACCTATCGTAACTTATGTTGAGAATTGAGGTATAACCGGTCATAGCCTATATTGTGTAGCATGTTGTAATCGATCACAAACTACTTTTTGAAGCAAGGTATAACGGTCACAAGCTACATTGGTAAGTTAGTTGTAATCGGTCACAAGCTACATTATAAAGTTAGTTGTAATCGGTCCCAAGCTACTTATGGAAGCAAGGTGTAACCGATCACAACCTAATTTGGGAAGTTAGCCTTAATCGGTCACAAGCTACTTTTGGAACAAGGGTGTAATCGATCACAAGCTAATTTGGGAAGTATGGTGTAACCGATCACAAGCTACTTTGGGAGCTTGGTGTAGCAGGTCACAACCTAGTTTGGGAAGCATGGTATAACCGGTCACAACTTAAATTGTGAGTCATGGTAGAACAGATCCCAATGAGCAAAACCGAGTTTCCAATATTCACATATCTCTTTGTGTTTTGTGATCTTGGAATTTGGGTTTACTGAGAGAAGCTTCTAGATGTCAACATTATTTGAACATGTACATAACTCTTATCATTAATTGTTCAAAGATATTCCTTGATACTCAAGGTGATCCCAAACCGAAATATTGAAAAGCATTTAATTATGATTTTCATAATATATGTTTTAATTACTAGCAATTAAAGCATATCCTCTGGAAAATATTATTAGTTAATGTGCTACACTAATAATAGAAGTTTTATAAGGGAGATTTTAAAAATATGGTTTGGTAATTAATTGGAAATATGAAAACCGAAATTAGGTATTTTATTGCATATCTTGAGAATATTTTCGGTTTTGGAACTTCCTTGTTGTCTAAGAAACCTTTGTTTATGAATACTTGAGTTTGCATTTCTTGCAAACTATTCTAAGAGCTCGGTAAACTTCATTCTTGTTGTTTTTGGTGGAGCCGTCTATCCGGAGAGGAAAGTACCCTAATTAGGCGAAATCTCTTACTACCACTCATTTAAAGACTTCTATGGGATCAAGAGGCTCTACGAGTACCGTTGGTTGGAAACTAGATAATTGCATTGTTATTTTAGTTTTCGATTATTGATTTTATTAACTAACGGTTGTTGAAACTTTGATTGCACCTAGTTTGATTATTTTTGAGAGTATGATCTTCTGTGACAAGGGTCACTCAAACTAGATCAAAGTATCGACGGGATCTTTAGAACCATTTGCGTATCTAAAGACATCTTGTGATAATCCATTGTTAACATACTCTATTCTGTGTGTGATTGATCACAAGAGGATTCAAGTTGTGTTGTGCAGGTTATTAAGAAGACAATTGAAGATTTGAAGACGAAGAATATTTTCTTATTAGTTTTCGTATCTTGTGAATATAGTGCACAAACCTTGATCGGTCGGGATCCAATTAGAATCGTGTTTATCTTTGATAGACTTGATTGTCTAGTTGTGTAAGATCGGCATCACTTTATAGTTACTCTTTGAGTTCTATATTGATTGATTGCGAATCTAGAAATTGATTATTTCGGTAATTAAGTTTTAGATTGATCTAACCAGACAAAGGAGTTTATTAGTTTAAACGGAAGAGGCTTTGTCAACAACTCATACATATCTTTTACAAAGACTGATTAGAGTGGTTACCAAATAGATTCCTTGTCTGTTTGGAATACGATCCAAATGAGTAGTTATTCACGTGCATGACTCTAGAAGTCGAAGGCGCATGGATACTGAGGAAACTAAGTAGCTAGGGGTAGTCTACTTGGTCTCAACTATACGAAGTTGGTATTAGATTTTGTATAGCGGCTTAATTCTGAGAGTATTCAAAAATGGACAAGGTCCCGTGTTTTTTTTGCATTTGTAGTTTCCTCGTTAGCAAAATATTATGTTGTGTTGTGTTATTTACTTTACTTCCACTTTATAATTGTTTTATATTATAATAAAGTAAATACACTTGTATGTTAATCCGAATTACTTGACATTTGAAAACGCGGGGGTACCAAAATACACCACCATTTTTTCCTTAGGCAATCTGTATGGACAAACTCAATACAACTCCGAGTGTTAAACTCAATCAAAGAATGGTATCTAGAGTTATATCTCTCTCTCTTGAGATTAAAACTTTTACTGAATCAAATCCGTCAACCTAATCATAAAGAGATTATTTGGACGGTACCAAAGACCAATGTCCCAGAATCAATTAAGTTGTATCCAACAAACTGGGTCAGATGTATCTACTATGATTGATCAACGTACAACCTGTGATATTTCAATTATAAAGATAAACGATATAATGCAGAAAAAGAAATAACATAGACACCGGAAGTTTTGTTAACGAGGAAACTGTAAATGCAAAAAAAAAACCCGGGACCTAGTCCAGATTGAACACCAAATTGTACTAAGATGCTACAGATAATAGCCTACTACCAATTAACTTCATACTAGAATGTAGTTGATCCCTAAAAGGTATCCCACCGATTAAGGTACAGTCTCGCTCCTTATGCCTCTTAAATCCCAGCAAGACTCCGCGCAATTGATTCCCTTAGCTGACGTCACACTAACTAAGAGTTGCTTCAACTAAATTGAAAACTTTGAACCAATCTTCCTCCCACAGATTAATCATATATATGATTTCCTTTTACAATCAAATAGTTTGATTAAAGGTGAAGAAAATTGATAGCAATAGACAAAGTCTATCTAACCTCAAAATTCGGACTTATGCAACCCGAAGTGCAGCCTAGATTATTATTCACCTCACAAGTATAAAACCTGTGGAATCAACAAAGTTTGAGACGAAGAGAGATTTGATAATTTATATCTATCTTGATCAAGTGATCATCTTAACAATCGATCAAGATTAGGATACTCGAGTTATCAAGGAAAGATAACTGGACCAGGCTTCACGAATCCCTATGAAGTCCTTGTAGTCGTTAAATCCTAAGAGGGTTAGGAAGAGCACGACTCTAGATACAACTAGGACACACAAAAAATTAGCGTCGGGATTCAAAGATTCCAGTTGCTTGAAGTTCCCCTTTTATAGACATTCAAAGCATAGGTTGCTTTAGGTTTAAGCTAAGATAGGTTTGGAACCAAGCAATCAATATCCACCGTTTGATGAATCTTTGAATCTGATTTACATAAACAAGATATACACTCTGGTTAGGTGAAACCGTAACCGAACTGTGTTTAAAGACTATGTTCAACGTGGTTATCCGAAACTAGCCGGTTTGAACTTAAAAGCTTAATATTTATTTTCATGAACACATAAGACGTTAACTATGAGTCACAATCATGTGATCAAATAAGTCTAGTGTTTTTATTGAATTAATCAAATGATAATTATCTCATAGAAATAATTTAATCACACTTGAAAATAATTGACATGGTTAGTAGGTGTATAAGGTACAAATACCATTGACGTTCGTGAGTTGGTTCAGTCACAGTACGTGTACCGGTTTGTAAGATAATGAGTCAAACCAAGTTCCAGAGTTAACAGAACTATTTAGGTATGCGTACAGGTATGGATACCTTAAGACTATCACATGTTCCGGAGTTCACAGAACTATTTTGGTTTGCGTTCCGGTTTGGATACACAACCGATTTCGGGAACACAAAACTATTTTGGTTTGCGTTCCGTTTTGGATACTAATCCTGGTTCTGTAACCACAGTTCCAAAATGGTTTACATACGAGTATACGTACCGATCCGGTTCACGAGTTAAACATATTTTTCACATGATGTGCATAACAATATGCGTACCACAAATCTGTAAGTCGATATATAGCTACTAACAAAGCGTCTTCGGTTGCACATCTCTCCAACGAAGAAAGTTCTGATCCAGAAGATTTGGCGGCCGTTTCATCATCAGAGCACTTGGAGGAATTTCGAACTTCGACGAGGTTGAAACAAGAACCTGCAAAAGATGCATAGACATTCATCAAGAGGTTCCGCACTCAGGAAAGTCTCATTCCTCCCATGTCTAGGTCATTTATTTCCTCACATGCTATCATAGCATGGGAACTCAATTATGCGAGCAACTCTGCTATTGCAAGACGTTATGAATGGGTAGCTTCACCATATTAATATTTTACCAAGTGGTTGAATCTGACACCTCTCCGAATCGAGCATCTCACTGAGACATTCATTACTGAGATGATGTTCAAACATGGAAAACAACACTTTGGGCGTTTCTCCATATCCTTGCAGGAGTGTCCGTGTGTGACACAAAATCAGAAAGCTTTGATGTCTGCACAAGTGTTGAATCCCACTACCGCAACGAAAGGAATGCTGAATCAACAGAAGATACTTGGGGATGAGACGATCAAGCCTAAGACATTCGAAGCTTAAGGGATATGACACTTCAACGCTCAAACATCTAAGAAGTCTTCAATTTGTACTCCCAATCAAAGAGTACACCTTCAATAATTGTTCCTCTGGCTTCAGCAAAAATATCTCCATGGATGGCACAAACTCCTTCAACATACACTGGGGACTTGATCTTATTGGAGAAATCGATTCCAATCTATTTCAATAAATATTATCCACATAACAAGTTATTGCAACCTGATGTGATTCCATGAAACTTCATCAACGGGACCTCTCTACATCACAAGCCCATGCACGACTGAGGAACTTCCTCTCTTTACCAATCACATCCCGAATGAAGATTGCTGCTGCTATCTACCACAACAACGTCAACTCACTGACGAAGCCAGTTCATAGTAAAGTCATACTATTCAAGATAATTCGGGTTGAACTCCCAGTACACCTTCATCTTAAGGATGCTCAACCTACCAACTAGTTCGTGAATGTAAAAAGCTCACTGGATGGATGAGCAAAGGCTATGTCGATAATCATGGTTCTATCCTTTTCAGTATCTAGAGCAACTCCGACCATAGTATCGGCATCAACAAGGATATCTGGAGGAACTCCGTCCATTGTATCAGCATCAATAACAGTCTCAGGGGCAACATCCTCATGACAGGGCTTCATCAACTAACCATTCTCTGAAGTGTTACACATGAAGCAGACTTCTCCAAGAATTAATGATTCATATCAAGATGTGTAGACATGATAACATGTTCACATGAAAGTCTTCCCAGAGCTTGCACGACTGGCGGGCACAATCCAAAGTCTTCTACAAGATGTTCTCATCACCTCTACAAATGAGATACAACACACTTCAGGCCATGGGTTTACAAAAACGTACCAATGGGTGAGGAATGGGACAGTGCTTCCTAAATGAAAGATGTTCTTCTATGTCTCTTCTACAACATACAAAAAGGGAAAGTCAATCGTACATACGAGCAGAAAGATATAGCTTCCACACTCATGTTTATAGAATCTGAAAATTTGCACGGGATTACAAGTTATGAATGTGCATGCGTCATTGACTACCCTATAAATCTCCAAACTGAAGGATTCTTTTTGCATATGATTCCTCAGTCCCTTAGCTTCAAAAGTTGGGTCAAGCACCGAATTCTGACGTCATAATAGGTTCCTACAGCTTCCAGAGCATACAACATGCAAGCAACAATTCTTAGACGGGATTCATTATCTGCACAGTCGATCGAGCTCCACCAAGTCTTTCCACTAAGTCCTCCATCAAGGTACCTCCAACTTCGACCACCTAGGTCTTTACATCATGTTTTTCTACCTGGGTCCTCTATCTAGGTCTTGCCAGAAGAAGGGAAAACGAAAAGGAGATTTCACAAAATACTGAGGACTGACGATCCACTGATCATGACAATCGGTTTCACAATCCAATACTTGTGAATGGCACCAAGCTCGCCTATGCTAATCATTCATCATCAAACGAATGCTACAACCGATACATACAACCATGGTCATTACATCATCCCCTCTTGAGAGCAACCTCAGTTATGGTCCCATGACCAGGGTTTCAGATGTTTCTACGACTGACAGAAACAAAAAATGGTACTGCAAGCACCAGAATCATGTTTCAACTAAGGGCTTCAGGTTGAAAGTTAATCAATGACATTGAAATCCTTCATCAAGCATTCAAGACACAAGCAAATGGTCCAAAGACACAAAAGAGACGTTTTACACAAAGCCTGTCTGAAGTGATTTTACACTTCCCTGTACAAAGCGACAAGCTGGGAGCACTTAGTAAGGAATCTAATGTTGAGTCATATGTCATTCTCTTCGAATGGATGTCCTATACAACATATCAAAAATTCACAGCAATTGGATAATCGAGAAAAACGATGTGGCCAAAACTTTGGACTACATGACAGCTGGAAATTTTCTGAAAACCTCCTTGAAGTTTACTGTTTCGTCAATTTCGGACCTTAAACGTGCTCGAAAGCCGAAAAGCTTCGTTAATAAAGCTTGGAAATTTTATGGGGATGAATAAACATGGGTAGATCATAAAAATCCAACATCGGACGAAGATTCTACAGCATTTGCAATGAAGACCTAACTTCTGAATTTTCTGATGACGAATTATGACGAAATTCTTCATTCATCTGCATCTGAATCAGGAGCTAAACCATCAACGCAAGGCCGAACTTCATCTTCATCCGATAGTCTCACTTGCAAGTCGGCGGTGCTTCTGCTGATGAGATATGAGCTTTTCATCTTCAGCTATTTTCTTCTGTGATATTTCATCACGTCTCTGCTTTCCCTCCGCATCTGCTAAGACCAAGAAAGCATATATCTTAGTACGAACGACTCTTAGATGATCAAGAGACATACCATGTATCAGCTTTCCAGCATCTTTGAAAGGTTTATTCACCTTGGCTTGAACATTTGCAGAAATCTTCATCTTTGACTTGATATTTCTTGAGCGTTCCCCGGATGAGCCAGAAGGGTGGTTGTAACTGGAAGTCACCATTATCTGAGGAGAAAGACATGGAGTCATGGATATACCAATAACAAACATGCAACAAAAATGGTAACACTCCAACTCTTACCTGTTTACAATTTCACTAACAGTAGTGAATTTAGAACAAAAGTTTTAAGAACTTGCCCGTTTCTTCAAACCTGCAAAGACGGGCAAAGTCCATTATTCAAAAATCATAAATTGATTTTCATAAAACCGTGAACAACCCACGTAAATTTTTAATGTGTTAACATCTACTGATTTTTCAAAAATTGGACAGACGTCCATTCTACAATTGTGAAAACTCACATACAGACATTATTTCACGATGTATAATTGTCTACTTTCAACAGTAGTTCAAAATCAAGACATTGATTTTACAAAAGAATATATATATATATATTTAACGTGAAACTCACGTAAATTTGAAAAATATATATATATTTTTGCTCCCTCATGCGAGCATCCGTCTTTGAAACGAGAGTTTCCGTTTTGTGAAATCTCACATATTTAAAAAAATAAAATTTGGTTTTCGTGAAGGGTCATAGACAAAATTTTTATCATTAGACGCAGGTCTATTAAAAAAAACCTCTCTTATGCTAGGGATTATTGTTTGTTTCTTAAACAAACGAACGAACGAACATCCGTTTCTAAAACAAGGATTTTCTTTTTGGGCCCTGCCCGTAAATGCTAAACTGACCAAAACTGGACGTCTGACCATCCAAATCAGCATTGCTTCATCTCTCCGTGCTCACGGGATGACACTCTATCATACTGACATGATCCTTATCTTGGCATTTGCTCGTACATGACATCATTGAAGCAAATCAGGATTCTGAAAATGCCTTTGTACAACTAAGTTCAACTACTTATCTCGTTTTCTGGAAAATCACCATCCAGTGCTTAGTGTGGAACATGACTGTCCCTCACTAAGCAGGGGACTTAAGGTTGATGGTGGATTTTCGATAAAGGTAAAAATCGTAAAATCATGATACTGCATGTTTCTGACCCGGCTTCAGGAATGCATGTGCCGATTCATATTTTATAATCCTTGAACCGTTTCACGATCTCTGACTGAGCGAACATTCCTCTCAGAGCTATGATGAATATGTTTCTCAAAAGGCCTCCCAGCTGAGAGTTCTATGCTTCACACATTTTAGCATCACCTCTACATAGAATCAAAATGATTGGACGGTTCCCTAGACATAATGTTTGTTAGAGAGCTTAACGCCTTCAGGACGTCACGCTGCACGTTGTTCCCAGACTACGTAGAGAGACCGTGTATAGAATCTTGATGATTGGGAGGTTCCCTAGATATAATGTTTGTTAAATAGCTTAACGCCTTCAGGACGTCACGCCGCTCGTTGTTCCCTGACTATACACCCCATCAGAACGAGTATGATGCTTCAATTATCTCATATCTCGATTCTACAAATAGATTAATTCTAGCGTGTCATTCATCAACTGAATTCCGAGAAAATAATCTATTCTATCTCATTACTCCGTTCCATGGATGATCCCCAGCTGGATTCCATGGATTAGTAATAGGTACTCCAACTCATTTTATTACTCCGTCTCATGAATTATTCTTAACTGAATTTCATGAATTAGTAATAAATACTCAAGTAATTTTTTATTACTCTATTTCATTAAATATTCTCAGCTGAATTTCATGAATTAGTAATAAATATTGAGCAATCGGGCGTCTGGGCCATCACCGAGTAAGCCCCGTGAAAATGGTGCAAGTGTACTTGAAAATAATGCACGAACGATCACCCGAACGCACGAACGAGCATTCAAAAATATGGAAGAACGAGGAACTCATGAAGGAAAATAATATTAAATAAAATAAGCAAGAGGCGTGGGACCGGGCCCACCGGCCGGTCGGTCCCTCTTCCACTATTTTATTTAATTTTAATTTATTTCCCTCATCTCATGGAGACTCCTTCATTTGAGCAATCTCCCTCGTTTGAGCGAAACTCTTAGTTTTTCCATACTTTCCATCAAACGATGAAGAATAGTGAAAAATAGGGAAAGGTGTCACGGGACCGGGTCACCTAGCCGGACGGCCATTCCCTAGCCGTGGCCGGTCCCACACCTTGCAATCCCTTATTTTATCATATTATTATTTCCTTCATCTCATGGAACTCCATCGTTTAAGCGAAAACCCTAGTTTTTCAATATTATCTCAAATATTGCTCAAACCATGAAAAGGCCAAAAAAAGTCAAATGGTCACATGACCGACTAGGCTTCTCACGTCAAAAAATTAAAATATTATTATTTTAATATTCTCAAAATATCGGTCGCATGAGCAAAGTTCTACTTGCTCATTCGAGCAAAATTGAGAGTTTCAGTCAAGATCAAACTCTTCTGAAAATCCAAAATATTGCTCAAACGCGCACCAGAAAATGCCAAAACACTCAGGACTGAGACACGAGCAGTATGGTGACACGTGCATGCTACCTTGACCGACCAAGGTCGGCCCTTAGGTTTGCAAGGAGCCGGTCCCACACATCTTCATAATTTTGACCTAATTATCTCTCAAATGTTCATATTGGGTCCAAACTCTTTCAAATCAACTTAGGATTTGCTCAATCGACCATCAACTGGTCCCACGACCACCAAGGGCCGGTCCCATGACCCCTTTGTCGGTCCCTCATCTCTCCATATCTAGGTTTTACTACCTAACGCTCGCACAAGCACTATTTAATAAATGATTAAACCAGCATTTGATCATTTCACCAACTGGTCAACAAAGGATTCTGGTGCA
Source organism: Papaver atlanticum (assembly GCA_023531105.1). Classification (NCBI taxonomy): domain Eukaryota; kingdom Viridiplantae; phylum Streptophyta; class Magnoliopsida; order Ranunculales; family Papaveraceae; genus Papaver; species Papaver atlanticum. The sequence continues at coordinate 1,223,302 of JAJJMB010000242.1, read as the reverse complement.
TGCTCACTCGAGCACCTGGGTGCTACATGGTCGTCCATTATCCCATGTAGCCGGTCACTCCTTCATTCAGTGACTTATTTTCAGTAAGTCATCAATTATTTCTTTATTAATGTACTAAATAAAGATTAAATGTAAGAAAAAAATGAAAAGTTAAAAAAAAGATCAAAGCAAAAACTAACAAAATACTAGTAATTTTTGCTAAAAATAAGAATAAAAGAATGAATAAACGGGTACCCGTTACCCGTCGGGTATTACCCGTTTGGACCCGTTAAGATTCGGGTCCAATCGGGTAATTACCTGTCGGGTCCCAACTTGTTAATGAGTCCAATCTTAGTACCCGGAACCGGACCCTATTCGACTGGGTCCAGGTAATGGGTACCCATTGACATCCCTAGAACGAATGCTCTGCAAATCATAATTTTTAGCAAGTTCAAACACTAATAATTTTATGTTGATCTAGCAATTAACATCCGGATTAATTATATAATATTCGGTCCGGCTACCAATATTTTAATTAAAATTTTATTTGTTCATGCCACTAATAATTCATCAAATGAGCAATACTTGCTCAGATGCTCGAATTTTGATTCAACTATCAATATTCAGTAATTTATCGAATGAGCAATACTTGCTCAGATACTCGAATATTGATTCAACTTTCAATATTCAGTAATTTATCGAATGAGCAATACTTGCTCAGATGCTCGAATATTGATTCAACTATCAATATTCAGTAATTTATTGAATGAGCAATACTTGCTCAGATGCTCGAATATTGATTCAAACTATCAATATTCATGTTGATGGGGGAAAACAATTTGCTGGTTTTTTAGGGAATGGAGAGACGACCGTGTGGACGAAGGCTCCTCAACCAAGCAAACTACCTAACCTTAAACAGATGCACTGCACGGGAGTGCTTTGAGTTCGAGAGATCAATCTGTAGGACTCCGGCCTAAACCAAGACAATGGTCATTCCAGAGTCAATTCGGTCACAAAGAGGGAAGAGGGTTGATCTGTAGGAGGGAAACTGAGAAGTGTGCGAGATCAATGATGATCAAGGATTGTTAATGTGTTTAAGGTTTCTGCAAGTTTTCTGTGAACTGTTGAGTTCGAATAAGTTCTGGTTGATTGATTGAATTCTTGAGAGTGATTGCTCGAATCAGGATTCTTCTGTTAGACGAACGTTGTCTTTTTTTTTTAAATCATGGATTCAGAGACTTATTTATATTGCCAGAATTGTAGACACATTGATCTCCAGTAAGTGTGACGGTTGCTCGAGTGGGAAAGTGGGAAATCGTGGTTTAACCAGTTCCAGGTCGTGCGGAGACTTGGTTTATTGTCCACCCACTACTTTGCAAACTCCCTTAACTGCTTGCACGACTTACTCACATTTCTCATCGTGGATGAACACACGTGCTGTAGGCCACCATACCAAAACCCTAATTAATATCCCCCATGTGATCTGATTGATGTCTCACGAACGTGGAATCTGCGAAGCAGACGTGTATTTGATTAGTTAGTCGTTGACTTGATTAGACGATGAGTCTAAGTATTGTTCAGTGGAGCATGATTGTCAAATGCTCTAGGATTTATGGATCGAACGTCTGTTAGGACGTATAGTTCTCGATGTTGATAATTGAATCAACGTGATGAATATTGATACTCTGAGCAATTATTGCTCGTGTGATGAGTTGTTGAATATTGATAGTTGAATCAATATTCGAGCATTTGAGCAAGTATTACTCATTCGATGGATTACTGAATATTGATAGTTGAATCAATATTCGAGCATTTGAGCAAGTATTGCTCATTTGATAAATTACTGAATATTGATAGTTGAATCAATATTCAATCATTTGAGCAAGTATTGCTCATTCGATAAATTACTGAATATTGATAGTTGAATCAATATTCGAGCAACTGAGCAAGTATTGCTCATTCGATAAATTATTGGTAACGTGACCTAATAAAATATTAATTAAAATATTGGTAGCTGGACAAAATATTGTATAATTAATCCATATGTTGATTACTGGATCAACATAAAATTATTAGTGTTTGAATTTGCTCGGAATTATGATTTGCAGAGCATTTATTTGAAACCCTAATTTTGATTAATTGCTCGTCAATTGTTGATTTACTGAAATAGGTCACTGAGTGAAGGAGGGACCGGCTACATGGGATGATGGACGACCATGTAGCGCCCAAGTGCTCGAGTGAGCATGCACTAAAGTCCTTTGTTGACCAGTTGGTGAAGGAATTATCAAACGCTGATTTAATCATTTATTAAATAGTTCTCGTGCGAGCATAAGGTAGTAAAACCTAATTATGGAGAGATGAGGGACTGGCCAAGGGGTCATGGGACCGGCCCTTGGTGGTCATCGATTGAGCAAATCCCAAGTTGGTTGGAGAGAGTTTGGACCCAATACGAACAATTGACAGCAAATTAGGTCAAAATTATGAAGATATGTGGGACTGGCTCATTGCAAGCCTTAGGGATGTCCTTGGTCGGTCAAGGTAGCATGCCCATGTCACCATGATGTCCGTGTCTCAGTCCTGAGAGTTTTGGAATATTTCGGATTTTCAGAAGAGTTTGGTCTTGACTGAAACTCTCAATTTTGCTCGAATGATCGAGCGGAATTTTGCTCGTGCGACCAATATTTTGAAAATATTAAAATAATAATATTTATAATATTTGACGTGAGTGTCCTAGTCGGTAATGTGACCATTTGACTTTTTGGCTTTTTCGTGTTTTGAGCAATATTTGAGAAAATAAACTAGGGTTTTCGCTCAAACGGTGGAGTTCCATGAGATGATGGAAATAATAATATGAGAAAATAAGGGATTCTGAGGTGTGGGACCGGTCACGGCTAGGGCATGGCCGGACGGCTAGGTGACCCGGTCTCGTGACACCTTTCCCTATTTTTTGTTTGATGAAAGCATGGAAAACTAAGAGTTTCGCTCAAACGATAGAGTTTGCTCAAATGAGGGATTTCCATGAGATGAGGGAAAAGTAAACTAAAATAAAATAACGGGAGAAGGGGACCGGAACGGCGGCACGGTCGGCCGTCCAGTGGGCCCGGTCCCACCCTCTTATTTATTTTATTAATATTATTTTCCTCTATAAGTTGCTCGTTTGTCCGTATTTTCGAACGTTCGTTCGTGCGTTCGGGTGCTCATTCGTGCACTATTGTCAAGTACACTTGCACCATTTTCTCGGGGCTTACTTGGTGGTGGCCAAGACGCCCGTTTGTTGAATAATTATTACTAATTCAAGAAATTCGGCTGAGAATGATTCATGAAACAGAGTAATAAAATAAGTTGAGTATCTATTACTAATCCATGAATCCAGCCGGAGAATTCAGGGACCGGAGTAATGAGATAAAATTGTTATCTATTACTAATCCATGGAATCAGCCGGGGATCAGCCATGGAACGGAGTAATGAGGTAACATAGATTATTTTCTAGGAATTCAGTTGGCGAATGACACGCTAGAATTAATCTATTTGCAGAATCGATATGAGATAGTTGAAGCATCATATTCGTTCTGAGGGGGTGTATAGTCAGGGAACAACGAGCGACGTGACGTCCTGAAGGCATTAAGCTCTCTAACAAACAATTATGTCTAAAGAACCGCCTGATTCTATACACGGTCTCTCTACATAGTCAGGGAACAACGTGAAGCATGACGTCCTGAAGGCGTTAAGCTCTCTAACAAACAATTATGTCTAGAGAACCGCCCAATCATTAAGATTTTAGAGGTGGGTCTCTCTATGTAGTCAGGGAACAACGAGTAACGTGGCGTCCTGAAGGCGTTAAGCTCTCTAACAAACAATTATGTCTAGAGAACCGCCCAATCATTCGATTCTACGTAGAGGTGATGATGAAATGTGTGAAGCATCGAACGCTCAGCTGGGAGGCCTTTCGAGAAACATATTCATAATATCTCTGAGAGTAATGCTCACTCAGTCAGAGATCGTGAAACGGTTCACGGATCATAAAATATAAATCGTCACATGCGTTCTTGAAGCCGGGTCAGAAACATGCAGTATCATGATTTTACGATTTTTGCCCTTGCCGAAAATCCACCATCAACATTAAGTCCCCTTCTTAGTGAGGGACAGTCATGTTCCACAGTAAGCATTGGACTGTGATTTTCCAGTAGACGAGATAAGCAGTCGAACTTAGTCCTTCAAAGGAATTTTCAGAATCCCCGATTTGCTCCAATGATGTCATGTACAAACAAATGCACAAGTAAGGACCCTGGCAGTATAATAGAGTGTCATCCCGTGAGCACGGAGAGATGAGGCACTGCTGATTTGGACGATCAGTCGTCTAGTTTTGGTCGATTTAGCGTTTGCGGGCCTAGGCCAAAAGGAAATCCATGTTTCATTAGGTTTTTGGAAATAAAATTGATATAAAAGGGAAGAAGCCCTAAAAAAAATTATACAACAAAGGACCAACCACTCTCTCCTCCCTGTTAATCTCTTCACGTCCGAGCAAGAAAGGAGGAGGAGAAAATTTGTGCCGGAATTACTCGTCGCCGGCGTTCCCGATCACCGGGCGATCAGCTTCCGGCCGGCACCGACCAGGTGCGTGATTTTTTTATTTATTTTTTATTTTTGCAGTTCGTTCGTGAGTTGTTCAAAACAAAATTCCATGTGTGCATGCATGCGTAGGTTTTATGGAAATTTATTTTAGCAAACAGACGTCCGTCCGTCGGTTTAAGAAACGAACAACAATCCCTCGTATGAAAGAGATATGTATATGTATTTTGAATAGATATGTTCCAATTGGAGTAAATAAATTTTTTTCTATGAGTTTTCATTAAAACAAAAATTATTTGGACTTGTATAGAATAGAGAAGACTCCTGTTTGATAGACGAACGCTCGTTCGAGCGGGAAAAAAAATTGTATATACATGACCTGCTCACGTAAGAATTTTTTATTTTATTTTGAAATTTACGTGAGTCATTCACGAAATTTTAAAATTTTGTAAAATCAAATTTTGATTTTCAGCAATTGCTGGAAGCAAATAATTTTTTGATAAAATATTGTTTGTATGGATTTCGTGATTTGATAGAGGATACACGAAAATCAATTAGTGTTCACTCGGTGGGAGTCGCTCACACGGTGAAATTATGTGAATTGCCCACATGATGGAAGTTTCGTAAATTGTTCACAGTTTTATGAAAATCACGTTATGATTTTGAATAACGAATTTTGTTCGTCCTTGCAGGTTTGAAGAAGCGAACGAATTCTCGAGGTTATAATCACTACAGCTAGTGAAACTGTAAATAGGTAAGAGTTGGAGAGTTACCATTTTAATGCATATTGTTGCCAACTGGTTTTGACGCCGAGTTTTTGGAAGCTCTTGGTGATGATTATGTCTCTGGATCTTCTGGGAAATGTTCCAGAAACATCAAACCAAAGATGGAGAATTCAACAGATGCCCGTGCGGAGGTGGATCAACCTTTCAGAAATGCCAGAAATCTGATACGTGGCATGTCTCTTGCTCATCTGAAAGCCATTCGTGAGGGAGTGAATTACTTCCCGACTTATTTGGACGCGGAAGAGAAACAAAGACATGATGAGCAGAAAAGAAAAGTTGAAGATGAAAAGCTTGCATTTCATCGACAATAAAGACAGCGACTTCAACAAGCGAGACTAGCGGCTGAAGATGAGATACAACCGCGTCCTGATGGTGTAGCTTCCAACTCAGATGCTAAGGAAGTTAAATCCGTCTGGCAGCCCACCAAATGTAGAATTAAGTCGTATATACCATGTATGAGAGCTGATCGGTTAGCCAATGCTGATCTTCAAGCAGAGCATGAGGAAGATGAATATTTAGACGTAATGTATGGCGACCCCGAAGATCAATTAGAATAAGTCCCCAGTGAGGGTTCTGATGATGACTTAGAGGGAGAACTTGAAGAAAATTCTATGGAGGATGACGATCGTGAATCCGATGATGAATCTGATAACTCTGATGATTAGTCTTACTCGCAATCCTTCTGAATAATCGATTGTTTGATTTCTCGTTTTAGTAGAGATTATTGTGATCACTTGAGCAATTTGACTGCGTAGATATTGCATTAGGAATCATTTTGAATGATAACTCTTTTAATATATATCTTGCTTAGTTCTTTGATCACACAGAGTCAATGAACCTTCATGTGTAGAAATTATAATTCCTCAACGGGCTGTCGTCTGTTCGCCCTTTCGACATGACTGTGCAGACATTTGCATGAACTAGAGAACGTGTGATGTGCACGAATGACCGTCTTTAATTAGGGTATTGTTGACCATATCTACATAACCATAAATTATCAGTCCCCAGTATGACTACTTCTCTTCGCGCCGTAGAAACCGTAACTGATTTGACCATCTGCAAAGGATAAGTATCCACCGTGTCTCGTGTATTGACTTTCGAGACTTAGGGTTCCCTATTTATACAACATATCTTCTCCTACTCATGCATACTATCAGAATAAATTTCGATCACGATCATACCTCTCATCATCATGTCTAGCAGCAGTGCTTCTTCTCAAAATGAATCTCTGGCAAACCATGAGGTTTGAGCGTCCATCTCGGTAGGCTGCACGCTTTTTCTTTTATTTTCACCTAAGTAATCAGACTAACTAACCAGAGAAAGTGATTTTGCAGGACAATCATGGGAATCGACTTTCTTCTTCCCCTTACAGTTTAAGGCCCAAGCGGACTGTTAAGGCTCCTGCTCGTTATAGATCTTCTCGTGTTGAAGCTGGAACATCCGTGAGATTCTGACTGGAAATTTCCTTCGAACGAGCGTTCATCCAACTTTACTGAAATTGAATATTTTTTCATCGCAGGTTGATGTTCATGTTTTTGTCGATGCTAGGAAGAGAAAGGATGGAAAGTATGTGGTTGTAGCTTATGGTGATGGTGACAACCGTGCTAACGAAAACTCAACCAACTCTGTGGATGCTGATCCCAGGGTTTATGTTTGTGAGTATCCAGCGGCTGGACTCCCATTCGATACTCCCATGGTCAACGCCCAGACAATCAACTAGTTGGTGGTTTCATCGTCCCAAAGTGTTATGCATCCCTTTACACCAAGATTTGGAAGAGGTACAGGCACACTGCTACTACTGAAGTATGGAGAGGTTTTCTGCCAATCTTATTGACTACCGTCGCTGGATTATTGCCCATTATTGATAAGATGAACAAGATAAATCTGCGAGATGTCAAGAACCATGAGTTACATAGATGGGATGATATGGTCCCAAACTGTGAAACCTTACGGTTCAACATAGGCTGGCTCCGTCGTTGGCTCGAGATTTTCAAGATCGATAGAGTAGCGGCTGCTGCTAATGTGATTTGTGCTACAACTGCTATCATGAAAGAAGAGAAAGCCCTCGTCTGGAGTCGCCAAGGGTTGAGAGAGCTGTCCAGGACTTGAAAGTGAAGACTGAAAACTTTCAAACGAGGCTTGAAATGGCTTTTAGTAAAAATTATTCGTTGTTGGATGGTTTGCTCTGAGTGAGAGTTTGAGAGATTTTTTTTTTTTTGTAGGTTTAAGACTCGTTTTTTAATAAAGTATGATAGTTGATGGATGGAAGAACTTTTTTGTTGGATTAATTAAATCTATTTTGAATTTCGAACGAATGAGCATACTGCATACTCTTTGAAGGAATAGAAATTACATTCTGAAATAAAAATAATTATTTACTGATCATTCAGGCATAATACGCTTTGATCCACTTGCAATTGATGATGTTTCCTTCCACCCCTCCATTAACAACCAAGATTTTGTAATATCCGCTGGATACTGCCTTGATGACTACGTACGTCCCTTCCCATTTTGGAGAGAATTTAGGAGAAGACATGTCTTATTGAATATGCTTTGCTCGTACTTGAAATGTTTGAGGTCTTACCATTTTGTTGTATGCCCTTGAAATCCTTTGTTTGTAAGCCTCCACATATTTTTACACCTTGGCCCTTCTTGACTCGAGCATGTCCAATTCAGCAATCCTTGAATTAGATACTTCAGCTTCATCCCATTGCACTCCACTGGCTGTTGCAATCCTTGTAGAAGGGATCTTGATCTCGGCAGGGAGTATAGCATCAGCACCATAAACGAGGGAATACGGTGAAGTCCCGATTGAACTTCTTGGTGCGGTTCTGTAGGCCCACAGAGCCATGGGTAGTTGTTCATGCCACGTTCGAGGGTTTTCATGAACTGTTCGATTGAGAATCCGGATCAAAGTCTTGTTGGTACTTGATAGACGCATTTATGTGTCTATTTTCATCTCTATTGTGTATATTTTTAGTACCCATTTTTGTACTAATGTTGGTATTTTATCCCTTTGTATGTATTTTTGGGGAATAAACATTTTTGGGAAAATTGGCTCGAAAAGTTGTTAAAGGCTCCTGGGAGGACACTTGCTATTCGGACTCTCATTTTGGATAAGGGGTAACCCATTTCCAAGCAGCTGCTAAGCACAGACCGGCACTGGATAGGGGGAGGTCACATTTCTTCTCAAATTTTCAAAACAGATTTTGGCGGGAAAATTTTGTCAAAAAAACAGAATTTCTGTTTCCAATTTTGGATGATTTTTAAGGCGATTCAATGGCTGATTTTCGTTGGGTTAACTCTGTTAAGGATAAACAAGTATGGTATGAGCTGTAGAATCGATTAAACAGGGATAGAAATCCGTGTTGGAGCAAAACAGGGAGAATTCACAATTTGAGTTATTTTCGGTTTACAAAAGAATTTGTGAAGAGTTTACGGCAAGATAGGAGTGTATGGAGTCCTTATTCAGTCCTGGGAGAGTTTAAGAGAGTTTGGAAACCAAGTTGACGCGTAAAAAGAAGATTAAAATCCCGTAACTTGCTGTTGAAAAAGAACGAAAATATTTGGATTAACTCGAGTGATTTTGGGGTTTGGTGGATATATATAGGTTGATTCGAGTCATATTTAGAGGTACGAACAATTTGGGGGAGTTTGGAGAAGTTTAGAGCTATAGAGAAGCGAGAAAAAAATCAACAGAGTCGAGTTTAGAACTTTCATGCTGCTGCTGAGAAGAAGAAGACGAAGAACATTAGACTCTCAGAATCAGTCGCAGAGGCAGACTTATTTTCAGTGACAACGAGGTACGGTCGCATCTTCCTTCAGTCACCGAAGCTCTTCAGCAACGACTCGGACTTCTGTTTTAGACCTTCAGCAACTACAGAATCCGTTGCTTAGCACTTTTCACTCTTTTAATCAACTTTTGAACACCAAATATGTATTTTGAGCAAGTGATTAATATGAGGAGCTAAACCCCTTAGCCGAGGCGACGGAGGAAGCCATTGTTCCATGAAAAGTGGTATAATTCTATTTTAATTATTTATTGCAATTATTTTACATGATTATTTGCATAGAACTTAAAAGAAAAATTGGTTTTTATTGAGTAGTTGTGAAGTGTTTTGATGGGACATGCTTAGTTTTAATACTTTTGATGTTTCATGCTTCGTGCTTACAATTATTACTTCAAAAATCTATTAGAGCTAAATATTAGAATCACTTTAAAGAAGAATATTGCATGAATATTGATTAGAATTTATCAATTAATTGGTCAATGGTGGAATCCAAAGTCTCGGTATTTTCTTATTATTGTTAAAACAATTCTATTTAATTTTCGAAAATCCTTCACAAGTTCGAGCAACGAACCTTTTTACCACTACAACTATTAAAACGACATCAGTACTCTCCGCTTGTTCGTTTCCTTGGGGATAGTACGGTGTAGAGAAAACCTGTTTGACGCCATACTCTTCAAGTAACTCTCTCACATGTTTGTTAGCAAAAGGAGTTCCATTGTATGTGATGAGATGCTTAGGAACACCAAACCTGCATATGATATGTTCCTTGATGAAGGCCGCAATCGTGATTACGGTGGTGTTCCGAAGAGGGATAGCTTTAACCCATTTGGTGAAATACTCAGTTGTTGTGATGATATATTCATGTTTCTTCGAAGACGCTGGATTGATCTTTCCAATGATGTCCAGTCCCCAACTGTAGAAAGGCCATAGACTGCTCACAGAATATTACAGGAGACAAGGAGTGTGAATGAGATTATCGTGGACTTAACATTGATGACATCTCTGGACGTAGGCAGCTGCATCGTTTTCCATGGTCGGCCAATAATATTTCTCGTGGATCTGGAGAAATAATTTTTTCTTTCCTTGGTGTTCTCCTTCGTGCATTTATTTCAAGATTGTCTGAATTTCATGGCTAGCCAAGCATCTCAGCAGGTTCCCACCAAAGCTTTTGCGATACAGAATCCATTCCAGATATACAAACCGCTTGGCCCTCTGGGTGAGTTTGATTACCTCTTTCTTCTCTGATGGTAAAGTGTTATCGCGCAAGTATTTGATGTAAGGTTCTCTCCAGTCCCCAGTGTGGTGGATTGTTAGAACTTCCAAATGATGAGGTGGTGTCTGACAATTGGGACAGGATCCTTGCAACATTCTCGACTGAGCCTCCATGGAGGGACAATAGTACCTGAGCCTTTGAAGCCTCCTGTAAAGTGTGACCACTAGCGTTTGTCCGTAAATTTCCTTGTGTATGCGCTTAAGTTGTTCACTCGCTTCCTCATCTCCAATGCATCATGACAAAGATCCATCAGGATTGCGATAATATAATGCTCCGTGTAGCAGGAAAAAGTTCTTCAATTCCTTGAGACTAATTTTCCCTTCTGTCAGAGAACTGCTCAATTCATGAATGATGGGCGCCCACCAGTCGTTTGTTTGAGCATCTTCAACTTGAGTGAGCCAGGTGGATGATAGAGACCGTATTTGCACGGTGATGGATTTCGCTGACCCCTCAAACTGCAGTTTGGATGCAAGAGATGCTAGACAGTCAGCATGTCTATTGTTGGTCCAAGACAATAGTTGCATCAGCAAAATGAGCTAGTAGTCACTGTGCTTCGGCCCTGAATGGAGCAAGTGTTACTTCTTTGAGGGAGTACACACCATTCATTTGATTGACCAGCAACTTTGAGTCTCCTCTTATCTCCAGGTGCATTGCCCCTGCTTCCTTGGCCAATGATAACCCAAGGAGAAAGGCTTCATATTCTGCTGAATTGTTTGTGCAGTGGAAATCCAGCTTGAATGAATGTGATAAGACTTCACTGGACGGGGATACTAGTACAACGCCTGCTCTACCAGTATCATTGCTAGGAGTGGCGGATCCATCAAAGTACAATATCCATGTTTCTTCTTGAATGATCGAGATTTCTGGAAACTCACCAGGCACGTCTTCATGCAGCATTGTGACGTCCTCCAAGAAAGGCAGCAAGTAAATCTGCAACTGCTTGTTCTTTGATTGCTTTAGGTGGGACACACGCTATATCAAACTCTGACATCTGAAGTAGCCACTTTGCTGGCCTTCCAATCAGAGCATGTTTCGATAGTAAGAAATTTATGGGATTTGTTTTGGCCACGAGCACAACTCTGTTTGATAATAAATAGTGCCTAAATTTCTGGATCGCATGAACCAATTCTAGACACGCTCTTTCGGCTTTTGGGTATCGGAGTTGAGCATCTCTCATCGTACGACTGAAGTAATAGATCGGACGTTCGGTGCCTTCTTCGTCTTCTTGAGAGAGGAGCGCTCCGATGGCGACATCACTGGAGGCTATGTAAAGTATTAGTGGTCATCCTTGCACCGGAGATTTCATGATAGCAGGTGATAATAGTATCTGCTGTATTCTCTGGAATGTTTCTTATTGGACGGTCGTCCATATAAAACTTGCTCCTTTCTTCAGCAGAGGAGTGAACGAAGCAATGAGTTGAGCCAACCCAAGAATGAAACGCCGAATATAATATACCTTGCCCATAAAACTCTGGAGCTCTTTCACAGTGTGTGGAGGAGGCATGGTAGTAATAGATTTTGTCTTGTATGGATCGACTTTGATTCCTTCTGCAGTGACTAGGAATCCTAGGAACTTTCCGGAAGAAACGCCAAAAGCACACTTCATAGGATTCATATTTAACTTATATTCCCTGCATCGTTCGAAAACTTGCCTCAGAATTTCTAGGTGGGATGCTCGAGTTTTCGATTTCACTACCACATCATCGACATAGTCTTCCACTTATGCATCATGTCGTGGAATATCGCAGTCATGGCTCGTTGATAAGTGGCTCCTGTATTCTTTAATCCGAAAGGAATCACTGTGTAATGAAAGTTCCTAAGAGGAGTCCGGAACGCGGTCTTGCTAGCATCATGTTCATACATCTTGATCTGGTTGTATCCACTATAACCATCCATGAATGAGAACATGTGGTGACCACTGGTTGCATCAACGAGCATATCAATGTTGGGAAAGGGAAAGTCGTCCTTTAGGCAACATTTGTTCAGGTTACTGAAGTCCACACAGCAACGGATTTGACCATTTTTCTTCTTGACTGGGACAATGTTTTCCAGCCACGTTGGATGTTGAATGGGTCTGACGAATCCTTCTATCAGTAGTTTCTGAATCTCAACTTTGATTTGTTCCTCGACATCGTGCCAGAACTGCCTCGGCGGTTTCTTGAAAGGTTTGTAGCCGGGGGTGATGTGCGGATGATGAGTGACTAATTTTTCATCTAGACCGGGCATCTCTTCGTACGTCCAAGCAAAGATATCTTAATACTCCTTTAATAGACTTATCAATCCTTCTCGTTCCTCGGACAAGATAGCAGAACTGATCAAGATTGGTCTCGGGTTCTCTTCTATTCCGATTTTGATAGTCTCAAGATTATCAGTGGTGGAATCCGTGCCATCTTGTAGTTGTCGTGGTGCATCTTGAATTTCTTCGTCAAACTATTGTTCGCTCTGACATGATTCTTCGGGGTGGAGAGGATTTTCATCAGCCTCCCCTATTAATTGCTAATCTTTGCGTCGGAGATAAATGACTCTTCCTTCTGCATCATAGCTGGTTAAAAAGTTGGATTTCTTACGAGTCGTAATCTGATCCTGATGACGCTTGAGCGGTGTGGCAGGTGGCTTGGTCGGCTTAGCACCTGAAGACGATGGTTTGTCAGTAACTTTCTCGTTGGATTTTCAACCTGGGAGTGGAGTATTGTAGATCTTGCTCGGAGGTTCAGGGATGCTTTTTGGTGGTTCCAGGAACTCAGCATCATAAACTGGAACGTAAGGAGAGACTAAAGATGCAATGCGGATGATATTTTTGTTGAGAAAAGCTTTCATGCATTGATGGTATGTTGAAGGAACAACCTTGTTGTCATGGAGCCATGATCGCCCGAGTATCATGTGATAATCAGGGTCTTTATTGATCACGTGAAACTTGACCGTTGATTGAATAGGTCCCACTTTCAGATCCGCATAGACGTACCTGTACGTGTGGCTCTGGATTCCATCAAAACCCATTATCAATATGGGATGATGAACGACTTTGCTCTGGGGAACTTTCGCCGCCTTGGGAGTCTTCATAGTGATGAGATTTGTAGAAGCGCCTGTATCAATGAGAGCTCTCCTGAATTCGGAGTCTTTGATAAAAGCAGTTACATACAGGGCCCGGTTATGCCCTTCTTTTGCCATTCGGTCCTCTTCAGTGAAGGTGATGTTATTGATCGAATGTTCAGACATCATGGACACTTCCTCGACTGCTAGAGATGACGGAATTATTGGCACATCCGATGATATTTGGTTGAGTGCAGCAAACGTGCTCGTATGCTGGTCTATGGAGAAGTGATGGAGTTCACACAAGTTTACGATCAGATGTGCAACCTCTTGATCCACCAGTTTCTCATAAGTAGTGAAACTGTCGACATGAGGAGGATCATCAGTGGAGGGGTTGGCCCTTAGTGTCGGAATTCCTTGAGTAGAGGCGTCGCTCAAATCCTATGTTAGCCTCACGAGAAAATTAAGTATGTTGTTTATTGTCTCTTTCATCAGGTCCATGTTCCTTGTGTGGATTGTTTGTATCCGCGCCAACTCGATCAAGGTTATAACTTCTCCATCAACCGCGCCGCCAGCTGAAGTGTTGGAGGGAGGAACATTACCATTTGAAAGATTCTGACCGGAGTTTAGAGTAACTAAATTAGTCCTAAGACCAACCATCTTTGTGAAATTTGGGATTGCAACCGAGAGATTAATCTCCCACTGTGGTCGCCAATCTGTTGATGGGGAAAAACGATTTACTGGTTTTTTAGGGAATGGAGAGACGACCATGTGGACGGAGGCCCCTCAACCGAGCAAACTGCCTAACCTCAAACAGATGCACTGCATGGGAGTGCTTTGAGTTTGATAGATCAATCTGTAGGACTCTGTCCTAAACAAAGACAATGGCCATTCCAGAGTCAAATCGGTCACTTTGTAAGAGGAAAACTTAGAAGTGTGCGAGATAAATGATGATCAAGGATTGTGAATGTGTTTAAGGTTTCTAAAAGTTTTCTGTGAACTGTTGAGTTCGAATAAGTTCTGGTTGATTAATTGAATTCTTGAGAGTGATTGCTCGAATCAGGATTCTTCTGTTAGACGAACGTTGTCTTTTTTTTCAATCATGGATTCAGAGACTTATTTATATTGCCAGAATTGTAGACACATTGATCTCCAGTAAGTGTGACGGTTGCTCGAGTGAAAGAGTAGGATAGTGGGAAATCGTGGTTTAATAAGTTCCAGTCGTGTGGAGACTTGGTTGATTTTCCACCCACAACTTTGTTAACTCCCTAAACTGCTTACACGACTTACTCACATTTCTGATCATGGATGAACACACGTGCTGTAGGCCACCAGACCAAAACCCTAATTAATATCCCCCATGTGATGTGATTAATGTCTCACGAACGTGGAATCTGCGAAACAGACGTGTATTTGATTAGTCAGTCGTTGACTTGATTAGACGATGAGTCTAAGTATTGTTCAGTGGAGCATGATTGTCAAATGCTCTAGGATTCATGGATCGAATGTCTGCTAGGACGTATAATTATCGATGTTGATAATTGAATCAACGTGATGAATATGGATACTCTGAGCAATTATTGCTCGTGTGATGAGTTGTTGAATATTGATAGTTGAATCAATATTCGAGCATTTGAGCAAGTATTGCTCATTCGATGGATTACTGAATATTGATAGTTGAATCAATATTCGAGTATTTGAGAAGTATTGCTTATTTGATAAATTACTGAATATTGATAGTTGAATCAATATTCGAGCATTTGAGCAAGTATTGCTCATTCGATGGATTACTTAATATTGATAGTTGAATCAATATTCGAGCATTTGAGAAGTATTGCTCATTCGATAAATTACTGAATATTGATAGTTGAATCAATATTCGAGCATTTGAGCAAGTATTGCTCATTCGATAAATTACTGAATATTGATAGTTGAATCAATATTCGAGCAATTGAGCAATTGCTCATTCGATAAATTATTGATAACGTGACCCAATAAAATATTAATTAAAATATTGGTAGCTGGACCGAATATTGTATAACTAATCCAGATGTTGATTCTTGGATCAACATAAAATTATTAGTGTTTGAACTTGCTCGAAATTATGATTTGCAGAGCATTTATTCGAAACCCTAATTTTGATCAATTGTTCGTCAATTGATGATTTACTGAAAATAGGTCACTGAGTGAAGGAGGGACCGGCTACATGGGATGATGGATGACCATGTAGCGCCTAAGTGCTCGAGTGAGCATGCACCAAAGTCCTTTGTTTACCAGTTGGTGAAGGAATGATCAAACGCTGATTTAATCATTTATAAAATAGTGCTCGTGCGAGGGTTAGGTAGTAAAACCTAATTATGGAGAGATGAGGGACTGACCAAGGGGTCATGGGACCGTACCTTGGTAGTCGTGGGACCAGCTGACGATCGATTGAGCAAATCCCAAGTTGGCTGGAGAGAGTTTGGACCTAATACGAATAATTGACAGCAAATTAGGTCAAAATTATGAAGATGTGTGGGACCAGCTCATTGCAAGCCTTAGGGCCGGCCTTGGTCGGTCAAGGTAGCATGCCCATGTCACCATGATGTCTGTGTCTCAGTCCTGAGAGTTTTGGAATATTTCTGGTTTTCACAAGAGTTTGGTCTTGACTGAAACTCTCAATTTTGCTCGAATGATCGAGTGGAATTTTGCTCGTGCGACCAATATTTTGCAAATATTAAAATAATAATATTTTTAATATTTGACGTGAGTGGCCTAGTCGGTCATGTGACCGTTTGACTTTTTGTCTTTTTCGTGGTTTGAGCAATATTTGAGAAAATATTGAAAAACTAGGGTTTTCGCTCAAACGATGGAGTTCCATGAGATGATGGAAATAATAATATGAGAAAATAAGGGATTGTGAGGTGTGGGACCGGTCACGGCTAGGGAATGGCCAGCCGGCTAGGTGGCCCGGTCCCGTGACACCTTTCCCTATTTTTTATTTGATGAAAGCATGGAAAACTAAGAGTTTCGCTCAAACGAGGGAGTTTGCTCAAATGAGGGAGTTTCCATGAGATGAGGGAAAAATAAACTAAAATAAAATAAAATAACAGGAGAAGGGGACCGGCCACGGTGGCACAGTCAGCCGGACGGTGGGCCCGGTCCCACGCCTCTTGTTTATTTTAATAATATTATTTTCCTCTATAAGTTGCTTGTTTGTCCGTATTTTAGAACGTTCGTCCGGCGTTCGGGTGCTCATTCGTGCACTATTGTCAATTACACTTGCACCATTTTCTCGGGGCTTACTCGGTGGTGGCCCAGACGCCCGTTTGTTGAATAATTATTACTAATTCATGAAATTCGGTTGAGAATGATTCATGAAACGGAGTAATAAAATAAGTTGAGTATCTATTACTAATCCATGAATCCAGCCGGGGAATTCAGGGAACGGAGTAATGAGATAAAATTGTTATCTATTACTAATCCATGGAATCAGCCGGGGATCATCCATGGAACGGAGTAATGAGATAAAATAGATTATTTTCTAGGAATTCAGTTGGCGAATGACACTAGAATTAATCTATTGTAGAATCGAGATATGAGATAATTGAAGCATCATACTCGTTCTGAAGGGGGTGTATAGTCAGGGAACAACGAGCGCGTGACGTCCTGAAGGCGTTAAGCTCTTCTAACAAATAATTATGTCTAAAGAACCGCCTTATTCTATACATGGTCTCTCTACATAGTCAGGGAACAACGTGCAGCGTGACGTCCTGAAGGCGTTAAGCTCTCTAACAAACAATTATGTCTAGAGAACCGCCCAATCATTAAGATTGTAGAGGTGGGTCTCTCTATGTATTCAGGGAACAACGAGTAATGTGACGTCCTGAAGGCGTTAAGCTCTCTAACAAACAATTATGTCTAGAGAACCTCCCAATTATTCGATTCTACGTAGAGGTGATGATGAAATGTGTGAAGCATCGAACGCTCAGCTGGGAGGCCTTTCGAGAAACATATTCATCATAGCTCTGAGAGGAATGCCCACTCAGTCAGAGATCGTGAAACGGTTTACGGATCATAAAATATGAATCGTCACATGCGTTCCTGAAGCCGGGTCAGAAACATGCAGTATCATGATTTTACGATTTTATCCCTTGCCGAAAATCCACCATCAACAATTCAGTAATTCATCGAATGAGCAATATTTGCTCAGATGCTCGAATATTGATTCAACTATCAATATTCAGTAATTCATAGAATGATCAATATTTGATCAGATGCTCGAATATTGATTCAACTATCAATATTCAGTAATTCATCGAATGAGCAACATTTGCTCAGATGCTCGAATATTGATTCAACTATCAATATTCAATAATTCATCTTACGAGCAATATTTGCTCAGACGAGCAATATTTACTCAGACTATCAATATTCATTATGATGATTCAATTATCAACATCAAGAACTATACGTCCCAGCAGACATGTTCAATCCATGAATCCTAGAGCATTCAGCAATCATGCTCGTCTGAACAATACTTAGACTCGTCGTCTAATCAAGTCAACGACTGACTAATCACATACACGTCTGCTTTGTTGACTCCACGTTCGTGAGACATCAATCACGTCACATGGGGGATATTAATTAGGGTTTTGGTCTATCGGCCTACGGCACGTGTGTTCATCCACGATGAGAAATGTGAGTAAGTCATTCAAGCAGTTGAGGGAGTTAGCAAAGTAGTGGGTGGACAATCAACCAAGTCTCCGCATGACCTGGAACTGGTTAAACCACGATTTCCCACTCTTTCACTCGAGCAACCATCACACTTACTGGAGTTCAATGTGTCTATAATTCTAGCAATATAAATAAGTCTCTGAATCCATGATTGAACTACAGAAGAATTCTGATCCGAGCAATCAATCTCAAGAATTCGATCAATCAACCAAAACTTATTCGAACTCAACAGTTCAAAAAAAACTTGCAGAAAATTTAAACACATTCACAATCCTTGATCGCCATTAATCTCGCACACTTCTCAGCTTCCCTCCTATATATATAACCTCTTCCCTCTTTTTGACCGAATTGACTCTAGAACGGCCATTTTCTTGGTTTAGGCCGGAGTCCTACATATTGATCTCTCGAACTCAAAGCACTCCCGTGCAGTGCATCTATTTGAGGTTAGGAAGTTTTCTCGGTTGAGGAGCCTCCGTCCACACGGTCGTCTCTCCATTCCCTAAAAAAACAGCAAATCGTTTTTCCCCATCAACAGATGTACAAGGTAATTTTCACATGATCTTCTTGACTTAATATTTAGTTTCCAACAAATGAATTGTTTACAACTAAACCTGTCAAGTAAATGATGAAGCTTTCTAAGCTTTAAACTTGTATTTCGAGAAATATATAAACGAGATAAACTCTGTTAGAGCATAGCTTGGTTGGACCCACCAAGCATTGGTATGTCAAGTTTGGTTGCCATATTTTAGTGAATAAAAACTCATTTAAGGAGTCGTTTGATTATTTACTAGAGTCAACTTCGTATAGGTTAGCTAGAAAGTTACTAGGATATGAGACTTACAAGTATTACGTGAAGACTTGAAGAATGTGAAGAAGTACAGAACTACAACGACGACATCATCCTTCCACTTTAGGTTAGTAATATTTGACTTGAATAGTTTCATTCCTAATGTATCTTTCGAGTCGTGCATATTGAAAACATAACTGTGAAGCTGTGAATGATTATACTCTAGTTAGACATAGTATTAAGGAGTTACAATACGAAGTATAACGTCTATCTTTTGAGCTTCGTATATAAGACATCAACATAATCGTATAAATGCTATTGTGATTATGTATGGGTATGGGTAAAGATTTCGTCCTAGGAAACAATGTTTTTACATTCGTTTAAAGGAAGTAAATTCATAAACTTGTTTTGTGAATCGAAAGGAAAATTGCTAGGCTTATTGGTATTGTTATTCATTGCAAATCTTTTGAATTACCAATATGTGTGTTTAATAAAACCATTTATAACTTGTTTATGTATCTTGGTAAAACTATTCACAAGGCCTGAATTTTGTATTGGTATGAGTTTTATTAGTGAAACCGATCTTAAGTAATCACCTGAGATGGTAAGATCGATATCTTGAAATTGGTATGACTAAATACTAGCCATTGGGTAACTGATCCTAGTAAGAGGTGTGACCAATCACAAGAGAGTGTAATAGATCCTTGTAAGAGGTTTAACAAGTTTTAGTAAGTTGGTGTAACCGATCCTATAACTTGGTAAACCGATCACAAGTTTTACCATAAGAAGTGGTAACCGATCATAGTACTTAGTTAGCCATTTTATGGTAACTAGTGTAACCGATCCTAGTACCCACTTGGAGGTAGAACCGAAACTTTATGTTGAGGTAGAACCGTGAAACCCATTAATGGTGTTTTGATAGGATAATCAATCAAATAGTTCTTGGAAGTCGGATGAACCAATTCTAAACTTGTTTGGAAGTGTGGAAAATCGGTTCCAAGATTGTAAATATGAAAAAGGATTTACAAAGTAAAGATGTCAACATACTTTGAACATGTGCAGTAACTATTATCTTTTATTGTTCAAAGATATTCCTTAATAACTAAAGGAGAATCCCGGATCAAAATAAATTGAGAATCTTTTAATTAAGGTTTTTAGTTTTATATGCTTTTAATTTCCAGCAATTAAAATGCACATCTTTAGAAAATAAAAATTAGTAATGTGCATTTACAAGTTGGAGATTTTCTACTGAGATTTTGGTCAATATTTGGACAGAGCATTTCCAGGAATTATGAAAACCGAATTTGGAAATATATTGAATATCTTGAGAATATTTTCGGTTTTGGAAATTCCTTGGTGTCCAAACTTCCTTGTCTATAAATGCTAAAGTTTGCATTTCTAGCAAACTAATCCTCAGAACAAGCAAAACTACCTAGTTGTGTTGTTACTGGTGGAGCCGCCTATTCGGACAGGAAAGTAACCTAATTAGGCGAAATCTCTTACGGCCGCTCGGTTTAAAGACTTCTTTGGGATTGAGAAGCTCTATTAGTACCTTTGGTGCGAAACTAGATAATTGTAGTTTATTATTAGTTTTCGATTGATTTAATTGACTAACGGTTGTTGAACTTTGATTGCAACTAGTTTGT
The DNA here is from genome assembly GCA_023531105.1 of Papaver atlanticum. Classification (NCBI taxonomy): domain Eukaryota; kingdom Viridiplantae; phylum Streptophyta; class Magnoliopsida; order Ranunculales; family Papaveraceae; genus Papaver; species Papaver atlanticum. The sequence goes on along the minus strand of JAJJMB010000242.1, from coordinate 1,202,726 downwards.
TTATGCTTGAGAATCTTCTCTTCTGATATAAGATTCACTTAAACTAGATCGAAGTTTTGACGGGAGATCTTTAGACTGTTTTTAGATCTAAAGACGTCTTGTGATAATCCATTGTTAACAGACTCCGTTCTGTGTGTGATTGATCACAAGAGATTCAAGTTGTTTGTGTGCAGGTGTTTATTGAAGATCTAAGAAGATTTGAAGACAAAGAAGATATTTGGGTTCATAATCTTTTGTGTGCACAAAACTTGTTTCGGCTGGAAAGGGATCCAACTATAATCGGTTTATCTTTGTGATAGATTGGATTGATTAGTTGAGTAGATCGGCATCAATACAATTCTTTGTGATTCAAAGTATTGATTGCAAATTCTAAACAATTACTTTGGTAGTTGTTATTGGATAGATCTAAGAACATGACAAAGGAGTTTATTGGGATAAATGGAAGAGCTTTTTGTCAAACTCATATCACGCTGTTTGAAAAGAGTTGTTACCGAACAAATTTGTTGTTCCTTTACTGTTTGGAATACGAAACAAAGGAATTGTTCCAAGTGCGTGACTTATTGCAAGTTGGAGGCAAGGGGATACTGAGAGAACTAGGTGAACTATAGGTTTAGTTGCTTGGTCTCAACTATACGAAGTTGGTTTGATTTTGTATAGCGGCTTAATTCTGAGAGTATTCAATTCTGGACTAGGTCCCGGGGTTTTTATGCATTTGCGGTTTCCTCATTAACAAAATCTTGTTGTTTCTATTACTTTTCTATTTCCGCAATTATAATTGTTTTATCATAATTAAAAGTAAAATACACAAACGTTAATTCCTATTTACTTGATAGCAATCCTATAGTGTTTGGTTAAGTCCGAACCTATTATCAAGTAAACATACTTCGTTGTTGTATTGTCTCGATCTTGAATCCATAGTCAATCACACAAGTTATCTTTTTGTCGTATTTTCTCGATCTCGTATCCATAGACGATCACACGAAGTGTGAACCGATTAGTTGTATTATCTCGACTCAGTCCATAGACAATCACTTTTGGAGAAAGGACTTATAGGTGGAAAAGTTTTAGATTGAGGTATATTTGGGTACCGTCGTCTTTTCAAACTCGACTCAAAATTTTAAATGTGTATAACACAAAGTCTATATAGTTATACCACTTAGTCTCATTAGTAGATAGAATTGAATAGACTTCTGAGTGATAAATAAGTTTTAGTCTCCACATACCTTTTGTCGACAAAGTTCCTCCAAGGTCTTCAGTAGATAGTCTTCTTCAATTGGTGAACGCCGTGAAGTCTAATGCTTAACTACACACTTCTATCCTAATCTTAAACATAGCTATAAGTAGACTAGAAATCAAGTTTATAGTTTTGATCAACTAAACTTGAAAAAAAAATCTTGAGATAGCAATGCTTGTGAGTTCGACCGAGCAGTGCTCTAACAGTTTTGACAACTAAATTTGACAACAAGCTTGAGATAGCAACACTTGTGAGTTCGACCGAGCAATGCTCTAACAACATTGATCCTAATAGTCTATCAGTTTTTACTGTAACTATTGTCAAGTAAATATCTTATTTCGTATTGTCTCGACCTCGTCCATAGATAATCACACAAGTTATAGGACTCAAGTTGTATTGTCTCGACTCTGACCATACACGATCACTTAAGATACCATACTTATAGGTTGATATTTAAAAGATTGTGGTGTATTTGGGTACCCTCATATTTTCAGATATATCATTAAGCACCAGTTCAATAAGAACTCTCCCAATGTGAGTTGTTATTCCTTTACAAAACAAAAGAACACCAACCAAAAAACAACCTTTACCAGAGAAAGGTTAAATCGGTTTTAGCTGTTACGTGCCAATAGTAAAAGCCCAAACTGAAACTCATATGCCATACTAAATGCACAACTTATGTAAACATAAATTGATAATAGCATCATTGTGACTTTCACACATGAGTTTTCATCAATATCATGTTATGATCCTTTGATTAAGCATACCAAAAAGTTAGAATTAAATCCGGCTATATCAAAAAGTCACACAATCATAAGGGATCACATAATATGAGGTCGGAAATTAGGGTTAGTGAACACTGAAATAACATCTCATAACCGAATGCAAAGCATAAAAGATATTCATTCATAACAAGCTATGCAATCGAAACTATCATAAGGAATGAAATAAGAAATTTAAAATAAAGCTTAATAATTCATATTATTGATAGTTATTAAATAGACTTTACACAAATATTGAAATAAATCAACAATTTGATGTCTATTCCTAAATAAGAACTGAATCTTATTTTTCTTTCATGAGAAACTTAATCCTTCATATGTTCAGCATTTGATGAAGGTGGGTTATTATTTCCAATCTTGAGCTTGTGGATTTTCTCAAGAAGATAACCTTGTTCATTGACAAGAATCTCTTGCAGCTGAGAAGTTTGGTGAAGGACTCTGTAAGAGCATGCAATTATGTCTTATATTGCACACAGAATTGTGTCAATATCTCAATACACTGATCTTTCTTCAGTATATTTTCTATTTCCTTCTTGTTAATCCAATCTCTCTTTTTGATCTTTTTCTTCGGTTTCTTAGCATCAAGGGATGGTGCATACTTATTCAAAAAGAACTCTTTCAGATCAAGCACCTTTGCAAGAGAAGACATCGGATCCTGACTCATAGTTCGGACAAGGAATAACTAGTGAATAAAATAAATCCTTTATAAATTCCGAAAAAAGATAGTTCAGAGATATCATACTTCCGAAAATATAATATTCCCAAAAATAAATTTCAAGATATATATATTTTCAATTACTAGATGTTATTCCCATAATCTACACAATATGTGCCTTATTTTTGCTTCCTCACACATAATTGGCACACTAAGGTGAGGATGCAAACTAATACCGATTAGGTGGCATTAGTATGAGATTTTCTCTCATTATGGATTTCAGAATGCACGGGATATTCTTGATTTAGTGAAGTATGTTTCTTAGATCTTATATTATTACTTTGACACTCCGAAATTTTTAGAGATCGGTTGAGACAATATTGATCACCTTGATGATTCTTTATCATGTTCATATTGTCAGTTTTTAGGATACCAACATCCTTTTTGAACACGACCATGTGATCATATTGATTACCAGAATTACAAAGAATTGTTTTAGCAATCCTTGGATCGCTAACAGTTGTGCACTTTGTCATTTTTTCTCTTGAACCACTGATAGGTTTTTCAACATCGGAAGATGTATCCATTTTCAAAATGGTTGAATCCCAAGAGTTAGAAAAATAACGACTAGTGCAATATTAGTTATTTCCTCATCTTCAGAGTTGTAACTGTCTGAGGTCTCATCAAGAGTTATAGCCAATGCCTTGCTTCCAGTGTATTTCCTCAGATTGGACAGCCTTTAGCAAAATGACCGAAACCTTTACACTTGAAGCACTGAGGCTTATATTGATCATCTTCTTCTTGATCTTTTCTATTCTTGGCTGGAACACAATCATGAGGACGAGAAGTACGATGATTATCCTTTACGAATCTCTTATTTATTTTATTTAAGATATCTTGAAACTGTCTGGTGATCAATGACAAGGTTAATTCAATATCATCGTCTGAATCTTCTGTAATCAGTTCATTGGAACCATCTACCAATCTATTTTTCTCCATAGGAGCTTTTAGAACCTTTCATCTTTAAAAGCAATTCATTTAGCCAGATTAGATTGGGATTCATGATCAAAGATCCTTAACTTTCCAACAAGTGTGCTTCGAGAGAAAGTTAAAAGATCACTTGCTTCCATGATTGCATATTTCTTAGACTCGTATCTAGATGGTAACTATCTGAGAATCTTGCACACTATATATTTTTCAAAAATAGTATTTCAAAGAGTGAAAGAACACTGACAATCTCAGAGAGCTTAACATGAAACTCTTCAAAAGTATCGTTATCATCCATACGAAGTTTTTCTAATCAGAAGTAAGGGGTTGAAGTCTAGCTTCCTTTTCTGATGTATTACCTTTGAATATGGTCTGAAGATTATCCAAAGCTTCTTTCAAAGTTTGGCACGTGGATACATGATGTTGCAAATCTCGGCTTACAGCATGTATGATAGCATTTAAACCATCCGAATTCTGCTTTGCAAAATCCTTTTCTTCATTTGTATAATTAACTAAGCATTTAAACTCAGTTTTCGATCCATCAATTTTTGGACGATTATATCCATCAAAGACTAACAGCCAAGTATTAAAATTTTGTGATTAAAGAAAAGATCTCATAACAGATTTCTACCACAGATAGTTAGTTCCGTCAAATCTTGGCGGTACGTTAACAGAAATCGATTCATGTGAACTCAAATTTATGTCTTATAGGTTGGATCGCACCAAAGACATATTGTTAAATCTTTTTGTGTTTGCCTGCTCTGATACCAATTGAAATGACGAGGGTTCCCAAATACACCTTAATCGTTTCGTTTCAACCTATAAGTCTGATACCTTGAGTGATCGTCTATGGACAAAGTCAAGAAAATACAACTCCAAGATATTTACTTGACAATAGTTACGGTACTAAACCGATTGACTATAGGATCAACGTCAAGTGATATGGATTAATGTACAAGTGTTATTTACTTTATTATAATAAAAACAATTATAATACGGAATTAAAGTAAATGACACAGCAAGAATTTGTTAACGAGGAAAACTATAATCTTGTAGAAAAACCTCGGGACCTAATCAAGTTTTGAATACTCTCAGAATTAAGTCGTTATACAAAAAACAAAAGCCCACTTTGTATAGTTGATACCAAGTAAACTATCCCTAGTTACTTAGTTCCCTCATTATCCCCGCGTCTACGACCTACTGGTCACGCACGTGAATCTCAAGACAGAAATCATTATCTTGAGTTGCTTTACCAATGTAAACTCTTATGTATCCAACTCCTTTTGATCGTATTCCAAATAGTAAATGAACAAATTTTTTTGGCAACCACTCTATTCAATCTTTAGTATAAAGAATTGTTGAGTCGTTGACAAAGGCTCTTATGTTTAATCAATTAAACTCCCCGGGACCTAGTCAAGTTTTGAATACTCTTAGAATCAATCCGCTATACAAAATCTAAACCAACTTGTATAGTTGAGACCAAGCAGAGTACCCATAGATACTTAGTTACCTCAGTATCCCTGCGAATTCGACTTCTAGAGTCACGCACGTGAATAACAAGTCCTTTGAATCGTATTCAAAATAGCAAAGGAAGAATCTGTTTGGCAACCACTCTAATCAATCTTGCTAGAGATTTAGATGAGTTGTTGACAACGGCTCTTCCGTTTAATCTAATAAACTCATTTGTCCAGTTAGATCAATCTAACTTTAGCTACAAAAATAGTGAAGTATAGATTTGCACTCAATCAAAATAAATCTCAAAGAGATATATTGAGAATGTCGATCTCATGCAACTAATCAATCGAATATCTGATTCTAGTTGGATCCCAGCCGATCAAGGTTTGTGCACACAATTCACAAGATACGAAAACCAATAAAAGATCTTCTTCGTATCAAAATCTTCTTTAATCTTCAATAACCTGCAAAACACCACTTGAATCTTTTGTGATCAATCACGCATAGAACGGAGTCTGTTAACAATGGATTATCATAAGAGTCAGTCAATCTTCTTTAGAACTGTTGTTATATCTAAAGACATCTTGTGATAATCCATTGTTAATAGACTTCATTCTGTACGTGATTGATCACAAGAGATTCAAGTGGTGTTGTGCATGTTATTGAAGATTAAAGAAGATTTGAAGACGAAGAAGATTTTTTATTGGTTTTCGTATCTTGTGAAATGTATGCACAAACCTTGATCGGCTGGGAACCAACTAGAATCAGATTTATTCGATTGATTAGTTGCGTGAAATTGGCATTCTCAATATATTTCTTTGAGATTTATTTTGATTGAGTGCGAATCTATACTTGACTATTTTGATAATTCAAGTTTGATTGATCTAACCAGACAAAGGAGTTTATTAGATTAAACATAAGAGCCTTTATCAACGACTCATCTGTTAGCAAAGATTGATTAGAGTGGTTAACAAATAGATTCTTCCTTTGTTGTTTGGAATACGAACGAAAGGACTTGCTATTCACGTGCGTGACTCTAGAAGTCGAAGGCGCAGAGATACTGAGGGAACTAAATATCTAGGGGTAGTCTGCTTGGTCTCAACTATACGAAGTTGGTTTAGATTTTGTATAGCGGCTTAATTTTTAGAGTATTAAAAACTGGACTAGGTCCCGGGGTTTTTCTGCATTTTCGGTTATAAAAGACGAGGGTACCCAAATATACCTCAATCTAAAACTTTTCCACCTATAAGTCCTTTTTATGAAAGTAATTGTCTATAGACTGAGTCTAGACAATACAACGGATCGGTTCACACTTCGTGTGATCTTCTATGGATACGAGATCGAGACAATACAACAACGAAGTATGATTACTTGATAATAGGTTCGGACTTAACCAAACACTATATGATTGCTATCAAGTAATTAGGAATTAACGTTTGTGTATTTGCCTTCTAATTATAATAAAAACAATTATAATTGTGGAAATAGAAAAGTAAAAGACACGGCAAGATTTTGTTAACGAGGAAACCGCAAATGAAGAAAAACCCCGACCTTGTCCAGAATTGAATACTCTCAGAATTAAGCCGATATATAAAATCTAAACCAACTTCGTATAGTTGAGACCAAGCAACAAAACCTATAGTTCACTTAGTTCCCTCAGTATCCCTGCGCCTCCAACTTGTAATAAGTCACGGACTTGGAACAATTCCTTTGGTTCATATTCCAAACAGTAAAGGAACAACAAATCTGTTCGGTAACAACTCTTTTCAAACAAGTGATATGAGTTTGACAAAAGGCTCTTCCGTTTATCCCAATAAACTCCTTTGTCGGGTTCTTAGATCAATCTTTCAACAACTACCAAAGTAATTGTTTAGACTATGCAATCAATACTTTGAATCACAAAGAAATGTATTGATGCCGGCCTATGCAACTAATCAATCCAATCTATCAAAAGATAAACCGATTATAGTTGGATCCCAATCCGATCAAGTTTTGTGCACACCAAAGATTATGAACTCAAATAAGAAATCTTATTTGTCTTCAAATCTTCTTAGATCTTCAATAAACACCTGCACACAAACAACTTGAATCTCTTGTGATCAATCACACACAGAACGGAGTCTGTTAACGATGGATTATCACAAGACGTCTTTAGATCTACAAACAGTCTAAAGATCCCCGTCGATACTTCGATCTAGTTTGAGTGAATCTTATATCAGAAGAGAAGATTCTCAAGCATAAACAAACTAGGTGCAATCAAAGTTCAACAACCGTTAGTCAATTAAATCAATCGAAAACTAATAATAAACTGCAATTATCTAGTTTCCCACCAACGGTACTCGTAGAGCTTCTCAATCCCAAAGAAGTCTTTAAAACGAGTGGTCGTAAGAGATTTCGCCTAATTATGGTGCTTTCCTCTCCGAATAGACGGCTCCACCAGTAACAACACAACTAGGTAGTTTTGCTAGCTCTGAGGATTAGTTTGCTCGAAATGCAAACTTCAAATTTTATAGACCAGGGAAGTTTGGACTCCAAGGAATTTCCAAAACCGAATATTATCAAAGATATGCAATAAATGCCCAAATCGGTTTTCATAATTCCTGGAAATGCTCTGTCCAAATATTGGCCGAAATCTCAGTAGAAAATCTCCAATTAGTAAATGCACATTACCAATTTTTATTTTCTAAAGATATGCATTTAATTGCTGGAAATTAAAAGCATATAAAACTAAAAACCTTAATTAAAAGATTCTCAATTTATTTCGACCCGGGATTCTCCTTTAATTATTAAGGAATGTCTTTGAACAATAATAGATAAGAATTACTGCACATGTTCAAAGTATGTCGACATCTTTACTTTGTAAATACTTTTTCATATTTACAATCTTGGAACCGATTTGCCACACTTCCAAACGAGTTTAGAATTGGTTCATCTGATTTCCAAGAACTATGTGATTGATCAAAAACATTCAATCACCATTCATGGGTTTAACGGTTCTACCGAACACAAGTTCGGTTCTACCTCCAAGTGGCTACTAGGATCGGTCACACTAGTTTCCATAAATGGCTAACTAAGTACCAGGATCGGTTACAACTCTTTATGGTACTTACTTGTGATCGTTTGCACAAGTTATAGGATCCGTTACAGCAATTACTAAAACTTGTTAACCTACTACAAGGATCGATTACACATCTTGTGATTAGTCCTAACCAAGTTCTAGGATCGGTTACCCAATGAATAGGAATGGTCACACCAATTACAAATATCGATCATACCATCTCAGGTGATTACTTAAGATTGGTTTCACTAATAAAAGTCATACCGATACATAAGTCAGGCATTGTGAATAGTTTTACCAAGATGCATAAACAAGTTATGAGCGGTTATACTAAACACACATATTGGTAATCCAAAGATTTGCAATGAATAACAATACCAATAAGCCTAGCGATTTCCCTTTCGATTCACAAAACAAGTTTATGAATTGTACTTCCTTTAAACGAATGTAAAACATTGTTTCCTAGGACGAAATCTTCACCCATACCCATACACATAATCACAATAGCATTCATATGATTATGTCGATGTCTTATATAAGAAGTTCAAAAGATAGGCGTTATACTTCGTATTATAATTCCTTAATACTACGTCTAACTAGAGTATAATCATTCACAGCTTCGCAGTTATGTTATCAATATAGCATGACTTGAAAGATACGTTAGGAATGAAACAGTTCAAGTCAAAATATTACTAACCTCAAGAGGAAGGATGATGTCGTCGTTGTATCTCTTTACTTCTTCACATTCTTCAAGACTTCAAATAATACTTGTATGTCTCATATCCTAATAACTTTCTAGCTAACCTATACAAAGTTGACTCTAGTAAATAATCAAGCGACTCTTTAAATGAGTTTTGGATCACTAAAATATGACAACCAAACTTGACATACCAATGCTTGGTGGGTTCAACCGAGCTATGCTCTAACAGGTTTCCTCGTTAACAAAATCTTGTTGTGTCTTTTACTTTGATTTCTTCGTTATAATTGTTTATTATAATAAAGTAAAATACACATATACGTTAACTCCTCATTACTTGATAGTCATCCTATAGAGTTTGGTTAATACCGAACCTATTATCAAGTAACACACTTCGTTATTGTATTGTCTCGATCTTGTATCCATAGTCAATCACATAAGTTATCTTGTTGTCGTATTGTCTCGATCTCGTATCCATAGACGATCACACGAAGTGTGAACCGAATTGTTGTATTGTCTCGACTCTGTCCATAGACGATCACATTTGGTAGATGACTTATAGGTTGAAACAAAAAGATTATGGTGTATTTGGGTACCCTCGTCTTTTGTACCGAAATTTTGTTAAGCAAAAGCAAAATATATGCAATACAAACAGGATTTTCTTAAACAAGAAAAAGATTAACTAACAAGTTCGTTACCTCAAATTCCGCATCCTCTTCTCCCCAGAAAGATATATCATTAAGCGCAAGTTCAAATAAGAACTCTCCCCCAGTGTGTTGTCATCCTCTCGCAAAAACAAAAGAACAACAACAAAAGCAACCTTTACCAGAGAAAGGTTGAAACGGTTTTAACTAATGCGTGCCCATAGCAAAAGTTGAAAACCCAAAACACATATGTTATGCTAAACACAGCTCATGAAAACATAAATTGATTCAACATATTATGATTTTTCACATATGAGTTTCAATCGGAACACCTTATGATCCTTTGATAAAGCCTACCAACATGGGCTAGAACTTAATCCCGCTAAATCAAAAAGCCACACAAACCATAAGGGTTACGTCATATGAGATCGGATATTAAGGTTAATAAAAACCGAAATCCGACATCCCATAAACCGAATACACATAGCAAAAATATAAACATTCATTCATAGGCTATGTAATCGGTAACTATCACACAAAAATTATAAAATAATAATTTTATTCATAAATAATAATGATAGTTTTATTCAAAATAGACCTTATACAATAGTTGAAGTAAATCAAAACATTGATGTCTATTTTTCTCTAATTGCGTGTCTTGTGAAGATCGCTTTCAAATTCTGGATTCAAATTCTTCCGAGCACTTTCCTTTCCAATAGAAAGTTTGTTCATCTGGAATTGTTATGATTGAAGATCAGCAAGTACTTCTTTTGAATCCTTTATCATTAGTTCATAATGCCTAATACAACTTCTAACAGTAAGAATCTGTTTTCTAAGAGAATCTTGAAGATTATTAGGTTGTAGCGCATCTTGAGTTTCAGTCATGACCGATGCACATAGTGCCAAATCATCTAGAGATGATCCTTCCTTCACAAATTCCTCCATTGATACAAGATAGTCTTTTTTCGAACAAAAAGAAAATATAGTATAAGATAGGAGAAAATCAAGGAGCGATATATTTTGGTTTATGGAAACCGAATATATTTATCCCAAAAACAGTGAAAGATATCGATCATGAGATTATTGTTACCTAAAAGAACACACTTACAAATTCTGCCCAAATTTATGCCTCCGCACAAAAGATTTTGGACAACAAGTGAGGATGGATTTTTTCAGCACAATCAGTGTGTGTTGAGGTGAGGGTTATCTCACCGCGGGTAACAAAAACATCCTTAGGATGATTTATGAACACAATAGATTGTTTTTCTTTATGTTCTTTCTTTCTCTTGTAATTGCAAGAGTCTGCAACTTCTTTTCCAGATCTAATAAACTCATCAGCCTTCAAAAAATTTGTACCCTTACGAAATGCCTTGATGAACTTATTTTGTTGGATATTCCAATAGAAGTTTACAAAGAAGTTATCTTTTCCACGTAAAGAACTCAACATATTGTCAGAAGATTTTGAAAACGAAACCTTTTCCTTTGTTAACTTCTGACAACTTTGGTTGATTAGGAATGTCAACCATTTTCTCTTGCTTAGACTTTACCTCTTGAGTTTGATCTGATAAGGATTTTCTAAGGTTATCAAGTTCCTTGTTTAACTTTAGATTTTCCTTGGTCTCCAACTCAAGTTTTTCCAAGGAGTTGATTAGACTCACTAGATAGATCATTGTTAGTTTTGGAAAAAAGTGCATTGCAACTTGATATTCCTTCATAGGGTTTCTCCTCCGGAATATCATATAGGGTAGTGAAATAAGCTTTGTTGAACTTCTGAGCCTTTTTTCTAGAACAATATTTGGGGCATATGTCCGAACCTACAGCACTTGAAATATTGGATTTCTCCATCACCTTTTTCATGAAAAAAGACAATGCATCAGGAGTTAGTTTATTTTTCAATAAAACGTCCTTAATCCGTTGTGTTAGGAGTACAATTGTTGATTCAAGCTCTTTTTCAACAAGTGTTTTATCCTCTTGACAACGTTCCTCAGTCCGATTTATACTTACTTTTTTCGAAGATTGATTAGTATTAACTGAGGCATTAAATCCAACATTTCTGTTCTTCATTAGAATTTCTTTATCAAAGATCTTTAACTTTCCTACAAGAGAGCTTCAAGAAAGTATAGAAAGATCATTGGCTTCTATTATGGCATGTTTCTTAGACTCGTATCTGGATGGTAACGATCTGAGAATCTTGCATACTATTTCCTTTTCAGGTATAGTCTTTCCAAGCGAGAAAGAAACATTGACAATCTCAGAAAGTTTATTATTAAACTCCTCGAAGGTATCGTTATCATCCATTCTAAGGAATTCCTATTCAGAAGAGAGGGATTGAAGACAAGCTTCTCTTTCTGAATCATTCCCTTGAAATACAGTCTCAAGAGCATCTCATGCTTCCTTAGAAGTTTCACATGACAAGACATGATGTAAAAGATCATGACTCACTGCATGTATCATGGCATTTAAACCATCAAAATTTTGCTTTGCAAGAGCTCTTTCTTCATAGGTATAGCACGCTAAGCGTTTAAACTCAGTTTTCGAATATTCCACTTTCGGTCGTTCATATCCTTCTTCGATTAATAGCCAAGTATTAAAATCTCGGGATTGAAGAAATATCTCATAGCAGATTCCCATAATGGGTAATTTGTCCCATTAAATCTTGGTGGTATGTTAACTGAATCAGCCATAGATTCAAATCTTATAGATTAGATCGCACCAAACACAGAATGTTAGATATTTTCATGTTTGCCCGCTCTAATACCAATTGAAAAGACGAGGGTACCCAAATACACAACAATCTTTTTATTTCAACCTATAAGTCCTCTATCGAATGTGATCGTCTATGGACAAAGTCGAGACAATACGACAATTCGGTTCACAGTTCGTGTGATCGTTTATGGATACGAGATCGAGAAAATACAACAACAAGATAACTTGTGTGATTGACTATGGATACAAGATAGAGACAATACAACAACAAAGTGTGTTACTTGATAATAGGTTCGGTATTAACCAAACTCATTAGGATCACTATCAAGTAATGCGGAGTTAATGTATATGTGTATTTTACTTTATTATAATAAACAATTATATTGCGAAAAATCAATGTAAAAGACACAGCAAGATTTTTTTAACGAGGAAACCACAAATTTAGAAAAACCCCGTGTTAGAGCATAGCTCGGTTGAACTCACCAGGCGTTGGTATGTCAAGTTTGGTTGTCATATTTTAGTACCAAAGCTCATATAGAGTCGCTTGATTAAATACTAGAGTCAATTTCGTTTAGGTTAGACAAGAAAGTCTATGAATATTGAGACATACAAGTATTACTCTGAAAACCTGGAGAATGTGAAGAAGTAACGAACTACAACGGCGACATCATCCTTCCACTTGAGGTTAGTAATATTGACTTGAACTGTTTCATTCCTAACGTATCTTTCAAGTCGTGCTATATTGAAAACATAACTGCGAAGCTGTATATATTGTACATATTTTATAATAATTTAGTGATATGACATTATCATAATAGTATGATCATAGTATTAGGGAATTAGACTACAAAGTATAACACTTATCTTTTGAACTTCGTAGATATGACATCGACATAATCTTGTATATATTGTTATGATTATTTGAATGGGTTATGGTAAAGATTTAATCCTAGGAAACAATGTTTTACATTTGTTTAAAGGAAGTACATTCATGAACTTGTTTTCGTGAATCGAAAGGGAAATCATTAGGCTTATTGGTCCGTCTATTCATTGCATATCTTTGGATGACCAATATGTGTGAGATGGTAGAACCGATCTTAACTTATGTTATGTATCTTGGTATAACTAATCACAATGCCTGACTTATGATTTGGTATGACTGGTTTTTATTAATTGGTGTAACCAATCCTAAGTAATCACCATGTGATGGTATGATCGATCCTTCTAATTGGTGTGACTGGTCCTAGTAATTGGTGTGACCGATCATGAGTATGTGTAACCGATCTTGTAATTGGTGTAACCGGTCCTGGTAACTGGTGTAACCGGACCTGGTAACTGGTGTGACCGATCACAAGTAATACCATGTGTATATGGAACCGATCCTTGTAACTGGTGTAACCGATCCTAGTGACTGGTGTGACCGATCACAAGTATTTCCATAATTAGGTATAACTGATCCTAGTGATTGGTAGAACCGATTGAACCCATGTATGTGATTTGATATTTGATCAATCACATAGTAGTCTTGGAAAAACAGGTGAACCAATTCTAAACTTGTTTGGAGGTGTGGTATAACCGATTCCAAGAATGCAAATCCATGTAGATATGAAATAAGGATTTGCAGTGAAAAGATGTCAACATACTTTGAACGCGTACAGTAACTCTTATCATTTATTGTTCAAAGATATTCCTTAGTACTCAAGGAGATCCTGTGCCGAAATAAATTAAGAATCTTTTAATTATGGTTTTTGGTTTTATATGCTTTAATTACCAGCAATTAAATGCATATCTCTAGATAATAAAAATTAGTAATGTGCATTTACTAATTGGAGATTTTCTATTGAGATATTTCGGAAATATTGGACAAGCATTTATTGGAATTATGAAAACCGAATTTTTCCATTCATTGCATATCTTGAGAATATTTTCGGTTTTGGAAATTCCTTGATGTCCAAACATCCTTAGTCTATAAATACCTAAATTTGCATTTCTATCAAACTATCCTAAGAGCCAGGCAAACTTCATTTCTTGTTGTTACTGGTGGAACCGTATATTCAGAGAGGAAAATATCCTAATTAGGTGAAATCTCTTACGACCGCTCGTTTAAAGACTTCTGTGGGATCAAGAAGCTCTACGAGTACCGTTGGTGGGAAACTAGATAATTACAGTGTTATTAGTTTTCGATTGATTTGATTGACAAACGGTTGTTGAAACTTTGATTGCACCAAGTTTGTTATTCTTGAGAATCTTCTCTTCTGATATAAGATTCACTCAAACTAGATCGAAGTATCAACGGGATCTTTAGAACTGTTGTTAGACCTAAAGACATCTTGTGATAATCCATTGTTAACAAACTCTGTTCTGTGTGTGATTGATCACAAGAGATTCAAGTGGTGTTGTGCAGGTTATTGAAGATTAAAGAAGATTTGAAGACGAAGAAGATTTCTTATTGGTTTTCGTATCTTATGAATTGTGTGCACAAACCTTGATCGGCTGGGATCAACCTAGAAAAGGATTTATTCGATTGATTAGTTGCGTGAGATCGGCATTCTCAACATATCTCGTTGAGATTTATTTTGATTGAGTGCGAATCTATACTTGACTATTTCGGTAGTTAAAGTTAGATTGATCTAACCAGACAAAGGAGTTTATTAGATTAAACGGAAGATCCTTTGTCAACGACTCATCTATATCTTGTAGCAAAGATTGATTAGAGTGGTTACCAGACATATTATTCCTTTGTTGTTTGGAAAACGATCCAAAGGACTTGTTGTTCACGTGCGTGACTTTAGAAGCTAAGGCGCAAGGAAACTGAGAGAACTAAGTAACTAGGGGTAGTCTGCTTGGTCTCAACTATACGAAGTTGATTTAGATTTTGTAAAGCGGCTTAATTCTGAAAGTATTCAAAACTGGACTAGGTCCCAGGGGTTTTCTGCATTTGCGGTTTCCTCGTTAACAAAATCTTGTTGTGCCATTTACTTTACTTTTCCGCATTATAATTGTTTTATTATAATTAAAGTAAATTGCCCTTTACGTTAACTCCGTTATACTTGGTAGCGATCCTATAGAGTTTGGTTATTACCGAACCTATTATCAAGTAGCATACTTTGTTTGTCGTATTGTCTCGATCTCGTATCCATAGACAATTACACAAAGTTTGAATACCGAAGTTGTTGTATTGTCTCGACTTTGTCCATAGACGATCACACTTGGTAAGAGGACTTATAAGTTGAAACAAAAAGATTGTGGTGTATTTGGGTACCCTCATCTTTTCACCCCGGGACCTAGTCTAGTTTTAAATACTCTAAGAATTAAGCCATTATACAAAATCTAAACCAACTTCGTATAGTTGAGACCAAGCAGACTACCCCTAACTACTTAGTTCCCTCAGTATCCCTGTGCCTTCGACTTCTATAGTCACGCACGTGAATAGCAAGTCCTTTGGATCGTATTCCAAACAACAAAGGAAGAATATGTTTGCTCAAATCAATCTTGCTAAAGATTTAGATGAGTCATTGACAAAGGATCTTCCGTTTAATCTAATAAACTCTTTTGTCTGGTTAGATCAATCTAACTTTAACTACCGAAATAGTCAAGTATAGATTCGCACTCAATCAAAATAAATCTCAACGAGATATGTTGAGAATGCCGATCTCACGCAACTAATCAATCGAATAAATCCTTTTCTAGGTTGATCCCAGCCGATCAAGGTTTGTGCACACAATTCATAAGATACGAAAACCAATAAGAAATCTTCTTCGTCTTCAAATCTTCTTTAATCTTCAATAACCTGCACAACACCACTTGAATCTCTTGTGATCAATCACACACAGAACAGAGTTTGTTAACAATGGATTATCACAAGATGTCTTTAGGTCTAACAACAGTTCTAAAGATCCCGTTGATACTTCGATCTAGTTTGAGTGAATCTTATATCAGAAGAGAAGATTCTCAAGAATAACAAACTTGGTGCAATCAAAGTTTCAACAACCGTTTGTCAATCAAATCAATCGAAAACTAATAACACTGTAATTATCTAGTTTCCCACCAACGGTACTCGTAGAGCTTCTTGATCCCACAGAAATCTTTAAACGAGCGGTCGTAAGAGATTTCACCTAATTAGGATACTTTCCTCTCTGAATATACGGTTCCACCAGTAACAACAAGAAATGAAGTTTGCCTGGCTCTTAGGATAGTTTGATAGAAATGCAAATTTAGGTATTTTTAGACTAAGGATGTTTGGACATCAAGGAATTTCCAAAACCGAAAATATTCTCAAGATATGCAATGAATGGAAAAATTCGGTTTTCATAATTCCAATAAATGCTTGTCCAATATTTCCGAAATATCTCAATAGAAAATCTCCAATTAGTAAATGCACATTACTAATTTTTATTATCTAGAGATATGCATTTAATTGCTGGTAATTAAAGCATATAAAACCAAAAACCTTAATTAAAAGATTCTTAATTTATTTCGGCCCAGGATCACCTTGAGTACTAAGAAATATCTTTGAACAATAAATGATAAGAGTTATTGTTCGTGTTCAAAGTATGTTGACATATTTTCACTGCAAATCCTTATTTCATATTTACATGGATTTGCATTCTTGGAATCGGTTATACCACACTTCCAAACAAGTTTAGAATTGGTTCACCTGTTTTCCAAGACTACTATGTGATTGATCAAATACCAAATTACATACATGGGTTCAATCTGTTCTACCAATCACTAGGATCGGTTATACCTAAATATGGAAACACTTGTGATCGGTCTCACCAGTCACTAGGATCGGTTACACCATTTACAAGGATCGGTTCCATCTACACATGGTATTACTTGTGATTGGTCACACCAGTTACCAGGACTGGTTACACCAATTACAAGGATCGGTCACACCAATTACTAGGATAGGTCACACCAATGACAAGGATCGATCATACCATCACATGGTGATTACTTAGGATCGGTTACACCAATTAATAAAAACCAGTCATACAAAATCATAAGTCAGGCATTGTGATTAGTTATACCAAGATACATAACATAAGTTAAGATCGGTTCTACCATCTCACACATATTGGTCATCCAAAGATATGCAATGAATAGACGGACCAATAAGCCTAATGATTTCCCTTTCGATTCACGAAAACAAGTTCATGAATGTACTTCCTTTAAACAAATGTAAAACATTGTTTCCTAGGATTAAATCTTTACCATAACCCATTCACATAATCATAACAATATATACAAGAGTATGTCGATGTCATATCTACGAAGTTCAAAAGATAAGTGTTATACTTTGTAGTCTAATTCCCTAATACTATGATCATACTATTATGATAATGTCATATCACTAAATTATTATACAATATGTACAGTATATACAGCTTCGCAGTTATGTTTTCAATATAGCACGACTTGAAAGATACGTTAGGAATGAAACAGTTCAAGTCAATATTACTAACCTCAAGTGGAAGGATGATGTCGCCGTTGTAGTTCGTTACTTCTTCACATTCTTCAGGTTTTCAGAGTAATACTTGTATGTCTCAATATTCCTAGACTTTCTTGTCT
Organism: Papaver atlanticum; assembly: GCA_023531105.1. Lineage (NCBI taxonomy): Eukaryota > Viridiplantae > Streptophyta > Magnoliopsida > Ranunculales > Papaveraceae > Papaver > Papaver atlanticum. Next base: position 1,184,934 of record JAJJMB010000242.1, on the reverse strand, counting down.
AACCTAAACGAAGTTGACTCTAGTATTTAATCAAGCGACTCTAGATGAGATTTGGTACTAAAATATGACAACCAAACTTGACATACCAATGCCTGGTGAGTTCAACCGAGCTATGCTCTAACACGTCGAGTCTGATGAATTGTGACATATTATTGTGCTAGCTAAGGCAGCAATGATACTTCGAATATTTTGGATTGATAAATGTCAGTATTATGAGATCGCTGGATCGATCATGGACCAACACGTATTCTGATATGTCAAGTATTTGACAGGAAATCAGATATTGCTTAGTCATTATAGAATACTCATTCTCGATCCACCATGTCATGATTCGTCGAATGACAGAGTAGAAATTAGAGTATTGGTCAATATTGGATGATCGACCAAGCGGATGGCCTTCCAATGAAATATTGGGTGATCGACCAAGTTGATGGTCGACCAATGACATGCTGCTTCTTGGACAGTCGAGCAACAAAAAATTTGGAAGCGGGATCGAACATTAATATTAATTAAAATATTGATAGCTGGATAAATATGAAAATTATTGATGCTCAGACTCAGACTCGATCATAATTATCATTACGTCTGAAACCCTAATTTTAGGAAGTCCTGGATCCAAGAGATGGAGGACTATCTTGAGAGACCGACCAACCAATGGGTATGAGAACCGGCCATTGGTGGTGAAGACACCGGCTGGGTGGTGTATGGAGGATTGTCCAACTGGTGGAAAGAGAATTCACCAAAATATGGAGGATTAACCGAGTTGAGGATTAATCAAAACATGGATTAAGGAATAGTGGGACCGGTTGGCCATGGTGGTCAAGTGCACCGACCGGCCATGGTGGTGCATGGGTCACCATGTCGACGTCCGTCCATTCCTGAAAATTTTGGTATTTTTTGTTGGACATGTGAGCTTATTTTGTATTTTCAAAAGAATTTGATCTTAACCGATACTCTTAATTTTGCTCGAATGAGCAAATAGGATTTTTGCTTAAACGTCCAATATTTGAGAATATTAAAATACTGATATTTTAATATTTATTGGTGAAAAGGATCTAATGGTCGTGGGACCATTTGATTTGTAGGCTTTATGGGGAATTAAGCAATATTTAACAAAATATGGAGAACAGGGGGTTTGATCGAATGAGGAGTCATGAATTAAGGAAACCATGAAATAATAATATTAAAAAAATAAAAGAAGTGGAAAGGTGGGGGACCGACTGCGGCATGGCCGGCCGACTAGTCAGCCCAGTCCCGCGCCTCTTTTCTTTCTTTCTTTTCTTTTCCTTTTTTGCTTAGCTTTTCAAATCCTCATTCGTCCATATTTTTGAGTGCTCGTTTGAGCATTATTACTAAGTACACCCGCACATTTTTCTCGAGGCTTACCCGGTGGTGGCCCGTATGCCGAAAGGTGAATATTCATTACTAATCCATGGAATTCAGCTGAGAAAAGCCGAGGATTGAAGTAATAAAATATTATGGTGAAAATAGAATATTTCTAGGAATTCAATTGATGAATACTACACTAGAATTAATTAATTGATGGCTCTATACTAGCAGATAATCTGTCTAGGAGCATTATATTTATTCGAGAATCGAGGACACAAGCTTTCATGTCTAAATCATAAAATATGAATTTTATATATTCGTCTAAAGCTAGGTCGGAAATACACAAAACTATGATTTAACAATTTTAGCCTCCGGTGAAAATCCACCATCAACACATGTTCTATGGGTATGGATGTTAGATTTTATGAATTTTGTATATGTGTAAATAATTGTACACCATCGTCGCGTCTCATTGATATATGGCATGTTTTATGGATGTGGATGTTGGGTTTGCTAAGTTTTTGAAGACCATTAGGACACCATTGTTTTGTCTCATTAATATATTGTTTGTTGGGATATTTTGACTTTAGGTCACAGAAAAGTGACCAGAATTGCGTTTGGGTCACCAAATTTTTTTAATTGGAGTTTGGGTCACAGGACCGTCGTTGACCACGTTGATAGTTAACAAAGTTAGTTAAATGCGGAAATGACCAAATAAAACCTAAGGATCAATTTATTTACTAAATCTACCCTTCACTAGAGAAAATAAGTCTCATATTTTTCTCTCTAATTTTGATCGTGCATTCATGGGAGAGGAGAGGAGTAGTATTTGTGAGATCACACGTGAATGGGTGAATAGGCTCCGTAGAAAAGGAATGTATATGCCAATTCCGGTATCTTCATTTTTTGCAAAATTGTGGACCGGCAGCATTTTGCGATTCAATGTAATTTAACTTTGTTTTTACAGGTAAGATGCAAAAGCCATTGACAGAATTGTTAAAAGAGTATGATAGTGCACATACCATCTGTGTGTGATGTCGGATATAAGAACTCATCCGTCTTGTAGTTCAACACTACGGTGATCAGACATCCAAAGAAGGGGAGCTTAACCAATGTCAAAGGAATCAAAACAAAAGTGATAATTTGGTGAAAGTTTCTAACATAAGCACAAAGGTGCATCGAAGATTCATTTCACAGCTGGATTGAAGAGAACAAGAAAGTAAAGAGGCTTATGAGATTAGGAATGGAGTTGGTACTGATAAGTTTTAAGAATTCCAGACTCATTTTAGTAATTCTCTCACAATTTCACCTCATTTTTTTGTGATTGGAGTTGGTACTGATAAGTTTTAAGAATGGCGGACTCATTTCAGTAATTCTCACACAATTTCACCTCTCTTTTTTTTGTGATTGTCCGGCACAGTTTGATGCAAAAGTTTGTTGTAAAATTTTGACAAGAGATAGTGATGATGGAGGTCCCATGCACCTCTACTGTTTGATAAAAGTTCTCTAAGAAGAGAAAACTCAAAACCACCTCCTCCACCACCCATCTCATCTAACCGCTTAGAACGGTTAAAATTTATTTTAATAACGGTCAAGACGGTCTTGTGACCCAAACTCTAATTAAAATTAACTGGTGACCCAAACGCAACTTTGGTCACTTTTCTGTGACCCAAAGTCAAAATATCCTTTGTTTGTTTTGTGAGTATGGATGTTAGATTTGTTAGGTTTTGTAGATGTGTACACAGTTGTACACCAGTGTAATACCCATGAAAAAAATCATCGCATAAGGTTATGAAAATTTTGTTCATATGAATTTTTTTGTACAATGGGATAACAATTAAGAAAAAATTTAAAATTTTGAAAAAAAAATGTAAATCATATAGTCATATCGGTACTTTATTTGTTGATATCAGAAAAAACTTTCGGAATATATAAAATTTGTGAATTTTAGACGAGCGGTTCGAAAGATAAATTGTTTTAATTAAATTGCTGATATTATCATGAATCACTTTGGACTAAACCATAAATAAATATTTGAACTAACTGCAATAAATCACGAACCTTTTCATATTTCAAATGAATAAAAAACTAATTTGTACCTAATTGAATGATCTTTTTTTTTAATAGATAAACAGGGAAACCTCGAAGTTACAATAAGAATCCAAAATAAACAAGGCTCAAAACTAAGTAACTTTCAACCCGAATCCCGTAACCCGAATCTCCACCGGACTATCATAACGTAACAGAAGAACCGTAACACCCGCCTTTACGGGAGAACTTGAATCGGTGTAGCTATATTCACAGCTCAGAAGAACAACAACAAAATTTATAACCAAGAGATAGAACACTCTTCCAAAAGAAGAGGAACCCAAAGTCTTGTCCTGATTCGCCTCTTTTTTGGCTGGTACAAAGAAAGATCCTCGGTGAACACGACGGAGCTTTATTTCCCATTGGAAAAGACTGAAATCAACACTACGCTTGAGGTAAACAAACCATCACAAGGCAACCAACAAACCCGGAGATCAAATCCAAAGCAACCTAATTGAATGATAACACTAACTATTCTATTTGGATGGGATTTTGGGCTCAACCATATTTTTCCCAAACTAAATCCGCATATCACGACATCATATTAGGGACGAAACCGTAACTGCACATCATATTTGAATGGTAAAATAAATATTTTTGATATCGTGCCCTGACTGCACATCTACTGTATATATTTATCCATATTTTATCCTCAAACCGTAATCTCTTCTTATTAGGAGACAAAGGTGCACATCTTTTTTCAGGAAAGATACAAGGGAAAGCATTGTTTTTTTCTTTTTCTGGGTTATTCCTTCTTTCAAACTACATTGTGTTACCAACATCATCTTCAGAATCTTTTGATTACTAAATCTTATCTCCATTGAACATCTCTGGAGAACTCAATCGAGTATATATAACCAAGCCTAGGATCCTCCGCTCAACCAAAAGGCGCTGTGAATAAAAATATTCTAAATCCGACCTATACGAATTTAATGAAGAAGAGAGGTGGTGAACGTTCACATGTATCGAAAAGCAAGATAGATCATATCTATGAAAATAGTTTGTTAAAGGCATTACGGCCTCAAGTATATATTACAGATCCTTCAAGCTTTAAGAAGCTTGTTCAAGAGTTAACAGGAAATGGCATGAAACCCACACCATCTTCATCAACCCCGGCGAAGAAACAACTTCAAATTATCCCGGACTTGCAAATAGAAAGTCATAGGAAGCCCGAGTCTAGTTCACAAGATTTTAGTTATACAGACTCGACTATTGAACATTATAGAGATATAGAAACTAGTTTTGAATTCTCAGCTGATTCACCAAACTTGGGTATGCATTCGTATTCAGTAGGGTCACTGCTCCCCGACTTCATTGATTTGCAGAGCTCATGGTCATCATATACAACCATAGATGGATTGTTCCCATTTCAAGATATTGAATCTAGTGACCCACTTTTCTTTCTTAATAGTTACACTAGCCAAAGTGAGAAGGAGCTCTGCATTTCTGACTATGACATGTTAGACATACAACAGATTTTAATCTAGGACTTCTCATCAGGGTGGTCGGACGGAGTTAAATCACCAGTTTAAAAAATGGCATATACTTAACCATGGTCGATTGGCCAATAGGTCAATCTCTCTGTTCATTCACAAAACACTCTTTTTTTTGTACCAAAACTTAGAACCTCATCGTTCTACATATTTTCTTTTGATCATGTGCACAAAATGCGATATGTATTAAGTAGCTTGTAGCTTGTTCTCCTATGTAAATTAAAGAAACAATTTTCGGGTGTGTATGAGAAGATTGTTTTTAGCTTCAACAGAGCAACTAGTGAGTGTTTTCATACCAGGTATCATGCTAGCATGAACTAAATACCCAAGGTGCAAGTGACTTTTACAACAAAAGGCCCCATATGATGAAACTATTTACCTAACTTGACAAAAATATTCTGCAGAGTGGTTGAAGTTTAGATTTTACATACCTTTTGTTTGCAAAAACTGAATACATATTTCAAGATTTTGTTGGCCCTTCGGACACACAAGCTTCATGTGTAACACATGCAAACACCAAAACAAATATTCATAAGACCTGAATTGGATGTACTTGTGTTCATCATGTGCATCAAAAGCTGCAGTGGTGGCCAAGATGACCACATTAAAATTCATTACAAAGAAAATACAAAGGTGTTTATAAATATGAATACTCTAATAGGGTATACTTCTTGGTGTTTATGCAAAGGAAATAAGGTGTTCGTGCAAAGGAAATATGATTACTCTAATAAGGTGTTCATGCAAGGGAAATATAAAGGTGTTCATGCAAAGGAATTATAAAGGTCTTCATGCAAAGGAGATACGATTACTCTAATAGGCTATCAAAGAAAACATCTTCTTTCATTGCGAGTATCAGTTTGCAACCACAGAAATTATCAGAACAACGCAACAGTGAGAGAGCAAACTGTTTATATTACGGATGAGATCCAACGGATGTACATACAAAAGAAGATGTTTACACTAAAAATTATCCTGGGAGTTAGATGCTTCCAAGATCCTTGGTCATGATTGAGCAAGCCCAAAATAGGGTTTCGCTAATGTACTTGGGGAGCAGTAGTTTATAAAGATTAACACACAAGGATGGTTTCAATGGGATAGATCTCACATGAAATATATGCAGCTAATATACATTTCTGCACCTATACGCCCAATTATCATCCTTTTCAACACATTCACATCTCATAATTGTCACCACTTCCTTGATCCTCGTCATTTTCCTGCTACAAAGTAAAAAAAAAACAACACATGTCGCTTTAACAATCATATATTTTAAGAAAAAATAGCTTGCTGAACATAAAAGAAACAGACTAACTGACTACTATTACCTTTCTTTTCTTGTATTCTGTCATAGCATCGTCAAATGCTGCTCTCTTTTCTGTGGCTATATCATAGTATTGTACTTTATCCTGGTAAAAACGAGAATGAGATACAATTAGATATCTGCAGTTAAACTTAGATATCACGGGGAGAGAAGGGGTGCTAACTACAAATTAAAAACAGAGAGAAAATTGATGTCAATGGTTAATACACACCAGTATATGGTGTGGGATCAATCAAACTCACCAAAAAACTAGAGCATGATGCATCTTAACTTGTCCACATCACACTTTCCATGTATATGTTACAGAGATCTATTACAGGACGTAAACACATATATGCTACATAATTTATATTTCAGTTCCGAGGTCATGATGGTTGGTTATTCCCCAGTTCCCTAACCCATGGACCATGGTTTAACTGTAATGCAAATAAGCATCACAGTACAGTTGACAATAGACCACAGTTTTTAAAAACAACAATATAGGCAGATCAGGGTAAGAGAATATGTAAGCTGGAAAAGAGATTTGTGTAGTTGCCAGACCTCATATGACATAATCTTCCACTTCTCTCCACACGCCTTGCCAACCTGAAAAATTAGAGTACAAACTATAAAGAGTAGGAAAAGAAACTGCATAATTGACGGGTAACCTGAGTATACCAAACTATGAAACACTGCTGCATACATCACGCATTGATTTGACATCTGGATTCTGTTTCTGGTATTCCTTCCGAAAATCCTCCCTTCAGTAAAGGAAAAAAAACAACAGAGAAACAGAAAGAGAGGCTTTAGAATAAAGTATAGCCTTACACATGGGGCACCATAAATCTGAGAAATAACGATGAACTTGTATTCTGTGTTGTAATAACTACAAATCAAAAACCCATCATCTTTAATTATTTGGTAAAAGTGACCACAACATACTTTAGTAACAATTATTCCAAGTTCCTTTTAACTCTGATAGGCATGCATAAATACTTGCAAATATTCACAACCAAAATATTTTATAAAAAATCCTGTTATTAATAGTTGTTATCACGGTGCTATAAAGATCAAATTTCCACACCTAAAACAGCCCAAAATCAATAACACAAAACTCATTAAGTGGTCCAGCTACAAAGGTACAGCCTTAAGAGATATGATAAAGGGCCACAAAACAGCTGCACATAATCAGTATCCACACCACTGAAACCCCTAGGAAAACATGAACCTATATCAGTACCCAGCCCTTAGCAACACAAGTAACCCGATCAAACCTATCCAAATGCGAATCTCTTGATGATCCTTCAAAACTATGATAGTACAGAAAGAATATATAAACGCTTACATCTTTGCTTTTCTAGTCCCTATTGAACTTTACATCTTACTACAATTGACTTTCTGCAAAGCTTCATACAATCAGGACTGCAATTGACTTTCTGCAAAGCTTCACACAATCAGGAATTTGGAAGCACTTTGAAGTTTCGTCGACCCATCAAAACAGTTTGGAGTTTGAACATCTGCTACTTTAAAGATGTTTTCTAACTTAGACGAGGATGCATCACAGTTTTATGTTACAGCTTTGCAGCCTTTGCTTACAGGTACATAATAAAGCTTCATGCAAGTCTAACTCTTCAATAAAGAATTCAGTATAATCTTTGGCCATAAAAAAGGATAAAAATCATTTAAAACACTTACATGCTGCAATCCGTTGTCATGCCAAATCCCTAACAGTTCCACCATTAACAACATCATTTCCGGAATAAGCACCATTGGAGTTAAAGATGTTACTAATCTAAAACACAAACCCTTCATATTGAAACTCTTTACATTACCTAAAATGGTCTTACCAAGAAACATTAACACAACCTCCAAACAGCCTCTAGTTTAGTGGAATTAATGTTTAACGTGAAACCCCTAAACAGATGATTTTCCACCGCATGGTGTTTGTGGAAGATCCAATCCCATAAGAAGTACTTGTATTTCTAAATTCCTCTGTCAAGTTTATCAAGTGGTACAACCTAATTTGTCAACGTGGAATCCATGAAGACCTAGAATACACAAAATATTTTTTTGGAGAATCACCTAAATAAATATCAAATGAGAAACAAATACCCGTATATGGTTACAACAATAGAGAGCTAGAACCCTGAAACCAGTTTGTTTTTTTTGTGATCGGTAAATTAAAGAACCCTGAAACCAGTTATTTAAGTGATAGATGAATAGATTTAACATAACAGTGTTGGGAAGTCAATAGACCAAAAAATAGGAAATTTCACTGCCCTTTTTAGGATTTAACATAGCACTTCAGTTTAAAAAAATTAGGGATTTTATTTCTTAGGTTTTTTGGCATTTTAGTTCAACTAAGGGTTAGGTTTACAAAGCACCATAAGATGCATTGCGAACTAGATAAGTAAAACACATAAACAAAAGGAAAAGGGAAGGGAAATGAAGCATACAAGAAGTAGAAAAAGGCAGTTGGAGGTTTCTTGGGCATTTTAGAATCCTCTTTCTTCTTCGGTTTAGGTTTAGGTTTCAACTCCTTTGGTGACATGGGTTTTGTTATCTCAGCACTTTTTGTTGATTGTCTTGTTCTCATCGTCATCTTCTTTTCTGTTGATTTTGGTTTCAACAATTTCTCCCTGCACAAAAGAAAGAAAAAAAAAACGATTTCCAGAGAATGTTAAGAAAAAATTAAAAAACAAATGTGAGAACAAATATGAACAAGTCTCCACTAACTTTTCAGCTATTTTCAAAGGGTTTTCAGTAGATGCAGAGAAGAAATCCTTCATCTTCGAGGGTTTCTTTGTCATCTCAGTCTCTGCTCTTGTTCTGTCTTCCGTTACTGAGTTATTTTGAGGGGTATTTATCTCATTTGGGTTTTTTTTTTCCCCGCATTTTTGGGGCGACCCCAAAAAAATTAGGGATAGGGTCACCCAAACGTCTCTTATTTCTGAATTTTCAAAATGGCTAATATGCCCTTTTATAATCCGTAGCCAACACCTTAATCGGTAGGAAAATATAGAATCAGTAGCTATCGATTATTGTATGGATATTTCGGCTAACATGTCCTAATATAATCGGTAGTGAAGACCGAAATCGGTAGCTAAGGAAACATAATCGGTAGTAGAAGAAACAATCGGTAGATAATCTAACTTGTATATCTCCCGATTTCAAGTAGCCCCATATTCAACCTTTGCCAAAATCCATAGGTTTTGAAGCGGAGTTGAACGAGGGAAAAAAATTTCCTCTCTACAATCGGAGAAGAAGAGTTAAAGTTGAAAAGAAAAGAAATGGAATGGAATGGAATGAAATTAGGTTTACATTGGTTTTATCAGTCAAAGGATATAATCGGTAGTTAATAACCATCTCATTATCTACCGATTTTTACAGTAGCCCCAAATTTCAATTAAGCAAAATTCTATAAATTTTGAATTTCTCGACTTTCCTAATTGGTAGTTTCGACATTTTCTTTTTCGTCCGATTTTAAAGTAGCCCCGTATTTCAATATAGCAAAATTCTTAAGATTTCGAATTTCTATACTTTAACAATCAGTAGTTTTTTGAGGTTCATGTTTCTACCGATTGTGATAGAAGCCAGATAGGCATTTGACACAAATTCATATCAATCGGTAATCTCTTTGCGTTTCTTAACTACCGATTTAATCTTAACAATCGGTTACAAAATAACTTCCGATTACGGAAGGGAATTAACGTATTCTACTAATCTTTAGGACATCCCTTAACCTTGTATATGGGTTGGGAATAAAAAAGTCGCCCCTAATTCTTTTGGGGTCGCCCCTAAAAATGGCAGGTTTTTTTTCTCCACAGCCATTTTTTTTGCTCAAATTTCTACAAATTAATTTATTTCCTTCATGGTCTCTGCAAGACCTAGGTGGAATGAGCCCGCGTCTACGATGAGCTAATTCAAAGTTATTGGGCTTTAGACTATCTAGTCCTGCCATCTCAAGCCTAGTACCATTGGATCCAAATTCACCAAATTTCTTACGGGTTAATCCTTTCTTGAACGATTCAGTCCAAAACCAAAAAAAAATTGGGAAAAAATACCCCACAGCTAAATGTTCTTCGTAATTCAGTTCAGTTTCCATTTTTTCCATTTTCGTTTAATGGAAACAGCTCTTCCGGGAGAAGAAAAAAATCATAAAACCAAATCTCGTCGTTTCGTTGAAGTTTCAATCTTCAAACCTAATTATGATAACCGAGCAGTACTGGATTCATCTTTGAAAAACCTAAATCATCGTCATCAGTCCTTTTCTTGAAGATTAACTCAAACTCGATAAATTTTAGCAAATCAATTTGAAGATTTCATCATTTGGAAGCGATTTGAAAGATGAGAACATGTTCTTATCATTTAATTTGAGTTAATCTCCCTCCCTCATATAAAAAAGCAAAGAGAAAAACTCTTTAAACTCTCTTTCTTTTTCATCAGATTTGAAGATTTAGAGAAATAATTTTTGTTTTGGTTAATGGAAAATGGAGTTCATAGACAGATTACGGAGCATGGATCTAATGCGTTCGGAAAAGATATCATTTGTTCAGCTTATATTTCCCGTCGAATCTGCTCTCCTGATTTGATTTCTCAATTTGAAGACGTTGATGTTCCTGATTTCCCTCGTGGTAAGATTTTATTATTTTCTTAGCTACACAGTCAGTATATATGTTTTACTTGTAATTGCAAAAAAAAATCCTTATTGAACTGTGTTTGTAGGAGGAGGAAGTACTTTGAGTAGGAAAAAAATACAGCTCAAGATAATGATTTTGGTGATGACATTGCTGGGAAACTACCTAGATATGCAAAAAGAATCACCTTGAAGGTAATAAACTCAACAAATTATTTTTTGCAAATAGAAGCACCAAACTCGAATTTTTAGCAACACACATTTGAAGTATTGAATTTAATGTTTAATGTGCATGATATGGGGTCTTTGAATATTCGAAATGTTGCACCTGGAATGAAAGCTTTGGGGTGTTATTGCATAGCCAATTTAATTCTCGTGTAAACATATTGTTATAAACTCTTGTCAGTACGTTTTTCTGGTCTATGTGAATAGCTAGCTTCACTTTGTTTAATGAAGATCCTAGCATTGAGTATTTCAAACAGGGGGATAAGAAGATTAACATGGAAACTTGATATTTTTATTCCTTTAAGCTATTATAGTAAAAAGAATTTGGTAATGCGTCTAAAGAGGAAGTATTTACCTATGCATTGTGTTCACCCAAGTCTTAATGTTTGTGTCTTTTAATTAATTCCGGAAATGCAAAAGAGATAAATCTGTGGGAACTTTGAGTTCGAAAAGGAATTGCAGTGACTAAACTCTAATAGCCTCTAGCCTAAAGACTTTTGAGCTCATTACCCCCTCATCGACATCATCGTTGTTACTTATAGAGACCATGTCACAGACAAGATTATACTGCAACTTAATGTAAGTGTTCTATGTTAACGGGTGTCGAAATATACTGTGCTCCCACTGCTGATGCAATAGATACATGGCGTGCAAGCATGACCCATACTGCCATTGAAAGTGACTGTTTTGTTATATCCGCAAACCAATACTTCCAAAGGAAAGACAATCCTCTCCAGCAACAATGTGTGTCAGGAGATACAAATTCATAGCTTTCACCAGATTCTGTTGTCTGCTCTGGAGCATTATCATTTCACCATCATGGGCCATTTTGGCAGGTCCTAGTTACCAAGAGGAGTCCCTCATATCAGCAAACCTAGGTATGGCGACGTACCTTCTATTATTTATCATATACAGTAGTATAAAATTGGGAAACATCTAATGTTTCTCGCACGGTATAGCTTAACTGTTATGTTGCGTCATGCATAATTGCGTTGGGGGTTTGATTCCTTTAAATTTGTATCCTCCAATATCAATTTCCTGCAGAAAGAAGTCCAACAAACCCTGACCACTAAATGGAAGAGACGTTGGTTTAAAAGTCTCCATGAAACTGAATGCCAATGTGCTTGAAAACCTAAAATTGTTTGATCCCAGTTTCTAAAAACATAATATGAATAGTAAACATATCAGTGAATTATGAATACATAGATCTCGTAGTGTCCTAGTGACAGTTTCACTGTGCTTCGCTTATTGTTAATTAAAAATGTCCATAAAAGATAACCTGACTCGTGACATGATCCCAAAAATGCAATAAAATCAAAAGCCCTGTCGTTTTTTAAAATTTTTGAGTACAACTTTGATTGCTCATTATTCATTAATGTGAATAATCTTTGATGTATGTAGACCTTGGAGAAATTAAACGAGAAAGCTTGAGTTCCATGGTGTCGTTGAATATGTATCTAATGGAACACTTTATGAGTACCTCTACTGTAAGTCACTGTTTTCTTCTTCTTTGTACAAAAACCATATTTAAGTGACACTACTAAGATAGCTGTTTTTTTTAGTCGGTAATTGAAGTATGTCAATTATCTTGGAGAAGGCGAATGAATATCATTGTGGGCATTGCTCGTGGTCTACGATATTTGCATACCGAACTTGAGCCTCCATTTGCTATGTTTTTCTCCCTTAGGAGCAGTAGTCGCCCTTGAATCGGATTCCAGTAAGCACTTTGTTTTTTGTTATGACTAATGTGGTTCAAGTAAGCACTTTGTTAAGACTCCCGAGTGCCTGGAGTAGTAAGATTATTATACTTTGGCGGGTTGACATTGTCTGCAAAAGGTTTATTTTGGGATAAACATCTTTGTTATTTGTGGAAGCTTATTTTACTTTTGTTTATATGTTATCTAGCAAAATCATATCCACATTATTATATTGTAGTTGTTGGTGGTGATAGTTAATGTGCACACGGTCATACACATGTTGATTTTTAATGTGCACACAGTTGTACACATGTTGATTTGTTAATGTCCTTGGTACACATGTTTTGGATACACAACGTATGCATAGTTGTACACATATTGATTGTTCCGTGCACATTTATTGTTCATCTTTAGGGACTCATAAGCTCAAAATGGTAGAGCGCCCAATCCTATCACAAGGTTTGAGGAGGTTGATGGTTCAAATCCATTTGAGTTTCCATATCATGTTTATTTAATAGTGTTGCTTAGGTGGGTGATTCAAGTTGTATGTGGTGTACAAACTAGTACACCTTGTCTTGTCTTTGGAATTTCTGGATTTTTGTAGATGTGTATATGTTTGTACACCAGTAGATACTAATATTTTTTTTAAATGAAAATTATATAGTCATATAGGTACTCTTTTTGTAGCTTTTGGAAAGAGCTTCCGAATATAAAGTTTACGAATTTTGGAAAAACGGTTCAAAAGATAAATTGTTTTTTAATTATTTAAAATTGATGACATCATCATGAGTCACTTTGGACTAGATTGTAAATCAGGAAGGTTATATATGTATTTTCCATATTTTAAATAACTTTTGGACTAAACTGTACCTAGTTAACCAGGGATGGACTAATCCGTACTTTTTGACGCGTTTTCGGACTAAACCGTTTTCCCCCTAATTCAAACACTATTGTTGTCTCGGCTGACACATACAAATGTTAATGTATTACCAAGTCTCTATCAGACTATTTATGTTCAGAATGGCTTACTAAGCACCACTGGCAGACACCGTGAGGTTGACCTACTACAAGTTGTGTCTTATCATTGAGAAGTATGCTAGACTTATCAATATGTTAGGACTGACACTCATTGGCCTAGCTATGTCAACTAAATCTACCTAATAAATTATAGGTTTGTAATTAAATAGACCTAGCAGTAGAGAAATTTAGCTCTATTTAAAACATTAATTATGTCACATGGGGATATCCGTTAGGATTTTGGTCTGGCGGCCTACAACAAGTGTGATGTAGCAGTATACTTACGATAAGAAAGTAACTATGTCTCTTCAACATGCGAAGGAGTAAATGGAGTAGTGGGCGTGCAACCGCAAGTTTCCCCGACGAAGCGGGCCTGACTTCACCATGATCTTCACTTCTCTACTCCTCTACAATCGTCACCACTTATGAGATAAATGTGTTCCACTATCACTAATGCTTCAAATAGGTTCTTCAACCTATTCCTCAAAATTATCTCATATTTACAAAAAAACAGTTACTTTGATTTTCATAGTAGTTTCTCTCAGTTCTAAAACAGAAAGACTCTCTCCATACAACAGTTCAAACACATCTTACTACAAACACATAGCTTCATTGGTCTCAACACTTTTCCTGCTTGCCTCCCTAAGATCAACCCTTCTCCTCCTTTATGGGCGAAGCAAGACTGAAACGACTATTTCTTGGTTTAGGCCAAAATTGTAGATATTGATTTCTCGAATCTAAAAGTACTTCCACCTTACATTTGTTTCGGGGTTCAGACACATTTCTCACACCAGCATCAACTTACCCCCATTGTTTTAACTTTTTTACAGTAATTCGTTTGTACCTTTGAAATAATTATATTCTAGTTTGCTCGTGAATTATATCCTTGAATGAACCTTTAAAAAGTGAGGAGAGAGAAAATCCGAGATTTATTTGTTATACACATAGTTCATATTAAGAGTTTTTGCGTCATGTTCTCTTTTTTTATAATTTTAAATAATTATGGGTCTCGGGATAATTTTGAAATTGTTATGAATCATGTTTATCGATTAAGATGTCCTTATGTCTAACTTTAGGGCTTACATATAACTTGAGTTACATACAAGTCTTCCATTACTAATATTAACAAATAATTTTCTTTTACTTAGTTGGATTTTATTTTGAACAAGCAATTGGGGGATACTTTTTTAAATTGGGGGATAAGCTGCCGGCATGGTTTTCCAATGATGCCGGCATGGTCGATGGATTGCCGACAGCTACAGTAAAATATCCCCCAATTAATTGTTCTTTATTTTGTTATTGTACTTGTAAGCACCATTACAGCTGTTTTTTATTTCTTTGAAATGCCAACTTTTATATAAAAAATAAGAAAAATTCTTTTTTGCGTCATGTATATCAATAAATTTTCAAATTTCCGAATATTGTCTAAACTGTAATGGTATTTTCGAAGTTTCATCTTGCCTCAAAAAAGAATATGATATCCATTTGTTAATCGTGATATCCACCACATAAAAGTGCTTGTTATATTATTTTTGTTGGTCTTTAAGTGCCAACAACATAAATATAGATTTCTAAATTCATTGGGGAAAAAAACCTATACTTGGTAATTCTCATCGATCTTATAAAAGATTGAGAATTGAGATACTGAGAAATATCGGTTTCCATTCTTTTTAACAGAAATCATTGGTCACCGAAAAATTGGTTCTTCATTATTCTCTAAATAAATATCATAGAGAAAGAAAAAAGTCCATCGAAGGATGGTTTACAGTTTCTATTACCCATAATGAAATTGTAATAACCAAAACTTGGTGTCATCGCGACTTGATTACTTTTATGGTAGTCAAACACGTGCAAGCCTAATTAATTAACCTACGACCAATTAAGTTTGGTATATTTGTCCATATGTGATTTTTTTTTATCTCTTTTTCAAGAAATCATTCGTCAACCACAAAGTAGATTTCATATATGCGACAACCAAAACAATAAAAAAAATATTTTCGATTCGATTGTGATAAATTATATTGGTGATTTCTCTGTCGTTTCTATAATATGAGAGGAAAATAGGTTGACATATTTTTTTACACTTAGTCAATATGGAGCGATTATTTTTTGTGTATTCCAAAAGAATGACACAGATAATATGTTTGCAAGAAACCTTTATCACTAATACAGTTTTATCTGATAATAAACCATTGCTCTCTGTTTCTTCAAAGGAAAAGAACCATTTATCAACCACATGGTGGATATGTTCTAAACACGATTTTTTTATTTCTTAAACGAAATCATATAAGCGAATTGATAAAGTGTTTTTCTATCGATCCTAAAAGGATGATATATCATTAGAATGTCATTAATAACAATTGCAAATACCAACAAAAGAGGATATTTGGCATTCTTGAGGGATATTGAGCAACTATTGATTAATTTTCGTGGTGATAATCTCCATATTTGGGAAACACTCCATTTGTAGTTAGAATATGGCAGAACATTGGTGCATGTCGTAGGTACAACAAATTAATTTACTTATCTTCTACACTATTATTAATGATATAGCAGTAAATAAGATTTATTCCCACGAAGAACAATGAGTTTTAGTTGTCAAAAATGTCACAGTGGGGGGTTTGTTATTTTAGATTTTTAAAGAAATAAATAACAAAGCAATTAAAATTGTTAAAGTTGCAAGCAATTGGGATAAATATGATCCGGAAATCCTTTTACGTTATAAAAAGTCATCAAAGTAGTATATTCATTACTTCTTCATTGATCACGGATTTGAAAAAGAGTATCTAAAGGAGAGGTATGCTTCAGGGCTCTCCCACGGAGAAGAAGTTTTCTTTTTGACTAAAACTGGCTCAATAAAAAGAGGAAATCTTGAACGTGGATCCAGACCGCCACTAGTCGATCACACCCCACATCCATTTGCAGGTACACTTAGCTATCCTCGAAATTCTTTGTATTACTTGAAAGAAAGGTACGCTTAGGCTTCAGATTCTATCCGTCTGAGCCACCAAGAAGTACGCTCTCAAGGAGTAACTTAGTCGAATGTCGTAAGATTTGTGAACTTAAGTTTGATCCTAGTAGTTAAACTCAGTATGCTTGGTTCACTTACTAGTATTATTCTGACTTGCGATTGCTCCGCAATATCCCTCCGCAAGGTTTCATAATTTCAACTTGTTTAAAAGTTATTCAACGATTACGGATATCCTAACCCTTTACTAGCGTTAGATTTCACTAATAAACTAATTTAGTTTTCCTCCTAAACAATGTTTCAACCAATCATAACTATTAATTATTGTAAATACAAATGATAATCATGTGAAGGATTCAAAATAGATTTATATGTTAAACTGAATCATGTATTAGAACTTATAATTCATCCCCAACGATTAGTGAAACCCATGAGATACATAAAGATAAACAAAAAGAAATAGTTCCGGTGGTGGAACGCACCAAGCCCTAGTTTTTTTTCCTTGTGTTTCTGTCTCAAAACTTGATTATTATCCAAGTTATATAAGTGCCTTGCATGAATCCCGATCATATTAGGTTTCTAAAACTCGTCCAAACTCGAAAATATCACAAAAACCCGTCAAAATATTATAGCCATCGTACTTTTTCGACTACCAGAGTGGTTGGGATTTATGGAATTGTCTCTCACGTACCCTTCCATGAAAAGACAGACTCTCGGACGTATTAGTGGTTGTGAAAATATTGTCTTCAGGATTTTCGAATTCTCTCGTCGGCTATCCTATGATGGACATCTATCCGTAAAAACTATAAAGTTCTGGATTTTTATTTTCTCAAACACCTGACCATCCAAGAAACGTGGATCTCTCGACTACCATACCCACCGGAATTTATGAACTTGTTATTTTTTCCAATTTGTTGCAACTTTTCTGCACAACTTGGTCTTGGGTCCTTAATTACTTGTAGCACTTTACTCCATTGGCACTTTTAGAGCTCTTTTTACTTCTTCTGGATGATTTTCCTAATTAAAACACAAATAAAAGAAAACAAACATAATATACAATAATTTACAAGAAAATAAGCAATCAATAAAACGGGATTGACATCAAATATATGTAAAATATGCACTTATTAGACACTAAAGATCAAAGGGTGTACACTCGTCTTGTTAGCCTATATCATTAGTCCTTGTAGTGACTAAATAGATCTTGAGAATGATTTATTTTGATAAAGAAAGTGTCCATAATTTCATTCTTAATCATATCTCGTTGGCCCTATAGGTCACAAATTATTATTTTTTGGAGTTTTTTACATGATTTTGGCTATAACCAAAAGTAATCCATAGTTAATGGCTAATGTGTACTTGAGTCCATGTCCTTGGTTGATGTTAGATCATTGCTCGGTTGAAACCACCAAGTGTTGGTATGTGAAGTTTGTTTGTTATTATTTAATATCAAAAATCAATTAGAGTCGCTTGATTAAATAGACTAGAGTCAACATCATTTAGGATAGACTAGAAACTCTATAAATATTGAGACATAAAAGTATTACCTTGAAGACCTGAAGAACATGAAGATGTATCGACTACAATAAAAATATCATCATTCCACTTGAGGTTAGTGATACTGACTTGACTTGTTTCCATTCCTTTCGTTACTTTCAAGTCGTGTAAGATTGGAAACATAACATGTGAGGTTATATTTAATACTCTAGTATTGGACTTGGTCATATTAGTATGATGAAAGTGTCAAGGAAGAATATTTACTTATGAAGTATAACATTTATCTTTTGAACTTCGTAAATGCGACATCGACATGATCTATGCAACTTGTTACTTGAGTTTGTATTGAATATAGGTGTGATTTCATCCTAAGAAACTGTGTTTCATTACATATATTTAAAGGAAGTACATATACGAAACTTATTTCGTAATCAAAAAGAAATCAATAGGTGTTTTGGTCCGGTTTTTTATGAAGATCTATTGGATGACCAATTCGAACCTATGGTGGGAATTCTGGTTGAACCGATCTTAACTTTTGTTGACAGTCAACGTAGAACCGATCCCTACCTACTTTGGGATACATGGTAGAACCGATTCTAGCTATTGTTGGGAGACTTGGTAGACACGATCCCTACCTATATTGGTAACCTTGGTAGAACCGATCCTAGCTAATGTTGGGAGTTATGGTAAAACCGATCCCTACCTATATTAGAATACTTGGTAGGACCAATCCCTACCTAAGTTTGGAGTCATGGTAGAATTGGTCCTAAGAGAAAAAATGATTCTCAATATTCACATATTACTTTATGGTTTTGTGTGAGTTTGGAATTAGGGTTTGCTAAATAGGAAAGTTCTAGATGTCGACATAATTTGAACATGTACATAATTCGTATCTCTAATTGTTCAAAGATATTCCTTGATACTCAAGGTGATCCCAAACCAAAATATTGAGAATATTTTAATTAAGAATTTCGAATTATATGTTTTGATTTTCCAGCAATCAAAACATATCTCTTGAAAAGCTATATTAGTTAAGTGTAAACTAATATTAGATATTTTCTAAAGAGAGATTTAGAATTACAGGTTGAATATAGTTGGAAATATGAAAACCGTAATTAGGTACTTTATTGCTTATCTTGAGAATATTTCGGTTTTGGAATTTCCTTGTTGTCCAAACAACCTTGGTCTATAAATAGTTGAGTTTGCATTTCTTGCAAACTATCCTAAGAGCCAGGCAAACTTCATTCGTGTTGTTTCTGGCAGAGCCAATTATCCGGAGAGGAAAGTATCATAATTAGGCGAAATCTCTTACGTCCACTCGTTCAAAGACTTAAGTGGGATAAAGAAGCTCTACGAGTACGGTTGGTGGAAAATTAGATAATTGAATTGTTATTTTAGTTTTCGATTATTGGTTTTATTAACTAACGGTTGTTGAAACTTTGATTGCACCAAGTTTGATTATTCTTGAGAGCTTTCTCTTCTGACATAAGGTCACTCAAACTTGATCAAGGGATTAACGGTTGTTTAAATATGTTTTTATATCTGACATATAATATTGATCATCCATGGTGAACAGACTCTATTCTGTTAGTTCGAATCAAGTTTGGGTGTGCAGATACAAAAGAAGACATTGAGATTTGAAGACAATAAGATTTTATATTGGTTTCGTATCTTTGCGGTTTAACTTCGTGCACATACTTGATCCGCTGGGATCCGATTAGATCTTGTTTTTCTTTGGTATACAATTGGTTGACTAGTCGTATTAGATCGACAAACTATCATTTAGTGGTATTCTTCAGTATCCAAATCTGATAGTTTGTATACCTATATCTGGTTATCTTGATAATCCAGATCTTGGTAGATCTTATCCAACAAATGAGTTTATTAGATTAAACAAAAGAGCCTTTTTTCAACCCAACATATAATCTATGATTTACTTTTTGAGATTTATAGAGCGGTTACCAAACAAATTAGTCTTTTAATGTTGGAAGACGATCCAAAGGAGATGAGCACTTGAAGTTTTCATAGTGGCTGAAGCAACTTAAGATAATGGATTCTATCTTGGGATTCAGGTGTATTGGCCGAATTGGTTGCAGGCGCAGGGATACTGAGGAAACTAGTCTCAACTATATGAAGTTAGTAGTGTTCTTTGTATAACGGCTTAATTCTGAGAGTATTCAAAACTGGACTAGGTCCCGGGGTTTTTCTGCATATGTGGTTTCCTCGTTAACAAAATCTTGTTGTGTCTTTAATTTTACTTTCCGCAATTATAATTATTATTTTAGTTATGGTTAAAAGTAAATACATTGTACGTTAATCCAACACTTGGGTTAATCCACTATAGATACGTTCGGTTTCGAACTAATACTATATACCAAGTGTATACCTTTTTGTTGTCATCTTCTTGACGGTCTCTGTCTATATTGGATCACACAAGGTATCGAACTTATAGGTGGATATCGAAAAGAATGTGGTGTACTTGGTACCCTCGTCATTTCACCTTGATTGCAGACTCCATAATATCATCTCTAAAAGGTCATTCATTCAGGCTTTTATACAAACACCCTATGTGCAATTTCGAGTTGTATACCTCCATTGATAATTTCTACCAATCTTCTTCTCTCTCAACTCCCAAGCAACCACCAGCTCCCCACTACCACCAGTAATAAACAGCTATTATAATCCATCTTATATGCATTAAAATAGAAAAGTGTTTAAGTACTGGAGTTTATATACGATAGCTTTCTGAAATTGCATTTAAGTTTATAACTTATACATGTGTTTTTAGTCAAAACCATTAATCAGGTTGTGGTGAACTATCCATTTGTTTCTCAACATTCAAGATGATCCGTCAATACGCATTGTCTATTTCGTCAATGTATGACACTCTTTTTACAAACACCTTAATTTTTACACATGCAGTTTAGTTGAATAGATCCACATAATACTTGCAGCATGTACATCATATAACTGACTTCTTATTATTTCAGATAGTTTTATAAACAACATATCTTCTTGCCCTGTTTCTTTCTTTAGGTCCTGATACTCATGTTGCATGCTAACTCGGAATAAGAAGTTAAACTATTAGACTGGGTCTTTTGGAGATTCCCAACTCTAGAAACCGTCGTTTATTCCGCCTTTTCCCACTCACGTTCTCTATTGGGTGGGAATCCCTGCTGGAAGAATCTCTAGACGGGCAATGGTTAGCCGTTCCCAAATAGTGCAAAAAGGAAAGCCATTAACCGTTCTCAAAGAAAAAACCGGGTAATGATCGTCAGTTCCTATGAACGGTTACTCATTAACCGTTTTGTAGTTTTAGAGAACGGGTAGCAAGTATCCGTTCCTTAACCTTTTTTCGATTACACTCCGTCGACACTTATTTCCAGTTTTAGTGTTCGTTAACCAAAGATTATTGAACTCTTTTTACACCGGACCGGGTAGACAGTTCCAAGATTTCTTATAATACGATTTTTTTCATAGTGTTGGATCAACGTGTTTAGGGTGCATCACGCTGACCAAATCTCAGAATGGCAATCTAGCTAACGGGGTATAGCGTACACATTGAGGCGATAAGTCGTATTTAGATTGATACCTGTAAATATAAGTGAGAAAGATGCGTAAATAATTTCATTTATCCAGATACAACAAAACATAGTATACTTAATAATTACTGAAAATTAAACCTATCTCACTTTCGCAAGCAGCGCGACTGCACTTAGCCGATGCAACAAGCCTTTAAACCGGCCGGTGTCCCTAATGGCCGAGTGTAGTTAAGTTTACGTATCAATGTATTTGCTTTATTTCGTCATATCACCTCACATCATTTTTTTTTTGATGTACATTTGTTCCTGACTTTTATTGTCATTCATTTAAATGCATTATTACTGGTCTTCAAATCAGTGTTGGAGTGATATATTTTGGATTATTTTTATATTCGTTTTGTCATAATGTGTTTGGATGACTTCTATTGTCATACTACATGTTCATGTCCTTGTCTGTGGAATCATTTTGCATGCATTATTTATGACTCTTCAAATCAATGAGATTTGTTTGGTGATTTTTCATATTGATATGTTTCGTGTAGTCTAAATTATATTATTCTTCAAAAAAAATTAAATTTTTTTTTGTTTGCATGCAGTCCTGATGGTAAGACATTATACATTTCTATTTAATCCCCTTAAATGGATCCCATTGAGCGTACTCTCATTTCATAGCCAGTAAGATCAACCAATAAGTTTGTAAGATATTCGTTATGCGGTTTAGTAATGAAGAAGATGTTGGGGTTGTGGAAGCATGGATTTTAGTAACAAATCGAGCTACGATCGCAAGATAAAAAAAATCAACAAACCATGTTTCGAAACCGCATTTTCCAAATTTTCGAAGATCTTACCGGAAATGATAATAGAAGGACAAAAAACTCAGTAAAATATAGATTCAACCTGGTCAATACTGAAATCCAAACCTTTGTTATAATTATGTTTGATGGAAAATTGAAGCATGCGTCATTGTCATACGAAGGTCGAGTAAGTATATTTTAATTACGATAAAAAAGCTGACTATCTAAATAGGATCAGGTTTTAGTTTCAGTTCTTATGTTAATGTTTTCTGTTTCTTTTTCGAAAAAACGAAAGCTCGAATAGAATACCGTAAAAACACAAAGAAACCTTTTAAATTTGATGCATTGTATGATAATATCAGTGTCTTCTAAATTACAAATCTAAGTTTGACTTTTTTTTCTTCTAATATAAAAACAAGCTACAAATCCCTAAAATAACAAGGTTCTACAAATTAAAGTCTACACAAAGCAGTAACTAACAATACTTGAATTCAATTTATGATATTCATCACCAAATCTAACGAAAATCATATCAATTGAAAGGAAAAATCAAAATTAAGGTTTAAGTTTATATTAATTACCTAAGATTATTTAGATGATAAAACTCCTCAAAACCAATTGCAACTAGAAGTTGAGAACTTCTTCAGCAAACCCAATCAAAATTTCATGATGAAAGGGTGGGAAGGTGATGATTGTGGGATGAACTATGGTTTTTCTCACAAAAACCAGGAAATGGGGATGAAGAAATGAACTCTGGTCGAGTTCTCTGGAAGATTTTAGGACAAAATTGAAAACGGACAATGGTTAGCCGGTTCAATTGGGTTTGACTGGTCAAGATAAGGGAAACGGTTAATGAGTAACCGTTTTGGCTAAAACGATCAATGTGTATCCTTTTTGGAGAGAACGGTTGATGGCTATCCGGTTTTTTCGATGAGAACGGCTAACCATTAGCCGTCCCTTGATTTTTCTTGAAATTATTGCTGGGCCTAGGCTCTTTCCAAGCTGACGTGTAAGGGCATTTGGAAAGTGGATGGGAAGAGCCACAAGACCCAGTCTTAAGAAACTTCTCTCATACTCAAGTTGCAGAGATTTAACCTTAATAACACCCCCACCCCACCCCAAAAAAATAAAATAATAATCCAACTATTAAGCAACTAAACCACAAACCTAACACAATTCCATAAATATCAACAGAAAATCGGAACACAATGTTCTTTCTCTACTAATCCAACACTCATAAACACATATTTTTTTCAATAAAACAAAGAAAAGAAACAAACCACAATCCTCGATAGCTTGTAACTAGAAGCACCAATACTAGATAAATCCACGTATTCTGATTAACCAAAATAAATAAGTTCACCCATATATCTTGAAATAAAGTTTTCAATGTACATTCAATAACATAAAAACTAAACAAAACTAAAATTCAATACAATAAATAAATAAATAGGACTTTACGGTGTAACCAAGAGGATCCATGTATTATCATTTGCGACACAAAAAAATAATAGCAAAGAGCTGAATAAAAGAAAGGGTGAGGCAGAGGAAAAGAGGCGGTGAACGAATAAGATAAAGCGATCAAAACAACAAAATATTTACCGAAGGTATAATTGAAACAAAGAGAGGAGAAAAATAAGGATCAATAAGGAAGTGGTAGATGATTATGGCATGGAAAGAAGATTAAGGCACAAAAGTTGGAGGCGGTAAGTTTTTACGTTTTTAAAAGAAAGTGTGCCTTGTGTGAGAAAGGGGGTAGCTTTCTCCTTTTTAGATTGATTAAACTTTTATTAGCAATTGTGAGAAAAAGGTCGGAATCTCTACGGTTCCTACATCTTCGTTTGAGCAATATTAGAGGGGTATAATGTACACTCTTAACCAAAATGGGAGTTTTGGTCACCATTTAACGCGGTGCCGCTATTGACTTGGACCTTTAAAGGAGTAGATATATTTGGCTCCAAAAATTAAATTCCTTATAAAATTTATACTCCATATATATATATATTCTTTTCATCTATACTTTGCCGCCTAATATTTCATGTGGGATGAAATTTCACAATTCAATTTTAGATTATTTCATTGATGAAGTTTCCAAAGTTTCAATAATATTAGTCTCCTTTTCTTATTTCCTATTTACAATCCTCAAGGTAATTTTAGCTAGTTTTAATACCAACATTTTTATCAAAACAAAATAGGTAAATAACTAAGGGTGGTCTAGTAAAATATTATGGTTTTCCTAATATTTTGACAAACTAAAATTAAAAAAATGGAAGGGGTAATCTTTTTCCGTCGTTTCATATTTTTGTCGCATGTGGTTTTCCAAAAAATGTTTTAACAAGGCAACATCTCGTGGACATTTTCTAATGTTGATATTACTTTCTTTTTTCTTCGCACATATTTTGTCGTATTAGATTTTACTAACGAAGTTTTAGTGAGGTAATTTATTCAATACGACGGTCATCCAAGGGGGAAATGTATAATTTGTCTATTTATTGGATGCCATCATTGAGACAAAATCAACATAGTCATCTCCTTTGGATGTCTTTCTGAACCATATAAGGTCTAATCACAAAGTAATACGTTTTTGTTTATGAATGTTAATGTAGTGGTATTTTTTCACTTTGTTGAATACACTACATCAACTAATTATGTAAATCATCTTTGAGAATCTAGAAATCCATGCCACAAGTCCTCAATGTGTTACAGAAGACTCAACAAGAGTATCAATCGAAAACGATACTGCTCGTATGACGCAAATGCAACCTTTATCGACTAGCAAATTTCTTCACAAAAGCATAACAATCCCCTGCATTCAAGAAACTCGTTCAACGAAATTGGATAGTTTTTACTCAATGTTTTGCACACCAAGATTTGATTGAATTACTCATCGGGGAGAGTGTCATCATCAAAGGTGCATTTACTGGAATTATCCCGTTGTACTCTTTTTTCCTTCGTCAAGGTTCGCCACACTATGTTTTCCTTGTTGAAGTTTTAACGAGATAACATATGCGTGTCCAAAATTGTTTGAGTCTTTACATGCTTATAATTTTTATTTTTATTTTTTTGTGATTTTTTTTATTACAACACACTAGGTTCGGCTGCCGAACCTCTGGGTATTCTTCATATACGAAGAACAATGAAAAGTTCGGCTTATAACTTGTCAGTCGAACCTAGGTGTGACAAGTTACCAACCGAACTACATTCTATAACCGTCAGACTTAGGTTCAGCTGGTTCGAGCAAAAAAAAAAAAAAACGAGCTTAGGTTTTTTTTTTTTCATGAAGTGAAGTTCGGCTATTTTCGTGTTTGATTATCAACCGAACTTCACTATGTAACTACCGAAAATTTTCATTTTTTTGTTGATTTAAACCTAATCTATCAATTAAACACAAGAAAACAAGACATGAGTTTGTGGGAATACTTATTATTGTATATTTCCTTATAATGAGGATTTGGTTCTCGCTCTACAACTTCTCTCCGTTCGATTTGTGCATCAACACCTTCTTCTTCACTAATTCGCAGATTAGGAGAATGATTAGAACCACCACATGTAGTCGAAGACGATAAAAATTGAAATCAGGTTAGCGATCGGCTGGTGTATGGAAGAGACAAGGGAAGAAAATAAATTAAAACAAATTAAAAACGGGTAGCTAGCTCAGCTGGTCATCCCCGTTCCTCAAAAGTGATGCGCTCCAGGAGGTCCCAGGTTCGAGTCCACGATGGCGCAATATTGCAGAATTTGACATGGAAGGTAAAGTTAGCTTGCCTCCCTTGCGACATAATCTGGCCCCCTATCCGCTTCGGCTCCCTTGACTAGTTCCTCATGAGGCTCGCTGGTAGGCTAGCACGATAACCTGTTCAACTAATGTAGTAGTACGCTGTTGGAGCTTAAGCTTAGCTTGTTAGGCTTCCAAGTAGTAGTTCCTTGTAATAATACTCTTGTTAAATAATATTTAAGTTTATTTTAAAATTAAAAATAAATAGTAATACGCTGTTGGAGCTTAGCTTGTTAGGCTTCCAACTAGTAGTTTCTTGTAATAATATTCTTTTTAAAAAGTATTTAAGTTTAATTTTAAAAATAAAAATAAACAAAAGGTTAAGAAATTAGATAAATAAGTTAATTAAATTAATTGAAGGTAACTAAATAATTTACATATTAGGATCCCCTAGGAAAATCATTTTGTATGCCTCAACAGTCAACACAGCCTTCAAACACACTGTCCGAAAGAAAGTATGTTTAGCTTCTTCACCCTGACGTAAGCATCCCTTCTCCCTTTCATGTTATTTGTAACAACCTTCCTGGGAATTCTTCTTACGAACATTCATCCTTTAATCCTCCTATTTGTGATTAGTACTAGCATTCATACCATTTACAAGTCTATAATCAATCATCGGAAAGAAACAATTACTAAAATTACCAGCAGAAATTTCGAGACAACCAAACCAAACTATTTTCATTTAACCATCTTTTTACACAGCAAAATTTGCATTGCAACAGTTCATTCGTTCCCACCAATAACCACCAAAAACATCTGAATATCTACAACACAGATATTCGTCAAAAAATACCCATTGAAAAAAACCACATTAAAACCCACTGCTATACTTCCATACATCAAATCCGTCCTAATTTCTCAATCATCCATACTTCCCTTAAGCTGACTGAGAAAATTACCAAACAAACAAAAAAAACAGCAGAAACAAACTAGCATAAACATAAACCAAAGTTCCAACCTTAACAAGAAAAATATAAACAACAAGAGCAAGATTCAGAACACTAGGAGCAAGTACCAGCAGAACCTGTTAGCGAAAAACTTGTTGATCATCATAAGATTTTTTTCAAAGTCTTACACTGGTGTTCTTGCCGATACCCCAAGGGAGATTTTCAGTATCATCCCCATCGTAGCTCCAATCATCATCGTCGCTCTCATTGCTGTATTCACTTCTAGATGAAGCAGGAGTACCATACCCATCATCAGTATCCTCAGGAGCATCTGTATCAGCAGTTGCATCAGTCTCATCCTCCACCACCTCTTCATCATCATCATCAGATTCGCCCACATGCTTGGTCCTTGAGAAGATTCCAGGGTTGGACTTCTCTTGCAGATAACGCCTATAAAGCCTATCTTCCTCATACTTTAACATCCTTCGATTCTCCGTTGCAGTATCTGAATCTTCCTGGCTTGAGCCAATCTCTTCAACAAAATACTCATGCCCTTCTGTTGATGGTGGTTTTTAGTTCAGGGCTATAATTGTAAGACCCTATATTTAATGTGTCGTCGTTCTGTAAAGAAACAGAGTCATTTAAAAGTAACGAGTGCCTAGGCCTCTTTACTCACATATGTATTGAGCAACTCAGTATATTTATATGAAATTTATCCAGAATGGTGCGTGCAGCAACAATCCCAAATATTCTGTAAATTTCTGAGTATTTATTCTATGCCATGTTCCCCAGTTGAACTCTTAATACTGACATGACATGACGACTAATGTTCGCTCGCAGCTGAGTAGCATGAATCTCCCGAAGTGTCAGGATTAATATGCGTGTAGAAGTACTCAATCAGAGGCACGCAAAGTTATGCTACCCTTTGATATTAAGTTAGTGATTTTTTATCAATACGCGAAATTTGCCAAAAAATGATTGATTTTGCGGCAACCCGCAAAATTCAGTTCTTTAACATAATTTTATCAATTTGCAAAAATTAGGTTTTTTGCACCTTGCGCGATAGTTCGAACCCTATTGGTCGAAACTAAACCTACGCAAAACTAGGAAATTGATCCATCATGGAGCTAGTAGGAGCAAGATCCTACAAAAAATCGGAAAACAAGAAATAAATTTCTAGGATCTGGAGTTTATAATGCAACTAAAAAGTTTATCCCATACCCCCAAACTTAAATCTAACATTGTCCTCAATGTTCTAAAGATAAAATTAAAAGCATGAACAAGGAGAAACTGTTACCATTTGAAGCAAAAGAGTTAAGGAAAGATATTACCGTGTTGCATGAACCATGGGTTACCTCCCAAGAAGTGCTAAGTTTAAAGTCTTCAGCCAAACTAAGAAAGGATTAGTCACTCGAATCATAAAGTAACAGTCGGAATAACTGTGGGTCTTCAAAAAATAGAGCTGACCAAAGGAAATTGCAATAAACCAAGAAAGTGAACAAGAATAGCATTCCCTTATCTAGTTTCCTGATTAGAATATCTATATCTAATTGTGGTTCAGGTTCAGGATCTATGAAAGGGTCTAAATAAAATATTTTCATTGGTTGCATTTCCTCATAAGTGAGATCCAAATTATTAGGTCTTAGAGTCTGTAGAAACTCAAATAAGAACTTAGAAGCACATAATAATAACCTAAATAATTGAGGATCCTCTAAGTCAATCAGGTTTGACTTACATAATTGACCACAGTGAGAGTAGTGGTCATTCTTAAGCAAATGTGTTGATTTTATTAACCTAAAGTACTTAGGCTTAGTCTCAGAACCTAATAGGTGACACATTTGAAATCTATATGTTCCCACATTTGGAAGAAAAATATTTGGTGGGAAAACAAAGTCGATCGGGGTATCATAGCCTGGGTAAACCACATCAACCAGAGGATGGGTTTCTAACAACTGAACTTCCTTATGGACATCACTAGATTCAGGGAAACGTGTATGAAGATAATCTTTTAAAACGGTTGAGGCACATATGTCAAGTCCCAAGTGAGGGACCTTTCTAAGAGTTAAAGCACATGGAGAATGATAATCACCCCCAAACTTAGAGTTTTCAGTGTCTCTAGTTAGACTAGTCATAATCTCCCTAATTTCTAGGTCATCAGATTCCTGAAAATAGGCAATTGATTCTTCTAAGTCAAGTTCATCCTCACTCATCTCTACGAGTTCATTTTCTTTGTCTAAGACTATTGTTTCTAAATCACTAGACAATAAAACAGTATTTTCAGAATAAACTCGCTCCTCTAAACCATCATTGGCTTCATAATCAAAAGGAAATACTACATCGTCTAAAACGGGGATATCTCTAGACAAATCCTTGTCCTTTTGAATAGGTGAATAATTATTAAAATTATTTGGATTTGAACTAGAAATAACATTATCATTATAAAGCTCAATTGGAGTAACAAATTCCTGATCACTATGCCTACATATTTCAGATTCTTCAGCAACACTATCCTCATCATAATCGTCATTATAATAGCATGGAAATGGTTGAACCCCATCTAAACATGTAGTGTTACCAATTCTAACCTCGTCATCTTGATTATGCAAATAACTATCATTATTTTCAAGGGTATTATTGGAAACACTGTATTGGAAATTAAGATTATTTCGAGCAAGTCTTTCGTTCGTCTCAGCCATCAGCTTGAGGGATTCCTCTATAGAAAGTTTTCTCAATGGTGCACTTCGTCTATTCATTTCCGACATAAACCTATTTGTTTGCTCAGTTAACTGCTTAAGAGACTCTTCTAAAGATACGGAAGGATCAGAAATAGGAACAGAAGGATCATAATAAGGACTAGTTTTCAATAGTTTGATTGTATTGTCCAAAGACGAGGTACTAGCAATATAATAATCCTTATTTTCTTGCTCGTATGACCGGTGTGTGTGTGTATATTAATTGGGGTCACCATGGTATAAACCATAACCTTGAAAAGGTTGGCGTTCCCAACTACTATTCACACCATGGTCATAAAAATGATGATGTCCATATTCAAATTCAGGTCGATACTCATTGTATTGGCTTCTATCATACCGGTTCGACATTCTTAATTGCAAGGGAATTCTACACAATCACAAATAAGGCTGACTCGACCAAATCAAACCTATAAAATCTAGCAAACAACAAGCATGATGGCTCCCTTAGATTGTTTCTAGAACAGCTTTTATCCTTCCAAGAGGCAACTAGGTATAGTTTTAGCAAACCTCTCTAGAACAATCCGAATAAAGTAAGTCGAAGAGAAGTAGGGGAAGCTCAGAGGAGCTTTGATACCCCCACCTCTTTGGCAATGCTTCCCTGGGTAACAAGGCGGCTCTAATCGACTTACAGTAATCTTCCTGAACTTCGAGTTAGGCTAACAAGATACCCAATACATTCCTTTCAAACAACTTTCCTACAAGCTCGTTACCTTATCGGTCTCGTTCTAATCAAAATTTTAGGCTTGGGATCGCGTTTGGTATCGTTTTCCTAAAGCGGGCAAGAAGAGAACGGTGATGAAATCCGAACTCTTATCTTATATGGCCAGGCCTTGCCCTTTACAAGGAAAATAAATGTCCGTATTCAATTCCTCAGCATATATGCACCTTAAGGAAGACAGTAAACCCGCTGACAGGGTATTCGCGGGTGTTTAAAAGTTTACCTCCCGTACCAGACGGGCGAAGAACCGTTGTAGTCGACTCGGGCCACTGACTCCTGTGTCAATGTGCGAACCCGAGGGGCCGAGACGATATCGTAATCGTCGTCCTTCCCTGCAAACAGTTTATATTTAATTTTAACCCTTCCTTAGGGTTTAAAAATAATAATGTCCAAAATAATGTCCCAAAAATAAAGTTCAAAGTCCAAAAATAAAAGATTACAACAATAAATCCCTAATTACAGTTTCTAAAAATAAAAAGAAATAAAATCTAAAATAAAATAAAATAACTATATACAAAAATCTTCTTCTTCACTCCTTTGGACTCCTCTTTTCTTTCCTTCTTTGGCGATGCTTTCCTCTTATAACACTTTTTCTTTCCTTTTAGCTTCGCTCTAAATCTGAAAAAGAATCGAAAAATACCAAACGCGTAAAGAAGAACAAAAATAATTAAAAAATAAAATAAATAAAACCTAAAAACAAATCTAAAAACAAGTCCGCGTCGGCGGCGCCAAAAATTGATGTGATTTTAATTGTTGTAGAAAAAGTGGTAATAAGATTCGTTCAACTCGGACTTGTGACGAATAATTTTTAAACTTAATTAAGAAAACTAGAAAAATCAAAATAATGTTTTGGTAAGGATTATAAAAAGCACCGAGACTCAGGATCCCACCAAATTCCATTCATGTGATTCAAATAATAACTCCAATCAATTATAGCTCAAATATTAAAAATATGGACTCTTATTCTTTGCCAAAAGTAGATTTTTGAAAAGCAATGACTGTAAATCAAAAGCATGATGTATCAAAAATACATTGACCAAGCATACATCATCAAACAATATCACACCCATTCAATAAAAATCATAAATCAATTAAAAATCAATGCAAATAGTCATAAAAGAATTATTAGAATTACCACATGCGTGAAATAGGGCTTCCTCCGTCATCCCAGTGTTGGGGTTTAGCTCCTCATGGTGAAAACATGCTCAAAAGATAGAAACATGGCTCAAAAGGTGTTTTTATTGAAGGAAAATAATAATACAGCGAATCTGCAACGCTTTTCTGGCGTTACAGAAATCACCGTTACAATGAAGTGTTGTTTATAAACGATAAATGTGGTCTGCTGTTGAAGAACGATACTTGTCTGCGACTGTTTCGCGTGTGTCTTATGTTCTTCGTGTTCTTCAGTTCTGCATCAGCAGAAACAGCAGCAGCAGCGGAGCCTGTAAATCTCTGATTCTCGCCTCCTCAAGCCTTCTAAGCACCCCAAACTCTCGACACCCCTTCTATATGACCCAACCAATCTATTTATATTAAAAAGAGCGATTAAATCTCTCCAAAATCTTCCAAAATCTCTTCCTTTCTCTTCACGGCAAAGTTGCGGCAATTTCTTGTTTTAGAATTTATACGTGTTTCTGAGCTTTCCTTTTGATTCTAAACTCTTCCTTAGATAGATACCAATCTTTGGGAAGGTTTATAATACTTTAATCTCTCTAAAATTTCCTAAAACAGGTCACACACGTGACTTTCCATATTTTGCTGTTGAGATAAAAATCCGTCGATTGAGCCCAGTTTAATTGATTTCAACACCCATATTAGATTCCTAGACCCATAAGGAGTCTATCCTATGAAAATCAGAGGTTTAGTCGACCTCAAACTCCTCCAAATCACTACCACCAAAACTGCCAGAAACATGTTTTCTGTTTTGGTTTTGGTTTCCCGCCAAAAACAGAATTTGAACGTGAATGGGAAAGGTTACCCCTTATCCAGTGGTCGCCCCTTATCCGTTGCTGGAGTCCGCATAACACTTGTCCCTTGGGTTGCATTTATCAACTTTTTGAGCCAATTTCGCCGCAAAAGCTTATTTCTCCAAAAACACCTACAAAGAGATAAAATACCAAAATAAGTACAAAAATGGGTACTAACAATATACACAATAGAGATGAAAATAGACACATAAATGCGCCTATCACTGCCCGCCGCCTAGCTTGCGCGTGATTGGTCAAAATAGCTTGGTCTTGCAAGCAAGACCCACTTAGCAACTTGCTACATATTTTCCACAAAATACTCGAGACATCATGTCACAAACTGGGGGATGTTCATCAGGGTATTGGTCTGGCGGTTTACAGCGTGCGGCATGCAACACGCCCATTATAAGAAAGTGTCAGGAAAGACGGACAGTTAATGGCGGCAGAGAAGTAGTGGTTGTAAACCAACCGGTCTTCTCTCATAACAAGACGTGGTTTTCAGCATTTTTACACGATCCCCACTTCTCCATCACTCAACTACTTCCACTTCCTATGAGATCAGGGTGTTCAACTATGACTTATATAAATAGGTTTTTCAACCTATTTCAACGAAGAACAGTTTTTGGGTTATCAACACAAGTATCCAGGAAAAGCACCAAGAACTTGTAGTTTATATTCCGTATGCAAGTTCCACATTCTGATACAAGTCATAAAACAACCACACCTTTAGAGTTAACCATTCTAATCTCAACACCTTCTTCGCTTCCCTCCCTAAGATCAACCCTTCTCCTTCATTTTGTGACCGAAGCAAGACTGGAACGGCCATTTCTTGGTTTAGGCCAGAATTGTACATATTGATCTCTCGAATCTAAAGTACTCCTGTGCAGTGCATTTGTTTAGGGTTTAGATTCGTTTCTCGACGGCACACCCAAATTTACCATTTCCAACAGAATCAGTTTTTACCCCAAAACAACTGGCAACCACAGTGGGATATTAATCTCTCGGTTGCGAAGCAAATTTTTCAATTTTCATTCAAATCTCCCCAAACTCAAGATGGTGGATCTTAGGTCTAAATTCAATCATTAACCAGAATTCACTTCAATCACCAATCCTAAATTTCCGCTTCATGATGTACCCCGGCCATCCTAAACACTTCCAAAGCCGCCAAATGCTCGAAATCCAATCACCATGGAAGGTATGGCAAAAATATTAGAAGGTGTTGTCACAAATCAAGCTGCAAAATAAGACGTTTTTGTCTCTTAAAGAGTATGGAAAACCGGCTGTGGCAAGAGCCAACAAACATTCGCTCGGAGATACCAATTTCAGAGATGACACAAAAAAAATTGAATCCTTGTCTAAGGTCTGTGCCTCTGCCAACGACGATGCAGACAGAGTATGTGGCCGTATCGGACGGGAGCAAAAGGGAATGGCCAACACCAATGTACCGTCCGCAAGCGCAGTCAACATATCCCATGGCGTTACATCCTCTAGCACCAATACCAGCAGCACTGGAAGCATCCCCTCTGGCGTGACGCCTCCTATTACCAGAGCCAGAGCAGCCGCTACCCCTAATATTTACTCGAGCATGATGCCTCCAATCATCACCAGGGATGCTACCACTTCTTCGTCAGGACAAGAGACTGGAGGAGCCAGAGGAAACCAACCTGCCATTATCATTATCGATTTAATGGAGAGACAGGAAGTTCTTGCCAAAACTCAGACGGACATGGCCACAACTCAGAAGGAGCGAAAGAATGAACATCTGAATGATTATGTCAAGAGATTCAGAATTCAGGCGCTAGATTGTCATGATCCAAATGTGACTGAACATCAATTGGTGGAGTTGTGCATTAATGACATGGTACCCGCCTACCGCGCTTTACTGGAGAACCTGCGCTTCCAGACATTCTCTGAACTTCATGAAGCTGCTAAGCGGTCAGCTACAACAGCACCATCCTTGCTAGAGAGAACCAGGCACTCCAGGAATTAAGATGCACGTGAGACTCGAGGGAACAGACGTATCATCAACAAACAATACAACGCTTAACCCTCTGTAAGTTTGGTGAGTGAAGGAGGAAAGAGAAAATTTCCAGCTGCAGAACAACAACCCCAAACGTGCGGCACCAGCGCAGCATACGGCTCAAACCCGGAAAGCTGCGACTAATACGCCTACACAACAACAAGAAACTGGAGAGGCTGCTCTAACCTTCCCTTTTCCAATCGAAGGGGTAATCGAACCCCTCAGCATGGATTCAAGACGACGCCATAAAGTTACCTCCTCTCAGACGTCCACCAACCGAGGAAGAAATGGCAAATCCCAAATATTGCCATTACCATAGGTTCGTTAATCACCCAACCAGTGACTGCAACAAATTGAAGTGCATTTTCAAGGGGAAGGTGGATGCAGGAAAACTTCAGTTAGGCACTTAAGGAGTTCACAGAGATCATCTTCTCGTCAGGAGCTACATGATTTCTGGGGACTCCGTCCATAAAACCGTATAGTCCATGATGGAACATTTATATGAGATTCTGTATTTCTCCAAGACGCAGAGTCAACACATATTTGCAACCATAAACCGTGTTATATAAAGCAAGTAAGAATAGGCGAGCTTCCGCACGCAGGGAATCAGGGGGAGCTGCTTCACCGAGAATAAAAGAGGGGAAAGGATAGAAGGAGAAATAAACTCACATATGTGAGTTATATGAAAGGAAGAAACTCATCCTTTGGGACATAACGGCCGATCAAAGCTTTTTAATATTTGTGGTCGTGGCTAGCATCACAGCCTATGCTCGCCTAAAGATCGTGGACGTAGCTACCATTACTTATGCCTCTCCTTCTCATCCAAGATTCGTGTTCGTGGTTACCAAAGATCATGGCCACCGTCACCACGCCTCTCCCTACCAAGTTCGTGCCAGCAGTTACTACGCCTCTCCCTACGAGGTCCGCACTCGTAGTCACATGCCTCTCCCTGCCGGGTCTGTGTCCGTAGCCACCACTCCTCCCTGTCAAGGATTATGACCATAGATGGTGATACCTTTATCATGGTCGATGATGTAATTTTGAAGTTGTAGTAAAAATGATTCGAACTCTAAGACTTGTGAAGATTCGAGTTTTTAAATTTAATAAAAATATACAATAATATTACAAATGGTGCAAGAGGTACTGGAACTAAGGATTCGGCCAATCTTCATAACATAAGGTTCAATTATTTATTCTCAACAATTTTAGCTCAAGAAATGTAAACATGGACTCTTATTCTTGCCAAGGTAGATTCTAAAAACATTAGTTATAAATCGTCAGCATGGGACATCAAACATCTAAGCAAGCATGACCCATCTAATAAAATAATAACTAATTAATCAAAATCATATTTCAATTAATATTAGTGCAAAAGTCATAAAAAGGAATAAAATAAATTTACCCATGTATGAAGTTCGGCCTCCTCCGTCGTCCCAGTGTTGGGGTTTAGCTCCTCATATTATAGACACTCTCAAAATATTTTTTATTTGCTCAAAAAGTGTTTACAATGGTGAAAATGGAGAAAATAGTGAAAAACAAGATTTTGTGACGCATGAAAAGCGTCACAAAATGAACGATATAATAAAAGTGTTGTAGTCACTACCCCGAAGTCGCTGGAAAAGTGCTACCCACTGCCGTAAATATTCGACAGTTTTCAGTGACTGTCTTCAGCAGGTGTTGTTCTTCGTGTTCTTGATGTTCATCATCATCATCAGCAGCAGAACCCGAGTTTCTGCAACTCGTGATTTCTCTCTCCTGAGCTCTCCTCAGCTCCCCAAACTCTCCACCCCCTTCTATATGACCTGGGTAATCTATTTATACCCGAAAGATGCATCGAATCTCCTCCATAACTTCAAAAAATCTTCTCTTTATTATTTTTATTCTCACGGCAATAATTTCCTGTTTTAGCTTCTCCACGCATTTGCAGCTGGATTAATCTCCAAATATAACTTATTTACGCTCCAAACTGTTGCTCTAGTCATCACACACATTCAGAACACGTTCAAATTCTCCAAAACTCATGCAATCCCGTGAAATATTTCTCTCATGCACGTGCTGCCCTGTTTTGCTCCATGACACGATTCAGCCAATTCTGATCCAAACTAACACCCATACCAGCTTTCTATAGTCATATCACGTCTACCCACTAAGTTTCAGGGATTGAATCTCACTAAATCACGTCCAAACATCCGATCGAAATTCGCCAGAGAAGAAATGGTTTTCCCGCCAAAATTTATTTTTTGAATTTGAGAAGAAGATGTCCTCCCCCTAATCCTACACAGGTGTCCCTTTAGCACTTGTCTTATGGGGTGCAAATCACCACTTTTCGAGCCAATTTTGCCGCAAGAGCTTATTCCCTATAAAAGACTTAAAACAACTTTATTAGAAATAAAATGAGTCCTAGATAATGTAGTTATGGGTGAAAATGCGTCACACTTACGTGCTTATCAAATTCCCCCACACTTACATTTTGCTAGTCCTCGAGCAAAACCTCAAGACCCGCTCAAAAGCTGGTCATTTGCGTAACACCAAGAGAGACCCGCTCAACAACTGGTCATGTGAATCAAAAGAATAGACCCGCTCAACAACTGGTCATAAGAAAACAAAAATAATAGACACGCTCCATAGCTGGTCATATCAAAATATATATATATATATATTATTTTTTAGACCCGCTCAACAGCTGGTCATTTGTGTAACATAGAGAAAGACCCGCTCAACAGCTGGTCATAAGAAAATAAAAATAATAGACCCGCTCCACAGCTGGTCTTTTTTTTTTTTTTTTTGATGAGCCGCTCAACAGCTGGTCATAATATGATAAAGAAACTCCTACAAAAATAAACAAAAAGTTAATCACTCCCCCACACTCATTGTCCTCAATGTTATAAAGATGAAATTAAAAACATGAACAAAGAGAAACTGATACTACTTAAAGGAAGTGAGGAAGGATATTACCGTAGTACAGAAAACATGGGTTACCTCCCACCAAGTGCTAAGTTTAAATTCTTCAGCCAGACTAGGAAAGGATTAGTCACTCGAATCATAAAGTAACAGTCGAAATAACTGTGGGTTTTAAAAACCAAATAGAGCTGACCAAAGGAAACTGCAATAAACAAAGAAAGTGAACAAGTAACGCATGCCCTTACCTAGTTTCCTGATAACTATCGCTAACTGTGGTTCAGGTTCAGGTTCTATGAAAGGGTCTAGATACATTATTTTCATTGGTTGCATTTCCTCATAGGTGGGATCCGAATCATTAGGTCCTAGAGTCTGTAAAAACTCAAATAAGAATTTAGAATCAAAAAATAATAACCTAAATAATTGAGGATCCTCTAAGTCAATCAGGTTTGACTTACACAGTTGACCACGGTGAGAGTAGTGGTCATTCTTAAGTAAATGTGTCGATTCTATTAACCTAAAGTACTTAGGCTTAGTCTCAGAACTTAATAAGTGACACATTTGAAATCTATACGTTCCCACATTTGGAATAAAACTGTTTGGTGGGAAAACAAAGTCAATCTAGGTATCATAACCTGGGAAAACCACATCAACCAGAAGATGGGTTTCTAACGACTGAACTTCTTCCTGGACATCATTAGGTTCGGGAAAACGAGTATGAAGGTAATCTTGTAAAATGGTTAAGGCACAGATATCAAGTCCTAAGTGAGGGGACTTTCTGAGAGTTAAAGGTAAGGCACTAGGAAAGTGATAATCACCCCCAAACTTAGAGTTTTCAGTGTCTCTAGATAGACTAGTCACAATCTCCCTAATTTCTAGATCATCAGATTCTTGGAAATGGTCAATTGATTCTTCTAAGTTATTATCAGGTAGTGCATCTTTACTCATCTCTACGGGTCTATCTTCTTCGTCTAAGACTATTGATTCTAAGTCGCTAGACTCTAAAACAACATTTTCAGAATAAACCCGTTCCTCTAAACCACTATCGGCTTCGTAATCAAAAGGAAAAACTACATCGTCTAAAACGGTGGTATCCCTAATCAAATCCTCGTCCTTTTTAATAGGTGAATAATCATAAAAATTATTTGGATTTGAACTAGAAATAATATCATCATTACAAAGCTCAATTGGATTAATAGTTTCCTGATCACTATGCCTACATATTTCAGATTCTTCATTATTACTATCCTCATCATCATAATAGTACGAAGATGATTGAACCTTATCTAAATAATTAGTGTCT
The DNA here is from genome assembly GCA_023531105.1 of Papaver atlanticum. NCBI lineage: Eukaryota > Viridiplantae > Streptophyta > Magnoliopsida > Ranunculales > Papaveraceae > Papaver > Papaver atlanticum. The sequence goes on along the minus strand of JAJJMB010000242.1, from coordinate 1,146,027 downwards.
TTCATTCTTACCCCGTCCTCTAAATTAGGCAAATATTCACCATTGATATCAAGGGTAAAATTGGAAACACTATTTTGAAAAATTAGATATTTTAGAGAAGTTCTTTTCTGGGTCTCTTACAAAAGCTTCTGGGTCGACTCACATGATTTTCTTACATAATCTAGGAAAGAAGGTAAAGAAAGCTCACTCGTTGCATTCTTTTCGTCCATAACTAAGTTATTCATTTCTGCAAACTTACGTGCTGTCTCAGCTAACTTACGTGTCGACTCTAGTAAAGAGGAATTATCATAATTATTCTCATAAGACCAATTCGTGTGTGGATAGTACTTGGGATCACCATGGGATGAACCATAACCTTTAAAAGATTGGCGTTCCCAACTACTATTCCCACTATGGTCATAAAAATGATGATGTACATAATCAAATTCAGGTCGATACTCATTGTATTGGCTTCTATCATACCAGTTCGACATTCTTAATTGCAAGGGAATTCTATACAATCACAAGCAAGGCTGACTCGACCAAATTAAACCTATAAAATCTAGCAAACAACAAGCATGATGGCTCCCTCAGATTGTTTCTAGACCAGCTTCTATTCCTCCAAAAGGCAACTAGGTATCGTTTTAGCAAATCTCTCTAGATCAATCCGAATAAAGTGAGTCGAAGAGAAGTAGGGGAAGCTCAGAGGAGCTTTGATACCCCCACCTCTTTGGCAACGTTTCCCATTAGGGCGGCTCTAGTCGACTCACAGTAATCTTCCTGAACTTTTGAGTTAAGCTAATAAGATACCCAATACTTCCCTTTGAATGAATTTCCTACAAGCTCGTTACCCTATCGGTCTCGTTCTAATCAGTATTTTAAGCTTGGGTTCGCATAAGTAATGTGTTCCTAAGGCGGGCAAGAAGGAAATGGTGATGAAATCCGAGTCCTTATCTTGTATTGGCCAGGCCTTGCCCTTTACTAAAAAAAAAATCAAACTGTATTCAGGTCCTCAACATATATTCACCTTAAGGAATCACGTAAACCCGCTGACAGGGGATTCGCGTGTGTTTAGAAGCTTACCTCCCGACCAGACGGGCGATGAAACGGTTGTAGTCGACTCGGGCCACCGACTCCTGTGTCAGTGTGCGAACCCGAGGGGCCGAGACGATATCGTAATCGTCGTCCTTCCCTGCAAACAGTTTATATTTTAAAAAAAAATGTACCCTTCCGTAGGGTTTAAAAATAATTAAAGTCCAATGTCTAATGTCCCAAAAATAAAATAAAATACAAAAATAAAGTCCTATTTACAGTTTCTAAAAATAAAATCTAAAAAATAAAAATAAAATAAAATCTAATTAATTAAAAATAAAAAATAAAATAAAAAATATCTTCGTCTTTTCTCCGTTCTTTTCGCTTTGTCTAGCTTTTAATCCCCCAGGTCTTTTGTCTCCAATTCCTCTTTGATTCAAAACCTGCAACAAAAAGACAAATACCCAAGAAACGTAAAAAAGAACAAAAGAATAAAAATCTAAAAACTCTAAATCTAAAAACAAATCCGCGTCGGCGGCGCCAAAAATTGATGTAATTTTGAAGTTGTAGTAAAAATGATTCGAACTCTAAGACTTGTGAAGATTCGAGTTTTTAAATTTAATAAAAATATACAATAATATTACAAATGGTGCAAGAGGTACTGGAACTAAGGATTCGGCCAATCTTCATAACATAAGGTTCAATTATTTATTCTCAACAATTTTAGCTCAAGTGTAAACATGGACTCTTATTCTTGCCAAGGTAGATTCTAAAAACATTAGTTATAAATCGTAAGCATGGGACATCAAACATCTAAGCAAGCATGACCCATCTAATAAAATAATAACTAATTAATCAAAATCATATTTCAATTAATATTAGTGCAAAAGTCATAAAAAAGAATAAAATAAATTTACCCATGTATGAAGTTCGGCCTCCTCTGTCGTCCCAGTGTTGGGGTTTAGCTCCTCATATTATAGACACTCTCAAAATATTTTTTATTTGCTCAAAAAGTGTTTACAATGGTGAAAATGGAGAAAATAGTGAAAAACAGGATTTTGTGACGCATGAAAAGCGTCACAAAATGAACGATATAATAAAAGTGTTGTAGTCACTATTCCGAAGTCGCTGGAAAAGTGCTACCCACTGCCGTAAATATTCGACAGTTTTCAGTAACTGTCTTCAGCAGGTGTTGTTCTTCGTGTTCTTGATGTTCATCAGCAGCAGCAGCAGCAGAACCCGAGTTTCTGCAACTCGTGATTTCTCGCTCCTGAGCTCTCCTCAGCTCCCCAAACTCTCCACCCCCTTCTATATGACCTGGGTAATCTATTTATACCCGAAAGATGCATCGAATCTCCTCCATAACTTCAAAAAATCTTCTCTTTATTATTTTATTCTCACGGCAATAATTTAATGTTTTAGCTTCTCCACGCGTTTGCAGCTGGATTAATCTCCAAATATAACTTATTTACGCTCCAAACTGTTGCTCTAGTCATCATACACATTCAGAACACGTTCAAATTCTCCAAAACTCATGCAATCCCGTGAAATATTTCTCTCAAGCACGTGTTTCCCTGTTTTGCTCCATGACACGATTCAGCCAATTCTGATCCAAACTAACACCCATACTAGCTTTCTATAGTCATATCACGTCTACCCACTAAGTTTCAGGGATTGAATCTCACTAAATCACGTCCAAACATCCGATCGAAATTCTGCAAGAGAAGAAATTGTTTTCCGGCCAAAATTTATTTTTTGAATTTGAGAAGAAGATGTCCTCCCCCTAATCCTGCACGGGTGTCCTTTTAGCACTTGTCTTATGGGGTGCAAATCACCACTTTTCGAGCCAATTTTTCCGCAAGAGCTTATTCCCTAGAAAAGACTTAAAACAACTTTATTAGAAATAAAATGAGTCCTAGATAATGTAGTTATGGGTGAAAATGCGTCACACTTACGTGCTTATCAGTCGACCCACCGACCATACAAGATAGAACCACGAAAACCACACTTGGGGACTGAGGCTCAACATGGAATCCCTTCACTGTCAAGGACCTCTTCAACTCAGAAGAAACGGTCAACCGATAAGTCATAACCGTGACAAGTTCACCACTCTTCAAAGATGTAGCGTAAGGATATCATCAGCTCCCTGTCTGGAAGGCGCATGACCAACAAGCAGTATTTGGCTCAGCCATTATCAATGAAAAATCAAAGAGGAAAGTTGCGCCTCAGCAAGCCACACAGACCAACCGCATCATGTCTGCCATATCACCCACTCAAAACTCAGCACCGCTTACCCAAAGCCCGCATGAAGCTGCGCATCAACAACCACATCGCCGACAAAGACAGATTCGGTGTTTCTAGATTTCCGATTTCCTATGGAAGGGGTGCATGGGCTTCCAGAAGTTTGGATACAATACAGGTCTATCAAGTGCGACTCTCGCCCATTGATTAACAAATGACGGATCAAAAAGATTGCCGCTTTTGTCAATTCGTCAACCACCTTTCCAGCAAATGCAATGGAAGTACATCTTTCAGGAGAAAATAGGCTCAGTATAATTACACCTGGGGACTGCCAGCACGGGATGCCTTCACGTCCCTCAACCATGTTATTTATGATATCAGCATCATCACTGTCAAAGCTTTACGAGCCGCAGGAATTTTTAAACATGAAGTTGTACACGTGCATCGAAGACCCCAAATGAAGATCCAGAGATACTTATGGCCGTATCACCCTGAGCAAAGCCAGATACGGCGCCCCTCAGTTGCAGGATTGCTATCAAGGGACTCGCCTGATGATCAACAGTAAAATAGAACTACAGTTCATGTAAATGTTCTGAGATTCTTCAACAAACAAGAAAATTCGCATTGACTGTTGCATGAAGCACAACTGCATACGAAGAATCACATGAATCATACTTGGAGGATTGAAGGCTTGCATAAAATCCCGTCACCGTCAAAAATCTCTCCAGCTCATGGAAGATAGACAACCAGAGCGCTGCAAATTTGATGAAGATTTCTGGCCCTCCAAAAGTATGCCGCAGAGATATTTTCACATATCCGGCCACGCCATCGGATCTAATGTGTAAACGAGGATTGATCATCGCATCCCATTCCATATAACAGTCCAAGATTCATAATATGGTTCAAAGGATGTCACTTGAAACGAAGTACTTGAAGACTTGATAGTAGCACGTCAGAAACGGAGCGCCTCTCAACTTGTCTACTCCACCCAATGGCTCCGGAAGATTTTTCCGAGCATATTGCAATCAGAAGGGCAAGAATGAGCCTTTGAGATAAAGAGTCAGAATGAACACAACTTCATTCCAGTCAATGCTCAGGAGTTTAAAAAACATTTTAGTTGCGACTCAGCAGTCCAGACACCAAACAACTTAAAGTCAAGGCCTATTGCAATTGAGCACAATGGAGTTTGGCAAATTTTTAAATCCACTGGAAAGGATAGACACTCATTCTTCTGGAGACAGAACCTCATTACGCATTCCGGAGAAGATCGATGGTACAGCTTCTATACCCTCTGGTCCAGGAAGAAGAACCGTCACATGATTAAGATGAGTCCTAACAGTCGTATAGGACACTTCCAAGAAGTCATCATCTATATTTGGCATGTCTTTAGAATCATTAATGCCTCGTGGCTTAGCAGCGGGAATATCTCCAGGTGACATCTTATTCAAAAAAAAATTTACGCTCCTAGTTACTGTTGGGTGGCTACATGTGCAAAATAGGAAAAAGCACCTACCTTGAGTTCTCCTTACTCGCATTGCTGCTAATCATAATTATTGGAGATTGGTTTGTTGCCATTGATGCTCGCTCTACCGCCGCTAACAAAGAAAGTCATTCACACCGAGCTAAATTTCCAAGTTTGATCAACTACTCATGGATATTACACTCACAGCTAAAATACGAAGACAAGATGAACTTACCTTGCCGTTGACGATTGGCAAGCTTGTGATGGAGCTGCTGACAGTGACGAAGAGGAGTCGGCCGCTGCAAACAAAAGCAGGGAACCGAACGAGCAACAAAAAACAGAAGAGGGTCGATGCCCCTTTTTATACGAACGGAGTTTCTAGAGTTCGAACAGAAGAAGGATTCCTTTTTGCTCCATGAACGGGAATAGATGGCTGGGCGCACCGCACTCATACCTCATAGCTGAGCTAGAAACACGCTACTATGAAGGCCACCGGCCGCGCGATCCCACTGCTGAAGGCGGATTAGAATTGTCCTGGTTATATCTACCTGCTTCGTCTTTTCAGTTTTATTTTCGAATGTCACCATCTAGTGCTTACCCCGCAACAATGTCACTGTTACAAACTAAGCAGGGGACTTAATGTTGATAGTGGTTTTTAGTTCAGGGATATAATTGTAAGACCCTATATTTAATATGTCGTCGTTCTGCAAAGAAACAGAGCCATTTAAAAGTAACGAATGCCTAGGCCTCTTTACTCACATATGTATTGAGCAACTCAGTATATTTATATGAAATTTATCCAGAATGGTGCGTGCAGCAACAATCCCAAATATTCTGTAAATTTATGAGTATTTATTCTATGCCATGTTCCCCAGTTGAACTCTTAATACTCACATGACATGACGACTAATGTTCGCTCGCAGCTGAGTAGCATGAATCTCCCGAAGTGTCATGATTAAGATGCGTGTAGAAGTACTCAATCAGAGGCACGCAAAGTTATGCTGTCCTTTGATATTAAATTAGTGATTTTTGTATCAATACGCGAAATTCACCAAAAAATTGATTGATTTTGCGGCAACCCGCAAAATTCAGTTCTTTAACCAAATTTTATCAATTTGCAAAAATTAGGTTTTTTGCACCTTGCGCGATAGTTCGAACCCTATTGGTCGAAACTAAACCTAGGCAAAACTAGGAAATTGATCCATCATGGAGCTAGTAGGAGCAAGATCCTACCAAAAGTCGGAAAACAAGAAATAAAGAGGAACTGCGGCAAGTAAGAGAAGCGACAAGAGGAGGCGTGTCCGCGCCACTTGGCCGACCGATCTGCTTCAATAGGCGCCACCTGTGGCCGAATGGCCACGCTCCATGTTGCTGCTTGCCGGCCTCCTTTCCCATCGACCAATCAGATCGCTTTAAATGCGCCACACGCACTTTTAAATAAAGTTGGAAGTTGGTTGGTCGACGCACCTAATTCCTTAAGGAATCTAATATAGGCTGCCCATGTCAGTCATAAAACGATCACGACCGTACGTTTTGGCGAGTCAATTTATCAAGTCTAGCCAATTCTTAACACGGCCGGACAAGCACTATCATGCACACCGGCGGGCTCATTAATGCTTAGGCCAATCGGAATCCTCCCACTCTCAAGCGGAGCCACCAAACGATTACCCAAAGTGGGTTGGCCACGTGAGTTATAAAACCCTAATTTATGTTAGCAGCAGCATATTGCTGCCGCAAAGCGATCTTGGCCGCCCAACTTCACCAGCCGAATTGATCGGCCTAGATTCAATCTCAATCAACGGGCAAAGTACGGATTTGCTCTCAAGCGGCCCAGCTACAACCCTGGCCGATCGAATTACTCCCTGCCCGCGGCTAACACCTAAAATCGTTAGCTTAAAACAGGTTGGCCACATAGCCACAATAACCTCATTACGACCAGCGGCAGCGCATTACTATCGCAAAACGATCTCGGACGTCCGACTTCGCTAGCCGAATCGACCGGACTAGATCTAATCTTAGGCGACCAATAAGATGTCGCCGTGATCACCAGCTATTCCCCTTCCCTGAGGAATGATCGGCCAAGCTGCGGCTTGCCTACACGGCTCCCAAAAGTCTCCCAAAAGTGGCTAGTCGCGTGGCATTTAGTAATTTTAATAAATTCAACAGCAGCCATTAACTGCCGCAAATCATCTCGATCGTCCAACTTCGCTAGCCGAATTGACCGGCCTAGATTTGATTTTAGGCGACCAATAAAATGTCGCCGTGATCGCCAGCCATCACTCTCCTATAAGGACCGACCGGCCTGCCTTTGGCGCGCGTGAATGGCTCCTGGCAGCTTCCCAAAATGGCCTATCACGCTCCTTTTAAGACATTAAGCTATGCGACTAATTTAGACAGGCTTTATACAACGATGTTTCATAAGCATCGATTATTTTGAGTTGCTTGCTTAAAAGCGATGCTTTACATGCATCGAATACATACGATATTTTATGAGTATCGATTTCACAACTAATTTAATTATTTGACCTAAAAGCATTACATGTTATTTCTTCCGGCAAGTCCCATAACTTGACTTGTAACGTGTGACCGCCCGTGAAAAGATGAGGGTACCCACATATACCTCAATCTAAAACTTTTCCACCTATAAGTCCATTCTCTGAAAGTGATTGTCGATGGACTGAGTCGAGACGATACAACTAATCGGTTCACACTTCGTGTGATCGTCTATGGATACGAGATCGAAACAATACAACAACGAAGTAAGTTTACTTGATAATAGATTCGGACTTAACCAAACACAATAGGATTGCTATCAAGTAAATAGGAATTAACGTTTGTGTATATTTTACTTCTAATTATAATAAAACAATTATAATTGCGGAAATAGAAAAGTAAAAGACACAGCAAGATTTTGTTAATGAGGAAACCACAAATGCAGAAAACCCCGGGACCTTGTCCAGAATTGAATACTCTCAGGATTAAGCCGCTATACAAAATCTAAACCAACTTCGTATAGTTGAGACCAAGCAACTAAACCTATAGTTCACCTAGTTCCCTCAGTATCCCTGCGCCTCCAACTTGTAATAAGTCACGCACTTGGAACAATTCCTTTGGTTCGTATTCCAAACAGTAAAGGAACAACAAATCTGTTTGGTAACAACTTTTTTCAAACAAAGTGATATGAGTTTGACAAAAGGATCTACCGTTTATCCCAATAAACTCCTTTGTCAGGTTCTTAGATCTATCTCTTAACAACTACAAAAGTAATTGTCTAGACTATGCAACCAATACTCTTAATCACAAAGAATTGTATTGATGCCGATCTACTCAACTAATCAATCAAGGTTATCACAAATATAAACCGATTATAGTTGGATCCCCAGCCGATCAAGTTTTGTGCACACCAAAGATTATGAACTCAAATAAGAAATCTTTTTTGTCTTCAAATCTTCTTAGATCTTCAATAAACACCTGCACACAAACAACTTGAATCTCTTGTGATCAATCACACACAGAATGGAGTCTGTTAACAATGGATTATCACAAGACGTCTTTAGATCTACAAATAGTTCTAAAGATCTCCGTCGATACTTCGATCTTGTTTGAGTGAATCTTATATCAGAAGAGAAGATTCTCAAGCATAAACAAACTACAATTATCTAGTCAATCAAAGTTCAACAATCGTTAGTCAATCAAATCAATCAAAAACTAAAAATAAACTGCAATTATCTAGTTTCCCACCAACGGTACTCGTAGAGCTTCCCAATCCCAAACAAGTCTTTAAAACGAGCGGTCGTAAGAGATTTCAACTAATTAGGGTACTTTCCTCTCCGAATAGACGGCTCCACCAGTAAAAAAACAACTAGGTAGTTTTGCTGGCTCTGAGAATTGGTTTGCTTGAAATGCAAACTTCAATATTTATAGACCAAGGAAGTTTGGACACCAAGGAATTTCCAAAACCGAATATCCTCAAAGATATGCAATAAAGTCCAAATCGGTTTTCATAATTCCAGGAAATGCACTGTCCAAATATTGAACGAAATCTCAGTAGAAAATCTCCAATTAGTAAATGCACATTACTAATTTTTATTTTATAAAGATATGCATTTAATTGCTGGAAATTAAAAGCATATAAAAACTAAAAACCTTAATTAAAAGATTCTCAATTTATTTCGATCCGTGATTCTCTTTTAGCTATTAAGGAATATCTTTGAACAATAAAAGGTAAGAGTTACTGCACATGTTTAAAGTGTGTCGACATCTTTACTTTGTAAATCCTTTTTCATATTTACAATCTTGGAACCGATTTTCCACACTTCCAAACAAGTTTAGAATTGGTTCATCTGACTTCCAAGAACTATTCGATTGATTATCCTATCAAATCACCAATCATGGGTTTCACGGTTCTACCAAAACAAGTTTTGGTTCTACCTCCATGTGGGTACTAAGATTAGTCACGCTAGTTACCAAAAGTTGGTTGACTAGGTACTAGGATCGGTTCCCACATATATATGGTATCTAAATTGTATTTGTTGCACATGTTCATAGGATCGGTTCCCCAATAACAAAAAACTTGTTGTACCTCTTACAAGGATCGATTCCCTCTTGTGATCGGTTGCACCTCTTACTAGGATCGGTTCCCCAATGTATAGAGTTGGTCATACCAATTACAATAAATCGATCATACCATCTCAGGTGATTACTTAAGATCGGTTTCACTAATAAAAGTCATACCAATACAAAAGTCAGGCATTGTGAGTAGTTTTACCAAGATACATAAACAAGTTATGAGCGGTTATACTAAACACACATATTGGTTATCCAAAGATTTGCAATGAATAACAATACCAATAAGCCTAGCGATTTCCCTTTCGGTTCACAAAAAAAGTTTATGAATTTACTTCCTTTAAACGAATGTAAAACATTGTTTCCTAGGACGAAATCTTCGCCCATACCCATACATAATCACAATAGCATTCATACGATTATGTCGATGTCTTATATACGAAGTTCAAAAGATAGACGTTATACTTCATATTGTAATTCCTTAATACTATGTCTAACTAGAGTATAATCATTCACAGCTTCGCAGTTATGTTTTCAATATGCACGACTTGAAAGATACGTTAGGAATGAAAAAGTTCAAGTCAAGTAATACTAACCTCAAGTGGAAGGATGATGTCGTCGTTGTAGTTCTTTACTTCTTCACATTCTTCAAGTCTTCACGTAATACTTGTAAGTCTCATATCCTAGTAACTTTCTAGCTAACCTATACGAAGTTGACTCTAGTAAAGAATCAAGCGACTCTTTAAATGAGTTTTGATTCACTAAAATATGACAACCAAACTTGACATACCAACGCTTGGTGGGTTCAACCGAGCTATGCTCTAACAGCCCGCCACCGAGCTTGCGCGTGAATTGTCAAAATAGCTAGGTCTTGCAAGCAAGACCCACTTAGCAACTTGCTACATATTTTCCACAAAAATACTCGAGATATCATGTCACAAATTGGGGGATGTTTTTCAGGGTATTGGTCTGGCGGTTTACAGCGTGCGGCGTGCAACACGCCCATTATAAGAAAGTGTCAGGAAAGACGGACAGTTAGTGGCGGCAGAGAAGTAGTGGGTGTAAACCAACTGGTCTTCTCTCATAGCAAGACGTGGTTTTTAGCATTTTTACACGATCCCCCACTTCTCCATCACTCAACTACTTCCACTTCCTATGAGATCAGGGTGCGTTCAACTATGACTTATATAAATAGGTTTTTTAACCTATTTCAACGAAGAACAGTTTTTGGGTTATCAACACAAGTATCCAGGAAAACACCAAGAACTTGTAGTTTACATTCCGTAAGCAAGTTCCACATTCTGATACAAGTCATAAAACAACCACACCTTCAGAGTTAACCATTCTGATCTCAACACCTTCTTCGCTTCCCTCCCTAAGATCAACCCTTCTCCTTCATTTTGTGACCGAAGCAATACTGGAATGGCCATTTCTTGGTTTAGGCCAGAATTGTACATAATTATCTCTCGAATCTAAAGTACTCCCGTGCAGTGCATTTGTTTAGGGTTTAGATTTGTTTCTCGGCGGTACACCCAAATTTACCATTTCCAGCATAATGAGTTTTTACCCCAAAACACCTTCATCTTCTTTTGATTCTGTCTTAGTTGCACTCCCACATCTCCTCATACTGTACTTCTCCAAACGCTCTTCCCTCTTTCTTTCATCCCTGGCCAACCTCTTCTCTTTCCATGAAGTATACTCAAAAGCATTATCTTCTTTCTCCTTCCGCTCCTCTACTTCTCATTACGCCGATAAATATCAGTCTGAACAACATCTCTCAATCTTCCTAATTTTTTATCTCCGAGAGACCTTGATATGCTCTTTGCTAAATCAAACGCATTGGTGGTTGGAGGAGAAGAGGAGGATGCATGATTACCAGAGTTTTCCATCTATAATCTCTTCTTCTATGATCCTAATTTTTTACTTTCCCAGCTATCTTTTCTACTGTAAGCAATGTTTTCTGATTAACCCATTTTATAGACCCATAAATAAGACCATTAATAGTCATTTAAGACGTTTGGTTAAACGTCCCGTCCCTTGGCAATTCACGCCTATTCAAAGCTATTCTCACCTTCTCCAGAACCATCATTACCGCATGCAAATCAAAAGTCACCCAATTCTTAGACTCTTCATCTCTCAATAAACCTGTTAGAGCCGCTATTAAGAGGGGAACTGGCGGTTCACCTAATTTTGATAAGCATTATTGTGCACTACTAAGAATTTTGTTTTTTATGCAGGTCCAAGTTAGGCATCACTTGTTAAGAGGCACCATTGCCAGCCAGAGTGTATTGGATAGACAATTTGTAATCATGCCAGACAAAGTAGCCATTCACCTCAACCATCATGCCCATACCCCTAGCCAACATTACACCATTCACTCAAACTACAACCAGACCATCAATGAGCAAAGTTATTTTCCCGCCTCTTACACCCCCCTTCTCATTCAAATACCCAAACATAACGCTTTAATCATCGTTTGAAGTATGAAAAAACAATTATCCCACCATGGCAAGAAAGACAAAGGCATTTATAATCCACCTAATCTTCCCTACATCATCATGACGTATCTTTGCCACAAAATTTATTTTGTCATCTTTGAGGGATTTGTCTCTCTACTAAAATACAACCATCAACACGTGAAATATTGTACTTCTTATCCTAGGCTTCATCCACAAAATGTGTTTAAAGTTGATAGGGATTCTATGGTTTGTACTCAAGGGAGCAGAGATACAAACAAAAACTACATAGTTTCTCAACCTTTTTGTTGCATTCAGAAAGGAAACCAAGTGCAACCATCAAATATTTCTCATTTTAAGGTTCGGTCAAACTCATAGACCTGGTTTTTGTTGAACATTGTGGTGATATGTCAAAATCTTAACATATTCACCAAAAATTATTGGCAATATCATATCCAGATACATATTATTGTCCTCCCAGCCAATGGAAACACAGATCAAACCTATTTTCTCATCCCTATCCTCATAGTCTGTTTTACTTATATGGACCAGTTAAAAAAAATAACCTCTCACAACCTTCAACTCTAGTTATAAAAAACCTTGCTGCTTTAATGGCTGAAAAACTTACAATACCATCCTCCCTCACTGAACCAGTCTTTATTGATAAGGAAGTTGTTTTGGCTGAGAATGACAACAATTGGAAATGGTGTATGGTGGGTTATGTTTGTAGTGAAACTCTGTACCCACATCTTCTATCAGACATTACATCTGTTCTCATTGGGCATTAGCCCAATCCCCTACTGTTACAAGCTTCAGTGGTCTGAGAAACAAAGTTATGATTCGATTCCTTGCATAATTTGATTTTAATAGGGTTAATGAGCAAAGACCTTGGTATGCTTGTGGCTTTCTTATTGTTCTAAGGGTGGTTCCACCAACTGGTTGGCCAGCTAATCATCAAGTCTCTTTCAATGAAGAAATTATGTGGTTTATTCTCTGTAATGTACCAAAGGAATGCGTTGAATTTGAAGATTTGAAACTCCTTACTTTCAGAATGGGTGAGTTACTTGAAGCTAAAGAACCCTCTTAAGAAGAATGTTAAAGTTTGTGTTCGTATATCTTTTCAAAGAGCTCTGCCAGCTGGTATTCCTTTAATCACTAGAGGAAAAATTCAACCCTTTCTTATTGAGTTTAGATACTTCAAAGTCCCAAGAAATTTCTGTACTTCCTATCGTATCATTGATCATAAATAGCTAACTGCCCTCTTTGGTTGGCTAAAGCTAAGGCAAAAAAGGAAGCTGAGGCTTCAAGTCAGGATATACTTGGCCTAGAGTGTCCAAACTAATGATGCCTCATAAGCCAGTTCTTCATCCTACTTCTTCTGAAGATGTCCTTACCAGTAAAGATTCTACAATGATTGCTGCAGACTCCATTCCTGATACCCGAGATGCTACTGTTAGTCAGGATGCAACTATCTGTCTTGCTAATGCTGAACGTGGGAAAGCTATGATTAATGCTCATGCACCAAACAAAGCTCCGAATGAGTTTCATAAGGACTGCTTTCAGATGGGCCCTTTTGTAAACAGATCTGCTGCCTTAAAAATCTATGATATTGGTCATGTATCTCATGACAGCCTAGTTGAACAATGTAATGGTCTTCCTATCATTCTAAAGCAAGCACCGATCCAGAAAGAGAATTTATCTGAGTCAATTATAACACCTGATACGGCTAAATCGGGACCGATTCGTACCTCCAACTCTTCCAGGAGATTCAAATCGTATGATGTTCCGACGCAGAGAGTTAGCATTACTTGAGAAAAAGTGGTTTCTTTAGCAGCTGAGCATGATGCTCTATCTAATTTAAAGAGAAAAATTAATCCTAGAGCTGATCTGAGGAAACACACCAGAGCTAGCTCTTCACTCCTAGCTAGTATTATTGTGGTCCCTGAACAAAATGATTCTTATGAGCCAGATTATACTTCTCTCTGTCCTCCAATCACAAAATTAGGTGACCCTACTACCATTAACCTCACCAATTGTACCCTCAATACCCATTCTTTGGTCAATCCCTTAGGATGTTACAATGTGCGTACTGATACTACTCTGGCGAGCAATGGTGTCAACGATAATTTTTCTCAAGATGCTATCAACCTTGACCTCAACTCTGCATAAGTGCCCATCCTTAATGGTGGATCCTCTAGTTCTCAGCTTAGTGGTGACTCTAATTCCACTACCCAGGTAAACTCTACTACTTCTCCTCCTTTGCTCTCATTCCCTTGTCCAATACTGCTTCCACCTTTCCTGTTAACAATGTTAATTTGCTCTGTTGGAATTTTAGAGGCCTAGGTAAAAAATCTGCTAATAAAGAACTTAACCTTCTCTATAAGAATATCAACCCTGATATTGTCTTTCTCTCGGAAACAAAAATGAAAAACGATAATGCTGCTAGAAGAATGAAAAATATGGGCTTTACTGGTACATTTCATGTGCTTAATGTTGGTAGAAGTGGTGGACTAGTTTTAGCCTGGAAAAAGGAAATCACCCTCAACATTTATATTCTAGTAATGATATCATTCATTCTAAACTGTGTCACCTGCATTTTATTTATGGAGAACCCAATAGTAGCCTTAAAAATGCTTTTTGGGATAGTTTTTGTCAAATGCCTCCCATCACTCCAGATGAACCAATTTTTTTTGTATGAGATTTTAATGCCTTATTAGGTCCTGATGATAAAAATTGGGGTCTGGAGGTTGATGATTCTGATTTTCTTAATCTTAGAAATGTTTGTGATACTTTTGATTTGCATGATCCTGGTTTTTCTGGTCCTAGATTCACTTGGTCTAACATGCAACAAGGTCATGATCTTATTCTTGAAAGACTGGACAGATGTCTAATTAACCTTCTGCTGAAATTTTGTTTCCTAAACTTTGTGTGAATAACCTTCCTAGAGACTCTTTTGATCACTACCCTATGCATATTGGGTTTCATTTTGATGATATTTTTATGCCTAGGCCTTTCCACTTTATGGCAATGTAGATTGAGGATCCCACCTGTAGAGACACTATAGCTAATTCTTGGTCTGTCAATGTTGGGGGATCTCCTGCTTACAAGCTTAAAGCTAAACTTTTAAATACAAAAAGAGGTTTACGTGATTGGAATAAATCATCTTCTGGCAATACACAAACTAATATTTCCACTACTAGAGAGGAATTAGTAGAAATTCAAACTTCTGCTCCAAATGACTCTAGGGCCATCTCTAGGCTTAGAACTAGATTGGAATACCTCTACAATCTGGAGGAACTCTAATGGAAGGATAAATCCAGGGAGGTTTAACTTATGGAAGGTGATAGAAACTCACCCTATTTCCATAGGGTCACCATCTTCAGGAGAAAGAGAAATGCCATTAGTTGGATCAAAGACTCTTCTGGTACTATTCTAACTGATAGGAATAATATAGGAACCTCCTTTGTTGATTACTTTAAGAGTATTAATTCTTATCACCCTCAACAATTTCAAGATGAAATTCTTCAGGACCTTCCTGTGAAGTTTTCTGATAATGACAACTCTTTCCTAAATTCCCCTCTCTCTGCTGAAGAGATTAAGAATGTTATTTTCCAAATGAGAGGAAAAAAGGCTCTTGGGCCTGATGGTTTTACTGGTCTGTTCTACCAGAAACATTGGGATATTGTGGGGGATGCAGTTATTGATATGACTCAGATTTTCTTCAGAACTGGTCACATAGCTAAAGTCTTTAATCATACCAACATAGTTCCGATCCATAAAGTCCCTCTAGCTGAGTTGGTCTCCCGATATAGACCTATATGACTTTGTAACTTTATTTACAAGATCTTATCTAAAACTCTAGCTAATAGATTAAAGCCTTTTATGAACAATATCATCTCCCAAAACCAAAGTGCTTTTGTCCCTAAAAGGAGTATTTCTGATAACATTCTTCTAGCTAATGAGACCATTTATGCTGTCAATCATCATGATAAAGCAATTGGTATTGCTGCTATCAAACTTGATATGTCTAAGGCCTATGATAAGATAGAATGATCTTTTCTTGAAAAAGTTGTTTAAAAAATGGGTCTCTCTGAACATTGGGTTAAATTCATAAATCAACGTATTTCTTTTGTCTCTTATTCTATCATCCTTAATGGTAGTCCTACTGGTTTCATTAAACCTGAGAGAGGATTAAGACAAGGAGACCCTCTGTCTCCCTACCTTTATATTATTTGTTTTGAGGCTCTGTCCTTTTATATTGATGTTCTTACTAGGAAAGGTCTGGTTGAAGGCATAAAAGTGTGCAAAAATGCTCCTGTCATGACACACCTTTTATTTGCTGATGATTCCTTACTCTTTTCTAAGGCTACTATTCAAGATTTCCAGACTATCAAAGAGTATATTCAAAAGTACTGCCTGGCCTCTGGCCAAGAAATCAATTTTGATAAGTCTGGAATTCTGTTTAGCAAAAAAATCCCTGAACATCTTAAACAACAACTTTCTAATATCCTTGATATAAGTAACCGAGACTTAAATATTTGGGAACACCAAATGTGTTCCAAGCTTCTAAAATTCAAACCCATATGGGTATTCTCCAAGATGTTGATGCAAGAATCTCTATTTGGATTCATAAGCTTCTGTCTCAAGCTGCTATAACTACTTTAATTATACATATTGGCCATGCTATCCTCCTTTACCAGATGGGTGCTTTTCTCATTCCCAAACATCTTTGCAGAAAAATGGATTCCCATTTATGCAAATTCTGGTGGGGGGAAACCCTTGACCCAAAAGATAGAAAACTTAATCTTTTGGGGTGGGATATCCTTTGCTCTCCTAAGTCTGAAGGAGGCCTTGGTTTCAGAAAATCTGAACTCAATAATCTTGCCATGTTAGCTAGAAATGCTTGGAGGATTATTGAGAACCCTAACTGCCTCTTAGCCACTGTCCTTAAAGCTATATACTTTCCTAGAACAAATTTTTTAAATGTTAAATGTACAAACAACTGTTCATGGTCCTGGAAGTGCCTTCATGCTATTAAGGAGCTTGTTAAGCCTTTTATCACCCGGATAGTGGGAGATGGTCAATTTATTGACCCTTGGTGTGACAAATGGATCCCTTCCCTGGGTTCTGCTTCTCCAAACCCTTTGACCCCACTATTAAAGTTTCTTACTTTATTAATTCCACTACTAGATCTTAGGATGTTAATAGATTAAACACCCATTTTGATGATGCTTCTGTTGAGAAGATTGTCACTATTCCCTTAAGCCAGATTTGCACTCCTGATAGGAGGGCTTGGGGTCTTTCAAAGAATGGTAGATTTACCTCTAAATCTGCTTACTTGGGACTTTGGGGGCTTAGGCCTTCCCCTTGTAGCTCTCTTTGGAAGTGCATTTGGGAAATTAATGTTCCTCACAGAATTCAAGTTTTTACCTGGAAAGCCACCAGAAATGCTTTACCTGCTAGAACTGTTTTACATACTAGAATGCCGATGCTTTCTGTTGATTGTACTAGATGTAATGATCCTCATGAGGCTATTCTGCATGCTTTGGTTTTTTGCCCTTTTGCCAGTCGTGTTTGGTTTCTCTTTTCGTTTTGTGCGAACACTCAGGTTTTCAGTAATAAATCTTTCATTGATTGGATGATGTTTTGGTTAATTAACCCAGTCTCTAAACTCCCTAATGGAGATCAATATTTCTTTGTTGCTATTCTTTGGTCCATCTGGCAAAGTAGAAATTACCTGTTTTTTTAAAACATCAAAGAAAATCATTCTACTGTTCTGATGAGAGCTAGAGCCATGTCATTAACTAGGAAACCTTGTCCCATTATCTCCCATACTATCCATGTTAGTTATTGTGACAAATGGATGCCCCCATCTACTGGTTGGATAAAGTGTGATACATATGGAGCTTATGATGATATTTATGGGCATAATGGTGCAGACTATGTGATGAGGGACTTGTCCAACACTGCCTCCTTTTGTGCGTCTATAGTTTTTGAAGTAAAGTCTGCTGAAGAAGCTGAAGCCAGAGCCATTTGGGAAGCTTTGAAGAAAGCTATGGAGAAAAAGCTTACTCATATCATCATAGAGAGTGATGCTCAGAATCTTATCACTCAATTTTCTGCTGGCCTGTTTGATGGAGATTCCAGAACGGATGCTATATTTAAGGATATTCAGTTTTTCTCTTCTAGCTTAGTTGCTTGCTTGTTTACCTTTCAACCACGAGTCTATAACTCTGTGGCTCATAAACTAGCCCTTTGGGCCAAAACAAACAATTCTACTATGTACTGGTATGTTCCTCCAATTTGCCTTTTGCCAATTGTTGAAGGGGACCATTAGCCTTTTTGAAGCCCTTTGCGTGGCAAAAAAAAAAAAAAAAAAAAAAAAAAAAAAAAAACAGCCTTCAAACGAGTGCCTTTATCAACCCTAAAAGATGGTAGTGCCCTAAACAAAACTTAAAACGGATATTGGTCGTGGGCCATGTAATGTGTTTGCGGCAGTAGCACACAGCTTACATGGCATCCACTTGGCCCCAGTCACAACTAAATCATAATCACATTCACATAGAACAAAACGCCCTCCCAAAAACACACAAACCATCTCTTTCTATCTCCCCATCTCTACTTCATAGCAGAAAGTGAGGAAAAAAGAAGAGAAAGGTTGTCTATAAATACTAGTCGCTACATCAACCAACTATCAGATTAATAGATTGTATCGAAACCCCATTTTCTATTTCAAAGCGGGAAATCTACATCTTCTTCTCTAGAGATTTGTAGGGAAAATGCAGACTTTGCAATCAGCAGCTCTTCGTGTGTCACCATTAGAATCACTTCGAAAACAATCTCCGCTTCTCAACAATAACAGCAATGTGAGTAACAAGAATAGATCGAAACTGAAGAGAAATCCATCTTTGGTGATATCTGCTTCTTCCAAAACGAGTGTGAATGCACCGAAAAGAGAAAAAGATCCCAAAAAGAGAGTTGTTATTACAGGAATGGGTTTAGTTTCTGTATTTGGTAATGATGTCGATACTTATTATGAACGTCTTCTTGCCGGTGAGAGTGGAATTTCACTTATTGATCGTTTTGATGCTTCCAAATTTCCAACTCGTTTTGGTGGTCAGATCCGTGGATTTGATTCTCAAGGTTATATTGATGGCAAAAATGATCGTCGTCTTGATGATTGTCTTCGTTATTGTCTCGTTGCTGGTAAAAAAGCTCTTGAAGATGCTGGTCTTGGGGGTGAAAATCTCTCTAAGGTTTGTTTCTTTCTTTATTGCATGTATGCTGTTTGTTTTATTGTTCACTTCTTTCCTCCAATTTATAATTTGGATCTAAATATCAGATGCAAAGGAGTACACATTTGAAGTGGTTCAGATCTGGTTGATTTCCTTTATTACATTTACTTTTCATTTTCCTACTAAGATTTACAATTCGCACATTTTAATGAAACTATCAACACGTTTTGCCTTTAAATTTGTGAAAAGAACTATCTTTTTTTAATCTCTTTAAAGGAGAATGGAGATAAAGTATCAATGCATGCTCTAATTGTTGGGGAATTGGTACATTTTGGATTGAAATTTAATGTTGTATGATGAGATTACTTAGAACATTGCTTCGTTTTTCTCTTTCACTCTTTAACTTGACAGTGATTACTTCTTGTGCATATAGTTCTTTCATTTACATTTGGTAAGAGCTCCATTGCTCGTATTTTTCGGCTGGACCTCCCCTGTTTATCTTGGTCATGCATGGTTTTTATGACAAGAAAGTAATTTAGGAAAGTAAAGATGTTTGGTTGTATGCAAAAAGTTATTCACCGTGATTAACAATCTTTGGTAGAATGTTAAATGCCTTTTTCAATTTTGAATTTACTTCATTCTTCTCTTTTTGGTCCAGTTTCATGTGCTTTTTGGTTAGAGATATATTAGGGGGTTCCCTGATCATGTGCTTTATCCTTCTGGGGTAATGCATTTTCTAATCGTTTTTTTGCTGACATGATTGTCCATGACCCGTTTCTTGATTACAGAACTTTGATTTCATGCTTTTTGTATTATTTCTAAACTATGGAATTCATCTTATTGTTATTGCTCTTTTGCGTAATTACAGCTAGACAAAGAGCGAGGAGGTGTGCTTGTCGGGACAGGCATGGGTGGTCTTACAGTGTTTTCAGATGGTGTTCAGGCTCTAATAGAAAGAGGTCACAGGAAAATAACGCCCTTTTTCATTCCATATGCCATAACTAATATGGGTTCTGCGTTGCTTGGAATTGAACTTGGCTTAATGGGTCCAAACTATTCCATTTCCACTGCATGTGCTACTTCCAATTATTGCTTCTACGCTGCTGCTAACCACATCCGACGAGGTGAGGCTGATTTAATGATTGCCGGTGGAACTGAAGCCGCAATCATTCCCATCGGATTAGGAGGTTTTGTTGCATGTAGAGCCCTATCACAGAGAAATGATGATCCACAAACAGCTTCAAGGCCTTGGGACAAAGAACGAGATGGTTTTGTTATGGGTGAAGGTGCTGGAGTGTTGGTATGAGTTAGAGAACGATAACTGTTTATTTTTTATGCACCCTTGGCTGAATTTCTTTCCCTGTTAGTATTAGTTGGATCAGTCAGCATATAGAGTTACAAGATCGAAATGTGACTCACTGACTCACCCAATGCAAGCATGAGGTTTTTGCTCTCTGGATTGACCATGTTTACTACTGACCTCTCTGTTTGTCTATTCAGTCTTATTTCCATCTGTCCTCCCATACACTATGCAGTGTTAACCTAATTAATAGATTTACCTGACGTGCTTTTTTTCAAGAGGATTAAAATTTAGATTGTTATTGGATAGGTAATGGAGAGCTTGGAGCATGCAATGAAGCGCGGTGCACCAATTCTTGCTGAGTACTTGGGAGGTGCAGTAAACTGTGATGCTCATCATATGACTGATCCTAGGGCCGATGGGCTTGGTGTTTCAACATGTATTGAAAAAAGTCTTGAAGATGCTGGTGTGTCGCCAGAGGAGGTACACTTTTAATACCATTTATCTGTCTCTACCCCCTGATGTTGTAATGCGTTGCACGCATCACTTCTTTTTTCCTGAATACCTAGAATCACATTGTTCGGTTCGCTCCATACTGAGAAATATGTAATCAGCGTGGATAATCCTTGTCTGCCCCTACTTTCTCTTGCTTCAGGCCACTTAGCAAGCTGGAGAGTAGTACTATTGATAGTAATGGTTAATACTTAATAGTGCACCTGGATACTAATAATGAACTGGCCCAGTTAAAGAATTAGTTGTAGAAGCCCAGCAGGACAGCTGAACGCATGCTTAAATGCACCTTGATGCTGATCAATTATTTAAAAAAGCTGTTATCTTGTTTGATTAACAACCTTGTAGCTTTAAATAGTGAGAAGCAACAGCCTCCAAGAATATAGATTACTGTAGTGATTACTGAACTTTTATCTTTTATGCAGCTTATCTATGATTGATTGTGGTCCTTAAGATGGACCTAAAAATAGTGTATTGTTTTTTAAGTTATTAGATGATCTACCACGTGTGAGTTTACTTATATTTTCCTCAAAGTCGTGTATAAGAGATTGACAACTTCTACGTCTTCCCAGGTTAACTATATAAATGCACATGCTACTTCCACACTTGCTGGAGACCTGGCTGAGGTGAATGCCATAAAGAAGGTATTCAAGAACACATCCAGTATCAAGATTAATGCAACTAAGGTGAATCTCTCTCTCTCTCTGTATATATATATACATAACTGGTTTGTCGTTGCTATTGTTCGAGTTTGCTCAACTAGTTCTGCTAACAATTCCCTAGGATATTTGAACAATGTATATGGTATCGCTGTTTATTTTGATTCAGTTACATAATTTTGAAATTTCAAGCTGTGCACCTTCATTAGTGATAATAGTTGGCTTGGTGGAAAGTAGCCCCCCGCTTGCCAAGAAATGTACCTTTACTATTTGTCGAATTTTATTGCGTTATACTCATCGATGAATGCACATGTATGTATTAAATTCTGAATCTGGCTTGGTGGGGAGATTGCCTTCGTGCCCCTTACCAAAATAATGTACCTCTTCCAATTGACACATGCAGTGCGTCATATTTGTTGATGGAGGCACATGTGTATTAAATTCTCACACGTGGTTAACTTAGAAATAACTAAGAGAGTTGATGCCACTCTGAAATTTATAGCAGCAGCAAATTTTGATCAGAAGTTAAGTAGCTGCAAAAGGATTAGTTAGTTACTATTTTATGTATATGATTAGATATTGAAAGTGGAAATCATTTGAATTTTCAAAAGGGCATGAATTAAGGGATTCTTCTTTTGAAGGACGAGAACATGGGAATGAACCAAAAACCACCTCATTAAAAAGTGAAGTTTATACCCATCTTAAAATGTTAAATTGTAACTTATAATATGCAAGTCTGTGACTATTGAAATCTTCAATAGATTTGCCTTACATCTGGTTTGAGTGATCTGTATGATGAGGAACTCCGTCATCTCTAGTTTAACCTTTGATATGTGGATGAAACGTGCACAAATCGATGGCTGAACAATTGGACCGGTTTTAGCTTTTTCTTGTGAACTTTGTCTATCATTTCCATAATCATTCGAAGCAAGCACGACATTTGTTTATTTCTGACATGTATTCTTCTCATTTTCATCTTCTAATCATTTTTTTTTTCAGTCTATGATTGGGCATTGCCTTGGTGCAGCAGGGGGGTTAGAAGCCATCGCCACAGTGAAAGCCATCAATACCGGATGGTTGCATCCTTCTATCAACCAATTTGTACGTTATAATTTTAAGAAAGCTTTGTTGCTGTAGTTTCAGAAATTACCCATCAGGAACTGGAACAATTGTCCAAGTCTTCCTTTTCACTTACATATCCACTGATTCCCCCCTTTTTTTCCTTCGTAATTGCAGAACCCAGAGCCCGCAGTTGATTTCGACACTGTTGCTAATGTAAAGAAGCAGCATGAAGTGAATGTTGGTAAGATACTGACTCTTGAATTTCCATTGATCACAGTCGACCGATATATTGATATAATCAAACTAGCTAAATTATATTCTATTCTTCTTCCTGTTTGCAGCCATTTCTAATTCTTTTGGTTTCGGAGGACACAACTCTGTCGTGGTCTTTTCAGAATTCAAGCCTTGAGATTAATTGGATTCATCCTTAGTTTCTCGGAAGAACGGTTTTGCTCCCTCCAATTTTAGCTGTTTTGTTTTTGATTTCTTCCCTGCACATGTATTTCGTTCAATGCTTGTTTCATTTTCTTTAGCTTTCTCTTGTAGTGATCTATCATGGAATTTGAAGAACTTATTTGTTATAGTCTCTCGAGTTGAGGAACTAGTACTGTAAGGATTGTGGTAATTTATAGGTTAAAATCTCTGTTCCAAGACTTTGTCTCGATGTATTTCACTTGCCAGATATCCAGGATTTTGGACCTCAACCGCCAATCATTTGGATGTCATATGTCGGTTAAATCCGATAACCCTTTTCTATATGGAGTCGACTGATTATATTACCAATTGGCCATGTGTCACACCCCCAATTTGATGCTTTCAATTTCCTACAGTCATGATTGGCAAATACTCAATTTTGCACCCTTGCAACAATGTGTGCATATGCCTTAAACCTTGGGCATTTTGGTAAAGGGTGTCTTTCTTTCGTTTTTCACTATCTCCCAATGTCTTATACTGTATTAGAGGTTTATTATGCATCAAACTAACTAGCAGACTAACAAAATTGGCAACATAAGGGACACAGCAGTAACGGAACAATTTTCTTTTATTGCATCCAATGAAGATTAAAAAACTCGTCCATCGCAGGTAATGGTTCTTCCCAACTGAGTTCATAGGTCACTGTCATTGTATTCTGCCTTCAAACTCCGACTTTTGTTGCATTCCAGCAACCAACATGACTTATGTAAGACTCGACTTACCTTTTCAATCATGTTGCGCCAATTATGTCGTGCCTAATGGTACACATTCCATGATTCCATATAACCCTGATGATGTGACATAGTTTAAGGCCTTCAAACTTCAACATATGTTGGGCTTAGCAACACTTCTGGACTTACGATAGACTTGGTCTTCTTCAATCATATTTGTATACTTCATCTTCTTGGACTCGCATCAATATCATTAACTTGCATGCAAGGAACCAATATTTGATATTTTTTGCTTGCATTTCCGCAACAACATGATTGAAATGCATGACTATAAAATAATGGTCATACCTAACTTAGGATACTTGGGACCTCCCATCAATGATTCAATATCTTCTCTTCCTCGCCTTTGAAACCAACATGCCTCACTTTCTCTTCCGAACTGTTATGCTTCAATGTATTGGAAAACATGTTTTTTCAATATCCTCTCTACCTTGCCTTTGAAACCAACATGCCTCACTTTCTCTTTCGAACTGTTATGCTTTAATGTATTGGAAAACAACATGTTTTTCCAAGCTATGAGTCAATCTTAACTCACTTTCTACATTCTTGTTGCGTTATTCCATGTTGTCGCCACCAATATGTTGTCGCATTTGGAAATAAATCCCAACGGCGAACTCACCCATGACACCGGATATATCTGTTTCTTTCCATTCCAAAGATTTAAGAGCATCTTTAGTAGTGGTTAAAATTGTTATTTCTCATCGATACCTAGGATTTGAGACCTTTAGTAAAATTCATCTCCAATTCAGTGGAGGAATGGTGATATAGACAACAAAAGGTCTAAGAGGAATTATTTGACTAGCCTTTCGACTAGACCTCCATGTCACTTTAAAAAAATATATTCTTAATTATTATTTCAAAATAGAATATGTAATAGGAAAAACGAAATTAGTTTAATTTTTATCCCCAAATAAAATTCTTAAAAAAATAAACCCTCTGCCGTCGGAGATGGTTCTTGAGCCAAAAGATCTTAGTCTAGCAAGAAATTTCAACTTCTTCTTTTGCATATTTTGGCTTAATACGCTAAGGAGCATCTTCCCATGCGAACTAACTTTACTTTGGATGAAAGAGATAAGAACTTTTGTATTAAATACCCTCATTCGCTACTAACTTACATGGAGAGAGTAAATTCCCAACATCAAGGTCCACATGACCCAAAACGTAAAGTATACTCAAACAAAAGCAAATACCTTCATGATCAAAAACTTGTAAGACCCAATAAATTATGTAACACTAACTTCACTATAGCACTTATATAACAACAAACAAGAAAATGAGATAGTACCAATTGTCTTCAATGTTGCAATTAACATTGTCGAATCCATTATTCTAACTATCAGCGTTCTTATGCTCCTCCTGTAAAGAAGCACAATAACTGGAACATCGAATTTTCATCTTGGTGCAAGCTCAACTTGCACAGTAATTAACATAATCTAATGTTTAATCAATTATATCCCTTTATTCTTATGATCCATATGAATGGTGTTGTTTTTACTGCATTACCAATAACTTGTGTAAGCTAAAGCATAAGAAACTGCAAGATTAGGTCCTTCAAATGAAGGTAACTACATACCTGGTATGTAGAATGAGGCGGTGGTGGTTATCCAGTGAACCAAGAGCTAATGCTACCTATGGATTTTGTGGCAATATAAACAATACACAAATCCGATCTCTGTCGTTAAACACAGTTCCATACCTAAATCTGAATCTTTCTTGAATATATATTTTACCTGCTGATGTTGAAAAACCCTCACTTATAAAATCCCAAAAAACGGAATCGGTAAACATAAGAACATAAAGGAGAAATTAGAATAAACTAAAAAATCAAAATAAAAGGGGCAAACCCTAATTTATTTCTGAATTGAACTGATAAACCATGCATTCCCTAGAAAACTCAATAAAAGTGATATAAGTAAAAAGCAATAACATGATGAAAATCAAATAATACATGATAAAGAATGTAAAAGAATGCGAGAAATTCTTATATAAAGATAATTAAAAAAACGAGAAGAAAACATCTTTTTCACCTGGTATGCATCTCCATTATAGACTAAATTAGGGTTTTCACTCTTGGCGGTAATCCGGGGAGAAAACCTTAACACCGCAATTATATTTCTGTCACTAAATTCTATTATTAAATGATCAATTTTGGCATAAGATCTTAAATTTAATTATCAAACGTCAAGCACACTACCAACTTTTTGGTTTGGCAACCTATATGGAAAAAATCGAATACAATTTCAGGTAGATCTAGTTAAAGATCCTTGAACAATATGTATGTATAGTTCTTTTCTTTCTCTTCCATAAACAATATGTCTTAGATTAAATATTTCTTGAACCTTCTCGAACGATCTCATAAATCAATATCCAATATCAATTTAGTTGTATACAAATCAAGAGGATCTGAATTTTGCTAAGTATGAAACTTGTTATCTATCTTTCAAGATACGAATTCTACAAGAACAAGTCTCATAATTGATCACAATTAATATAGACTTAAACTACCTAGATTTTGAATACATACTACTTGTGTTATTTCTATTAAAAAAAATAACGCGGAAAAGGAAAAACACAAGAAACCAGAAGTTTTGTTAACGATAAAAACTACACCTACATAAAAAACCCGGGACTTCGTCTAGACTTGACCACAAAACTGTATTAAGTCGATACAGACACTATCCCGCTATCAAACTTTAGTCTAGAGTGTAGTTGATACCGAATTAACCCTCCAAGAAATTGAGCTGCATTTGTGCTCCTTAAGTCTCTTGAACCCCGCAAAATTTTACGCAGTTGATCCCTCAACTGACGTCCCTTACAACCTAAGAGTTTCTTCAACCTAAGTGGACACCTTTGATACCAATCTTCCTCTAATAGATAAGCCTATTTGATTTCGCTTTAGATCGTATAGATCAAGGCTTGGAAATTTGTTTTTAATAGACAAAGCTAACAAACCTCACGAATCCGAAAAATTTATACTTAGTTAGCTGAGAAGCCTATTAATAAAGAATAATTTTAGATATCTATGTTGAGGAATCACAAAGTCTGGGACGAAAAGAACTTAACGATTTCTGTCTATCTCGTTCCTGATTGGATATTGATGAAAACCTCGACGATCAATCCGAACAAGATCAGGATACGCGAACTATCGAGACAAATATAGTCGAACCTTGCTTCACGAATCCCAAAATGAAGTCTTTTAAGTCGTAAATCTTATCATGTTTTCAGAGAAAACCTATGTTAATAGAATATGACTCTAGCATACAACTAGGACACATAAGTTTCAGGGAATGAAATTCCCAGTTGTTTGAGTTTCTCTATTTATATACCTTCAAGACTATAGGTAGCTTTCCATTCAAGCTAAGATAATTACAAATTCAAACGTACACTTTTTCATGAAATTCTTATTAGGAATTTATGTAAGCATGTGAGAAGTGTGTCTTGAGGTTACACATAAGAATATACACTATGGTCCAGGGTACTGGAACCGTATACAATGATAGTTCTTGGAAAATATGCCTTATGAACTTATAAGCATGTACGTGTCCGATGATACTCAAGACTTAAACCACGTTTCTCAAACACAAAGTGATTTAGTGATCAAAGTTGGCTTAGAAGTGTTTATGATATTTGTAGCAATGCCAAATGTATTTGTGATAAAGGAGTATCTGCTAATTCGTAATGGGTAGGTATGTGTTTGTAGGATTCGATAAAGGAGTTCCACATGACGGATGTAGCTAAGTGAAAGTAGTGAAAGGGGTACTTACAGGCCTTGCACCTTGCATATGCGTACGCTCTAACAAGTCTTAGATATAGCGCCTTTGAGAAAGAAATAAACCATCCGGAGTTCGTATGGCTTCAAGCCCAAGAAATAATGACATATCGCCAAGTTCCTTGAAGGCAAATTTCTTATGCAGAGTAGTAATTAAAGTTTGTAGGCAAGATAAAGTGGAGCATGTTAAGATAATATCGTCAACCTAGACAAGTAAATAAATGATACCATCAGCTGTAGGACGAATGAATAAGGAAGAATCATCTTGAGATATGACAAAACCAATTTTTTGAAGAAAAACATTTAATCGAGTATACCCCGTTCTCAGTGCTTATTTGATTTCGAATAAATACTTATGTAAACGACGTACATGATTAGGAAATTGCGTATCAGTATATCCAGGGGTTGCTTCATATAAACTTTTTCCATAAGAAAACCATTAAGAAAGGTATTTTGAATATCCAGTTGCCGAATACGCCAAGAGTATGTAAGCGCCAATTTTAGTACAACACGAATTTTACATGACTTGATAACTGGACTAAAGGTTTCGCCCTAATCAATCCTTTCTTTTTGATTAAATCCCTTAGTCACTAGACGAGCTTTGGACCATTCAATAGTTCCATCAGCATGTTGCACGAAATACCCATTTATAACCCACAAAATTCATACTGAAACTTCTTGGAACATAATAAGACCATGTCTCAGTTTTTATAAGAGCATAATGCTGGTCATCCATAGCCTTACGCCACTTAGGATCATTTTTTGCCTGTGAATAACAAGTTGGCTCAAATAGCGAGTCAGTAATAATTGTACGTTTAGACGCCAATAAAATCTTCTTTTTGATAGTTCCATCATTTTCCCTAGTGATCATAGGGCGATCATTGTGAATTGTTGGGTTCGGAAATGATATACTAGATGGAGTAGGATTATGAAATGTGGGTTGTTGGGTTCTAGGATCCGTATGAACTGTAGGTAGAGGAAATTAAGTGAATCAGGTGTTGAAAAGAAAAATGGGATATGAGAAGGTTCTGATGGGTGTATTTCAGTTGACTCGTGCATGAAGTAAGAAAGTGTGGGGTGGGGTGGGGTGGGGTGGGGGGGTTACAGGTTGTGCAGAACTGGAAATTAAGGATGGTGAGGTTGGAACTGAGTCTGGGCTTGTACCTGGGTTGGTAATAGATTGAGGAACAATAAAGGCAGTGGAAGAATTATATGGTGGTTGTGCGGGCAAGTCAAGTATGGAAGGGGGATAAGGAGGTACCTCTGGTGGAGCCGATGGAGAGGGTAGTACAGTAGGTGCAGTTGCAAAAGGGAAAACTGACTCATCGAAAACGACATGTCGTGACCAATGAACTCGACTAGATGGAATGTGAAAATATTTATAACCTATAACGATTGCAGAATATCCAAGAAGCGCATATGGAAATGACCGCTACTCTAGCTTATTAGACCGATAATCTCTAAGGTGAGGAAAACATAATCAACAAAAGTTCGAAGAGATAACATATCTGGAACATTATTAAATAACAACTCATAAGGCGATTTAATGCCTGTGGGAATTGAAGGAACGTGGTTCATGAGAAAAGTGGAAGTAGAGAAAGCATCGTACCAAAAGCAAGGTGGAATAGAAGTCGTTGAAAGAATTGTTAAACCGGTTTCAATAATGTGACAGTATCATCTTTCAGCAAGACCATTTTGTGCAGATGTATGAGGGAAAGTAAATCTATGTTGCGTACCACTCTGTTGGAGAATTTTAATAAAATTTCTATATTCATTACCATTATCAGATTGATTTTTTTTAATCTTTTTACTAAAAGTGTTCATGTAATACCCCGATTCGGCAGGTAAGGTCCGCCGATTGGAATATAGGTAATGATTTGTCATTTAAACTCTGCAGTTATGCGTGCTCGGGCGGGAGTAATCCAAAGATGGATGACCTCCTGAGAAGTTGTTGTTGGATGACCGCAGCGGTGCTCATTTAAAATCCCACACTGCCCGGATGACTGCGGTGGCTCAGTGGGGATAGTATCAGTGGATGGACGGGTAATTACAAATGGTATCAGAGCCGACGATGGGTCACCTGCTGAGGGTGTGAAGGTACGCTGGTCGGGGTTTGGCAAGGTGATTATTTTATGAGGGGCAGGGAACGTCGGAGATCTGGGATTCTATATATATTTCAAAGCCAAGGACGACTCCAATTTAAGGTGGTGGTATTGTAATACCTCGATTCGGAAGGTAGGGTTCGTCGATTGGAATATAGGTAATGAGACCTTTTCAGCACAATTGGATCCATAGTTGTCAGAAAACTCTGCAGTTAAGCATGCTCGTACGGGAGTAATCCAGGGATGGGTGACCTCTCAGTAAGTTGCTGCTGGATGACCGCAGCGATGCCCATTTAAAATCCCACACTGCCTGATGACTGCAGTGGCTAAGTGGGGACAATATCGGTGGATGGACGGGTCATTACAGTTTGAACATGCTTATAAAAGATTTCAAAATAGAATATGAAAACGTAGGGGTACCAAGTACACCACCAACTTTTTCATTCGGCAACCTGATGGACAAAACCTAATACAATTGCAAGTAGACCAACTGAATGATCATGAGTTTAAATCTCTAACCTCTTCTAAATCAGTATATATATAGATAAGAGTCCGTGAACCTGATTGTTAAGAAGAGTACTTGGACGATCTCAAAAATCAATATCCAAGATCAATCTAGTCGTATCCGAATAATCTAATCGGAATTCTGCAACGTATTTAAACTTGTTATATATGTTTCAAGATACGAATTATACAAGAAACGGGTTTTGTAATCGATCACAATTAGATGGATGTATCTACTAGATTGAATACGTACAACTTGCGTAAATCCAATTATAAAGATAAACAATATAATGCGGAAGAGGAAAAACACAAGACACCAAAAATTATGTTAACGAGGAAACCGCAACT
The DNA here is from genome assembly GCA_023531105.1 of Papaver atlanticum. Classification (NCBI taxonomy): domain Eukaryota; kingdom Viridiplantae; phylum Streptophyta; class Magnoliopsida; order Ranunculales; family Papaveraceae; genus Papaver; species Papaver atlanticum. The sequence continues at coordinate 1,115,597 of JAJJMB010000242.1, read as the reverse complement.
GCAGAAAAACCTCAGGACCTCATCCATATTTAAACACCAAACTGTATTAAGCCGTTACATACATTAGCTTACTATCAGATTTAGGACTGGAATATAGTTGAGACCGATCCACCCTCAAAGCGATTCAGTTACAGTCACGCTCCTTACGTCTCTTGAACCTCACAAGGCTTTACACAATTAATTCCCTTAGCTGACGTCCTTTACATCCTAAGAGTTGCTTCAGCCGGAGTGAATACTTTTGATACCAATACACATCTAAAATATAATCCAATTTGATTTCCATTTAGATCAAAGATCAAGGTGAGGAAATTTGTTTGCAATAGAAAAAGCTGGAAACCTCACAAATCCCGAACTTACGACTCCCGTAGAGCAGCCTAGATTCTTAACGACCTCTCAAGAACAATCTTCAAAAGATCAATTAAGATCAGTTTTCAGATATCTATCTTGAGGAATTATAAAGTCTGCGACGAAGAGAACCTTGCAATTACTATCTATCTTGCTAAAAGAGATTACGAAAACCTCGATAACAGAAAAGCAAGATCAAGATTCACAAACTAACAAGGTAAAGATAGTCGGACATGACTTCACGAATCCCCAAAGCGAAGTCTTTTAGTAGTAGACCTAATTATGTTTCTTCGAGGAAACCTGGGTCTATAGAGTGAAAAGACGAGGGTACCCAAATATACCTCAATCTAAAACTTTTCCACCTATAAGTCCTTTCTCCGAAAATGATTGTCTATGGACTGAGTCGAGACAATACAACGAATCGGTTCACACTTCGTGTGATCGTCTATGGATACGAGATCGAGACAATACAACAACAAGATAACTTGCGTGATTGACTATGGATACAAGATCGAGACAATACAACAACGAAGTATGATTACTTGATAATAGGTTCGGACTTAACCAAACACTATAGGGTTGCTATCAAGTAATTAGGAATTAACGTTTGTGTATTTTACTTCTAATTATAATAAAAACAATTATAATTACGGAAATAGGAAAGTAAAAGACACAACAAGATTTTGTTAATGAGGAAACCGCAAATGCAGAAAAACCCCGGAACCTTGTCAAGAATCGAATACTCTCAGGATTAAGCCGTTATACAAAATCTAAACCAACTTCGTATAGTTGAGACCAAGCAACTAAACCTATAGTGTACCTAGTTCCCTCAGTATCCCTGCGCCTCCAACTTGAAATAAGTCACGCACTTGGAACAATTCCTTTGGTTCGTATTCCAAACAGTAAAGGGGAAAAAATCTGTTCGGTAACAACTCTTTTCAAACAAGGTGATATGAATTTGACAAAAGGCTCTTCCGTTTATCCCAATAAACTCCTTTTTCATGTTCTTAGATCTATCTCTTCAATAACTACCAAAGTAATTGTTTAGACTATGCAATCAATACTATGAATCACAAAGAATTATATTGATATCGATCTACCCAACTAATCAATCAAGGTTATTGAAAATACGAGGGTACCCAAATATACCTCAATCTAAAACTTTTCCACCTATAAGTCCTTTCTCCGAAAGTGATTGTCTATGGACTAAGTCGAGACAATACAACTAATTGGTTCACACTTCATGTGCTTGTCTATGGATATGAGATCGAGACAATACGACAACAAGATAACTTGTGTGATTAACTATGGATACAAGATCGAGACAATACAACAACGAAGTATGATTACTTGATAAAAGGTTCGGACTTAACCAAACACAATAGGATTGCTATCAAGTAATTAGGAATTAACGTTTGTGTATTTTACTTCTAATTATAATTTAAAAAAAATGCGGAAATAGAAAAGTAAAAGACACGGTAAGATTTTGGTAACGAGGAAACCGCAAATGCAGAAAAACCACGGGACCTTGTCCAGAATTGAATACTCTCAGAATTAAGCCGCTATACAAAATCTAAACCAACTTCGTATAGTTGAGGCCAAGCAACTAAACCTATAGTTCACCTAGTTCCCTCAGTATCCCTGCTGTTAGAGCATAGCTCGGTTGAACCCACCAAGCGTTGGTATGTCAAGTTTGGTTGTAATATTTTAGTGAATCAAAACTCATTTAAAGATTCGCTTGATTATTTACTAGAGTCAACTTCGTATAGGTTAGCTAGAAAGTTACTAGGATATGAGACTTACAAGTATTACATGAAAACTTGAAGAATGTGAAGAAGTAAAGACCTACAACGACGACATCATCCTTCCACTTGAGGTTAGTAATATTTGACTTGAACTGTTCCATTCCTAACGTATCTTTCAAGTCGTGTTATATTGAAAACATAACTGCGAAGCTGTGAATGATTATACTCTAGTTAGACATAGTATTAAGGAATTACAATACGAAGTATAACGTCTATCTTTTGAACTTCGTATATAAGACATCGACATAATCGTATGAATGCTACTATGATTATGTATGGGTATGGGTGAAGATTTCGTCCTAGGAAACAATGTTTTACATTCGTTTAAAGGAAGTAAATTCATGAACTTGTTTTGTGAAAAGAAAGGGAAATCGCTAGGCGTATTGGTATTTGTTATTCATTGCAAATCTTTGGATTACCAATATGTGTGTTTAGTATAACCTCTCATAACTTGTTTATGTATCTTGGTAAAACTATTCACAAGGCCTGACTTTTGTATTGGTATGACTTTTATTAGTGAAACCGATCTTAAGTAATCACCTGAGATTGTATGATCGATTTATTGTAATTGGTATGACCAACTCTAGACATTGGGGAACCGATCCTAGTAAGAGGTGCAACCGATCACAAAAGGGGAATCGATCCTTGTAAGAGGTGCAAAAAGTTTTTTGTTATTGGGGAACCGATCCTATGAACATGTGCAACAAATACAATTTAGATACCATATATATGTGGGAACCGATCCTCGTACCTAGTCAACCAAGTTTTGGTAACTAGCGTGACTAATTCTAGTACCCACATGGAGGTAGAACCAAAACTTGTTTTGGTAGAACCGTGAAACCCATGATTGGTGATTTGATAGGATAATCAATCACATAGTTCTTGGAAGTAAGATGAACCAATTCTAAACTTGTTTGGAAGTGTGGCAAATCGGTTCCAAGATGGTAAATATGAAAAAGGATTTACCAAGTAAAGATGTCGACATACTTTGAACACGTGTAGTAATTCTTACCTTTTATTGTTCAAAGATATTTCTTAATAGCTAAAGGAGAATCCCGGATCGAAAAAAATTGAAAATCTTTCAATTAAGGTTTTTAGTTTTATATGCTTATAATTTCCAGCAATTAAAATGCATATCTTTAGAAAATAAAAATTAGTAATGTGCATTTACTAGTTGGAGATTTTCTAAGAGATTTTGGTCAATATTTGGACAGAGCATTTCCAGGAATTATGAAAACCAAAATTGGAAATATATTGCATATCTTGAGAATATTTTCGGTTTTGGAAATTCCTTGGTGTCCAAACTTCCTTGGTCTATAAATATTGAAGTTTGCATTTCGAGCATACTAATCCTCAGAGCCAGCAAAACTACATAGTTGTGTTGTTACTGGTGGAGCCGCCTATTCGGAGAAGAAAGTAACCTAATTAAGCGAAATCTCTTACGGCCGCTCGGTTTCAAGACTTCTTTGGGATTGAGAAGCTCTATTAGTACCGTTGGTGGGAAACTAGATAATTGCAGTTTATTATTAGTTTTCGATTGATTTGATTGACTAACGGTTGTTGAACTTTGATTTCACCTAGTTTGTTTATGCTTGAGAATCTTCTCTTCTAATATAAGATTCACTCAAACTAGATCGAAGTGTCGACGGGGATCTTTAGATTTGTTTGTAGATCTAAAGACGTCTTGTGATAATCCATTGTTAACAGACTCCGTTCTGTGTGTGATTGATCACAAGAGATTCAATTTGATTGTGTGCAGGTGTTTATTGAAGATCTAAGAAGATTTGAAGACGAAGAATATTTATGATTTGGGTTCATAATCTTTGGTGTGCACAAAACTTGATCGGCTGGGGATCCAACTATAATCGGTTTATCCTTTTGATAATCTTGATTGATTAGTTGAGTAGATTGGCATCAATACATTTCTTTGTGATTCAAACTATTGATTGCAAAATCTTGACAATTACTTTGGTAGTTGTTTATTGGATAGATCAAAGAACCTGACAAAGGAGTTTATTGGGATAAATGGAAGAGCCTTTTGTCAAATTCATATCGCGTTGTTTGAAAAGAGTTGTTACCGAACAGATTTGTTGTTCCTTTACTGTTTGGAATACGAACCAAAGGAATTGTTCCAAGTGTGTGACTTACTGCAAGTTGGAGGCGCAGGGATGCAGACGAAACTAGGTGAACTATAGGTTTAGTTGCTTGGTCTCAACTATAGGAAGTTGGTTTGATTTTGTATAGCGGCTTAATCTTGAGAGTTTACAATTATGGACAAGGTCCCGGGGTTTTTCTGCATTTGCGGTTTCCTCGTTAACAAAATCTTGCTATGTCTTTTATTTTTATATTTCCGCAATTATAATTGTTTTATTATAATTAGAAGTAAAATACACAAACGTTAATTCCTATTACTTGATAGCAATCCTATTGTGTTTGGTTAAGTCCGAACCTATTATCAAGTAAACATACTTCGTTATTGTATTGTCTCGATCTTGTATCCATAGTCAATCATACAAGTTATCTTGTTGTCGTATTGTCTCGATCTCGTATCCATAGACGATCACACGAAGTGTGAACCGATTAGTTGTATTGTATCGACTCAGTCCATAGACAATCACTTTCGGAGAAAGTTTTAGATTGAGGTATATTTGGGTACCCTCGTCTTTTCACCTGCGCCTCCAACTTGTAATAAGTCACGCACTTGGAACAATTCCTTTGGTTCATATTCCAAACAGTAAAGTAACAACAAATCTGTTCGGTAACAACTCTTTTCAAACAAAGTGATATGAGTTTGACAAAAGGCTCTTCCGTTTATCCCAATAAACTCCTTTGCCGGGTTCTTAGATCTATCTATTTAACAACTACCAAAGTAATTGTTTAGACTATGCAATCAATACTATTAATCACAAAGAAATGTATTGGTGCTGATCTACTCAACTAATCAATCAAATCTATCACAAAGATAAACCGATTATAGTTGGATCCCCAACCGATCAAGTTTTGTGCACACCAAAGATTATGAACTCAAATAAGAAATCTTGTTTGTCTTCAAATCTTCTTAGATCTTCAATAAACACCTGCACACAAACAACTTGAATTTCTTGTGATCAATCACACACAGAACGGAGTCTGTTAATAATGGATTATCACAAGACGTCTTTAGATCTACAAACAGTTCTAAAGATCCCCGTCGACACTTCGATCTAGTTTGATTGAATCTTATATCAGAAGAGAAGATTCTCAAGCATAAACAAATTAGGTGCAATCAAAGTTAAACAACCGTTAGTAAATCAAATCAATCGAAAACTAAAAATAAACTACAATTATCTAGTTTCCCACCAACGGTACTCGTAGAGCTTCTCAATCCCAAAGAAGTCTTTAAAACGACCGGTCATAAGAGATTTCGCCTAATTAGGGTACTTTTCTTTCCGAATAGACGGCTCCACCAGTAACAACACAGCTAGGTAGTTTTGCTGGCTCTGAGGATTAGTTTGCTCGAAATGCAAACTTCAATATTTATAGACCAAGGAAGTTTGGACACCAAGGAATTTCCAAAAACGAATATTCTCAAAGATATGCAATAAAGTCCAAAAACGGTTTTCATAATTCCTGGAAATGCTCTGTCCAAATATTGACCGAAATATCAGTAGAAAATCTTCAATTAGTAAATGCACATTACCAATTTTTATTTTCTAAAGATATGCATTTAATTGCTGGAAATTAAAAGCATATAAAACTAAAAACCTTAATTAAAAGATTCTCAATTTATTTCGATCCGGGATTCTCCTTTAGTTATTAAGGAATATCTTTGAACAATAAAAGATAAGAATTACTGCACATGTTCAAAGTATGTCGACATCTTTACATTATAAATCCTTTTTCTTATTTACAATCTGTGAACCGTTTTACCACACTTCCAAACAAGTTTAGAATTGGTTCATCTGACTTCCAAGAACTATGTGATTGATTATCCTATCAAATCACCAATCATGGGTTTAACGGTTCTACCAAAACACAAAGCTTCGGTTCTACCTCCATGTGGGTACTAGGATCGGTCACACTATCTTTCCAAAAATTGGTTGACTAGGTACTAGGATTGGTTACCACATAATTATGGTATTTACTTGTGATCGGTTGCACAAGTCATAGGATCGGTTACCAATTCCTAAGACTTGTTGTACCTCTTACAAGGATCGATTCTACATACTTGTGATTGGTTGCACCTCTTACTAGGATCGGTTCCCCAATGTCTAGAGTTTGTCATACCAATTAAAAAATATCGATCATACCATCGCAGGTGATTACTTAAGATCGGTTTCACTAATAAAAGTCATACCAATACAAAAGTCAGGCATTGTGAATAATTTTACCAAGATACATAAACAAGTTATGAGCATTTATACTAAACACACATATTGGTAATCCAAAGATTTGCAATGAATAATAATACCAATAAGCCTAGCGATTTCCCTTTCGATTCATAAAACAAGTTTATGAATTATACTTCCTTTAAACGAATGTAAAACATTATTTCTTAGGACGAAATCTTCACCCATACCCATACATAATCACAATAGCATTCATACGATTATGTCGATGTCTAAAAAACGAAGTTCAAAAGATAGACGTTATACTTCGTATTATAATTCCTTAATACTATGTCTAACTAGAGTATATTCATTCACAGCTTCGCAGTTATGTTTTCAATATGCACGCCTTGAAAGATACGTTAGGAATGAAACAGTTCAAGTCAAATATTACTAGCCTCAAGAGGAAGGATGATGTCGTCGTTGTAGCTTTTTACTTCTTCACATTCTTAAAGTTTTCACGTAATACTTGTAAGTCTCATATCCTAGTAACTTTCTAGCTAACCTATACGAAGTTTACTCTAGTAAATAATCAAGCGACTCTTTAAATGAGTTTTGATTCACTAAAATATGACAACAAAACTTGACATACCAATGCTTGGTGGGTTCAACCGAGCAATGCTTAACAGTTATCACAAAGATAAACCGATTATAGTTGGATCCCTACCGATCAAGTTTTGTGCACACCAAAGATTATGAACTCAAATAAGAAATCTTGTTTGTCTTCAAATCTTCTTAGATCTTCAATAAACACCTGCACACACAAACAACTTGAATCTCTTGTGATCAATCACACACAGAACGGAGTCTGTTAACGATGGATTATCACAAGACGTCTTTAGATCTAAAAACAGTTCTAAAGATCCCCGTCGACACTTCGATCTAGTTTGAGTGAATCTTATATCAGAAGAGAAGATTCTCAAGCATAAAAAAACTAGGTGCAATCAAAGTTCAACAACCGTTAGTCAATCAAATCAATCGAAAACTAATAATAAACTACAATTATCTAGTTTCCCACCAACGGTACTCGTAGAGCTTCTCAATCCCAAAGAAGTCTTTAAAACGAGCGGTCGTAAGAGATTTCGCCTAATTAGGGTACTTTCCTCTCTGAATAGACGACTCCACCAGTAACAACACAACTAGGTAGTTTTGCTGGCTCTGAAGATTAGTTTTCTCGAAATACAAACTTTAATATTTATAGACCAAGGAAGTTTGGATACCAAGGAATTTCCAAAACCGAATATTTTCAAAGATATGCAATAAAGTCCAAATCGGTTTTCATAATTCCTGGAAATGCTCTGTCCAAATATTGACCGAAATCTCAGTAGAAAATCTCTAATTAGTAAATGCACATTACCAATTTTTATTTTCTAAAGATATGCATTTAATTGCTGGAAATTAAAAGCATATAAAACTAAAAACCTTAATTAAAAGATTCTCAATTTATTTCGAATCGGGATTCTCCTTTAGTTATTAAGGAATATCTTTGAACAATAAAAGATAAGAATTACTGCACATGTTCAAAGTATGTCGACATTTTTCCTTTGTAAATCCTTTTTCATATTTACAATCTTGGAACCGATTTGCCACACTTCCAAACAAGTTTAGAATTGGTTCATCTGACTTCCAAGAACTATGTGATTGATTATCCTATCAAATCACCATTAATGGGTTTCACGATTCTACCAAAACACAAAGCTTCGGTTCTATCTCTATGTGGGTACTAGGATCGGTCACACTAGCTTTCCAAAAATTGGTTGACTAGGTACTAGGATCGGTTACCACATAATTATGGTATTTACTTGTGATCGGTTGCACAAGTCATAGGATCGGTTACCAATTCCTAAGACTTGTTGTACCTCTTACAAGTATCGATTCCACATACTAGTGATTGGTTGCATCTCTTACTAGGATCGGTTCCCCAATGTCTAGAGTTGGTCATACCAATTACAAAATATCGATCATACCATCTCAGGTGATTACTTAAGATCGGTTTCACTAATAAAAGTCATACCAATACAAAAGTCAGGCATTGTGAATAGTTTTACCAAGATACATAAACAAGTTATGAGCGGTTATACTAAACACACATATTGGTAATCCAAAGATTTGCAATGAATAACAATACCAATAAGCCTAGCGATTTCCCTTTCGATTCATAAAACAAGTTTATGAATTGTACTTCCTTTAAACAAGTTTATGAATTTGTTTCCTAGGATGAAATCTTCACCCATACCCATACATAATCACAATAGCATTCATGCGATTATGTCGATGTCTTATATACGAAGTTCAAAAGTTAGACGTTATACTTCGTATTGTAATTCCTTAATACTATGTCTAACTAGAGTATAATCATTCACAGCTTCGCAGTTATGTTTTCAATATGCACGATTTGAAAGATACGTTAGGAATGAAACAGTTCAAGTCAAATATTACTAACCTCAAGAGGAAGGATGATGTCGTCGTTGTAGCTATTTACTTCTTCACATTCTTCAAGTGTTCACGAAATACTTGTAAGTCTCATATCCTAGTAACTTTCTAGCTAACCTGTACGAAGTTGAATCTAGTAAATAATCAAGCGACTCTTTAAATGAGTTTTGTTTCACTAAAATATGACAACTAAACTTGACATACCAACGCTTGGTAGGTTTAACCGAGCTATGCTCTAACAATCTCCCCCTTTGTCAATTTTAGTGACAAAACTCTTACATGATATGGATAAACAAATTACAAGAATTCATTACACATACGCTTGATTCCAAGTTTCAACAGCACAATAACCTGTATACATTCAATCCATAAATGCCGCTGTTGACATTATAATAACAAAGCTAATACTCTCCCTAAAGGTAAGATAGGTAGATTTTCAATCTGCACGTCTTTGATATTCCCTTTGTAGTTAAGATAACCACAAGTATCAATATGATATGTTACTCCCCCTTAGTCTATGCTTTACTCTTTCGGTAGATATAACGTTTAAGCACCATTGTCTTTTCCTTAGAGATACCAAATCACTTGTTTACTCCATATATTTTTTCCCCTTTTTGTCACAAAATGACAAAGGTACGAGCAAATAAAAGACAAACCAAAAGGATCTTACAAATCTAAAAAAAACTTGCAAAACCTATAAAAGTTAAGCACGAGGGTTCCACACACCATTTTAGATAACCAATATCAAAACCGAAATTACAAAGTAATTTTGTTTTGATATGTTACCATGGAAACAATTGGTCGAAGCAATTTTCCCTAATAGTTTAGCAAATCAAAAATTGACTAAGCACCTTAGTTCTTTTGCTAAACCGATTGTACAAATACAATCGCTTGTTCGATAAGACATAAATAAAGATCAGAATTAACTATATTTTTCTCATCGGGTTCTTATTATTCAAATAATAACTTAGACCTTTCATTTTTAAACAAGACAAGTACTAGGTTAGTTAACTAGCATTTCTTGTTAAGGCATTCAATTAGACTTGAATAACCGAAACCTCCACTTTTATAAGTCTAACTAAGATCAGAATTAACTTAGTTTCTCTTATCCGGAATCGAATTAGACTAAACAATTGACCCCGAAAACCTTTTTGTTAAGCCATAAACAATTCATACAAACCAAATAAATCTACTTGCATAATTATTTATCTAAACTGGAAGCAATTGAAACAAACATGGACATTAAAGTACCGCAATTGCACCGAAATTTCGTAAGCCTAAACAATTGATACCAAACCATAAAGAAAGATAACAATAGTTTTTCTTAACCGGAAACAATTGAATCACACACACATCCATACACAAATAATGGAATAAACATCAATTGTACCAAAATTTTGTTAAGCAAAAGCAATAAATATATGCAATAACATCAGGCTTTTCTTAAACAGGAAAACGATTAACTAACATATTCGTTAACTCAAATTCCGCATCCTCTTCTCCTTTTCTTTGCATCTTTCCGGAGAGGAATATCACTGTGTTGTCATCCTCTTGTAAGACAAAAGAGCAACAACAAAAACCAACCTTTACCAGAGAAAGGTTGAAAATCGGTTTTAACTAATGCGATGCAAAAGTTGAAAACCCGAAACACATATGCTTTTATGTTAAACCAAACGATTCAACATATTGTGACTTTTTCACACATGAGTTTTAATCGGAACCCCTTATGATCCTTTGATAAATCCTACCATCATGGGTTAGAACTCAATCCCGCTAAATCAAAAAATTACCCAAACCATAAGGGTTCACAACATATGAGATCAAATATTAAGGTTATGAAAACCGAAATCAAACATCCCATAAATCAATTCGCAATACACCATAAATATTCAACATAAAACCAAGTATTGCAATTACCTCAGTCTTGTAGGAAATTGAATTACGAAACCAACGTAAAAAGAATGAGGTCATTTCGAGTTCGGACGAATGAGTTATGGGGAAAACAGTTTTACACTCCTTCGTATGGACCAATCACTAGGACCAGTTATAGTTCTCATAGTTCTCGCTAGGATCGGTTACGGCATGAAACCATATACGAAACTGTTATCAACAAAAATTTTGCATCCATTGTCCGAATTCAGTGATTTTTTGGCTCGTTTTAACCGTAAAACAAGAGCTACACATATATGATCAGTAGATATCAACATCATAAACTCAAAATTACAGTTTCTATCGAAAGCTCAAATATAGATAGAGAAAGTATGAGTATAGAAGAAAATAAATCTCCCTAAAGATGTTAATTAGTCTTATAATAACCGAGAGATCATGTGCTCAGTTTGACATGCTTCCTCACTCTTCATAAGATTGAGCACAAAGGTGAGCATGCACAATTCAACACAACTAGGTTGTGTTGAGTTGATCCTTGTCTTGTTCGTCACGAGTGACTAGGACAGAATCATCATTCTTGACCTCTTGCTTGGTTTGTTTTCTATTGTTCCATCTCTTATTTATCTTCTTTGACTTGTGATGAAGAGTGTCGTTATCACAACGTTCACTAGTACAAGAGATTTCAGACATGATGTCTTTCTTTAGTCTTTCAAGAAAACTCTTGTAATTATTGTCACCAACAATTAACAGCTGAGAGTCATTCTTGTGACTAACTTTTGGTCCTTTCTTGGCTATGGAGGATGATGTGAATTTTAAGTTGTAGTGAAAGTGGTGAGTAAAGTTCGTTCAACTCGGGCTTGTGAAGGATTTTTAAAAATTAAATAAAATTGTTTCAATAATAATAAGAAAATACCGAGACTCTGGATTCCACCATTGACCAATTAATTGATAAACTCTAATCAATATTCATGCAATATTCTTCTTTAAAGTGATTCTAATATTTGCCTCTAATAGATTTTTGAAGTAGTAGTTGTAATCACAAAGCATGAAACATCAAAAGTTATAAAACCTAGCATGTTCCATCAAAACAACTCACAACTACTCAATAAAAATCAATTTTTCTTTTAAGTTCTATGCAAATAATCATGTAAAATAATTGCAATAAATAATTAAAATAGAACTATACCACTTTTCATGGAACAATGGCTTCCTCCGTCGCCTCGGATAAGGGGTTTAGCTCCTCATATTAATTGTGTTCTCAAAATACATCTTTGGTGTTCAAAAGTTGATTACAAGAGAGAAAAGGGTATACTGTAGTCGCTGAAAGTCTAATACAGCGGACGGAATCGTTGCTGAAGAGCTTCGGTGACTGCAGGATGATGCGACCGTAAATCGTTGTCACTGAAAATAAGTCTGCCTCTGCAACTTTCTTTTTCCGCTGTTCTGTGTTCTTCGTCTTCTCCGGCAACAGCAGCAGCAGCAGAACCCGATCTTCTTCTAACGATTTTTCTAGCTTCTCTAAGGCTCTAAACTTTCCCCTAAGGTCTTCCTTTTTTTCCTAGGACTCTAACCAACCCTTTTATACATAGTAGAGCAAAGAAAATTCGAGAATAACTTTGGTTTTTTTCTCCACAGCACGTTACGTTATTTCTCTTTTGATTTCTGTTTCACGTGTACTCAGTCAATCCAAGCTGTCCAAACTCCTCCATTGATAGAAACAAGTCTTTAATAAGAGTTTCCTTCCTCTTCTTCACGTAAATTCCCAAAAATAAACCAAGAAACTTCCCAAAAATAGAACGTGATATTTTAACCATTTTTCGCTTCCAATTCGAGTCTAGCCACTTTGGATCCATTCCAACGCCCTTACCTTGTCTGTTAGGTCCATACGAACAAACCCAATCAAATTCAGCCCTTTAATCTCCATAAAAATCAATCAAAAATTCATCCCAGAAATCGTCTGTAAGTGAAGAGAATTCCCGCCATTTTTCTGTTTTTGAAAACGTGAAGAAATTTGTCCTCCCCCTATCCAGTCTCGGTCTGTGCTTAGCAGCTGCTTGGAAATGGGTTACCCCTTATCCAAAATGAGAGTCCGAATAGCAAATGTCCTCCCAGGAGCCTTTAACAACTTTTCGAGCCAATTTTTCCGCAAAAGCCTATTTTTCCAAAATACACCTACAAGGGATAAAATACCAAAATTAGTGCAACAATGGGTACTAACACTATACATAAAAGAGATGAAAATAGACACATAAAAGTCATACCAATACAAAAGTCAGGCATTGTGAATAGTTTTACCAAGATACATAAACAAGTTATGAGCGGTTATACAAAACACACATATTGGTAATCCAAAGATTTGCAATGAATAACAATACCAATAAGCCTAGCGATTTCCCTTTCGATTCACAAAACAAGTTTATGAATTGTACTTCCATTAAACGAATGTAAAACATTGTTTCTTAGGACTAAATCTTCACCCATACTCTTACACAATCACAATAGCATTCATACGATTATGTCGATGTCTTATATACGAAGTTCAAAAGATAGACGTTATACTTCGTATTGTAATTCCTTAATACTATGTCTAACTAGAGTATAATCATTCACAGCTTCACAGTTATGTTTTCAATATGCACGACTTGAAAGATATGTTAGGAATGAAACAGTTCAAGTCAAATATTACTAACCTCAAGAGGAAGGATGATGTCATCGTTGTAGCTCTTTACTTCTTCACATTCTTCAAGTGTTCACGTAATACTTGTAAGTCTCATATCCTAGTAACTTTCCAGCTAACCTATACGAAGTTGACTCTAGTAAATAATCAAGAGACACTTTAAATGAGTTTTGATTCACTAAAATATGACAACCAAACTTGACATACCAACGCTTGGTGGGTTCAACCGAGCTATGCTCTAACATAGAGGACGACTCTATAATCAACTAGGACACAAAGTACCAGGGATTGAATTTTCTAGTTGAAAGAGCACTCTATTTATACTTTTTCAAGGACATGGGGTTGCTTGGGATTCAATCTAAGATAACTTGTAAATCAAGCAAACACTTTAGGTCTTGAAAATACAATATAAGAATATACACCAGGGACCGGTTCTGGAACCGTGTATAATGATTGTTCTGTTTAGCAAGTATATCAAAGACCTAAAGCAATTTGATGTTCATTTAAACATCTAAAAATTTTATCATGATGCACACACATTATTATTTGAGTGGTCAATGAAGTCTTAGAAGTGTTTGAGAGAGTTTTAACAATGTTAAACATATTTACAAAATAAGTTTTTTGAGCGTCTGCAACGGTTCATGAAACGTTAGGCTTGTTCACTAGTCAGGGTGCAACAGTTCGTGAACTGGGTTCGCCAACCCTAAAAAACTATCGAACTCAGTTGACAATGGTTCGTGAACCAGGTTCGCCAACTGATAGCCTATAGTACCAACTTTGATAAATCAGTTCACAACGGTTCGTGAATTGTTCCCATCTGAACTCACGATTTGCGAACTGGCTCACCAACCCTCATGTATTTCTGAATCTCAGATATCTATGGTTTGTGAACTGGTTCGCCAACCTACCCTAAGCAGAAATATCAGTAGTTTTAAATTTCTCTCTTATGATGTTTGAAATATTCCCAAGTAATAAAATCAATGCATGGTAAATTTTTAATTGATCCACAAATTAATTCAAACAATAAATTTCTTAGAAATATTATTGTTAAGGATCGTTGAACATCTTTGTTAAAATCATATTTCGAGATTTTTCACAAGACAAGCTTGACTCAAAATTTTCTTCTTTACAAATCTACTAGAAGTCATACGACATCATCTTAAAAAGATATAATGGTAAGATAGTGACTAAAATATAATAGTTCAGTCTTCACATACTTGATTCAAAAGTTTTCTAAATGTCTTCGTCGATCTCCAGTCTTCAAGGGTGATGTCTGATACTCTGCTATAAAATTCTAACTTAGTCAAAGACTTGACTTGGTAGACTAGAAATCAATATATAGTTTTGATCATCTAACATTGACAACAACCTTGAGATAGAAAAACTTGTGGGTTCAACCAAGCATTGCTCTAACAGAAACGGCATCTGATTTTTACATGCATAGGATAAATCCAAGTATGTCGACTAAACGCATCAACAAAAATAATGTAATACCGAAAACCTTCATTAGATAAAATTGGGGAAGGACCCCAAACATCTGACACAATAAGATTTAAGGGATTGTCATACATAGTAGTACTAGATTTAAAACTAAGTTTATGTCTCTTATTATCTAAACAAGACTGACACATAGAGAAATAAAAAGTTGATACTGGTAAGTGGTGCTTGGAAACTATGGCTTCGAAAATTTTGAGCATTGGGTGCCCTCAACAAGAATGCCAGGTTTGTAGCGTAGTTCGTTCGCCAATAAATGCATAATTTTACGAAACAGGAATAAGAGTATAAAGGCCATCCTTATTAAGCATTCCCCAAAGTACTACCTCCCCCTTGTGACGATCCTTCACAAGACAAAATACATCATAAAATTCAAAGAAAACATTATTATCACGACAAAATTTGGAGACACATAACAAGTTGTTAGAAAGATGTGGGACATGAAGGACATTAGGAAAAATGAACTTACGTTTTTGGGTGGGAAGGATAGCATTACCGGCATTAGAAATTGGTAAATTCGAACTTCCACCTATGTGAACTTGATCTGTCTCGTTGTACTCATAATGGTGTTGTAGATTGTTGAGATTGTTGGTCATGTGATTTGTATCACCGTTTTCTGGGAGCAAATATAATAAGTGTAGACAAGATGTCGAGAACTAGAAGTAGCATACGCAACAAGAACATGTGAACTTGAAGTATTAAAATGAAGGCTTAAGATCACTTTTTCTGTAAACTTTTGATGGTTTACGCCTTGAAGGGTAAGCTACTATATCGCACTGTTGGTTGCATTCTCTAGCACCGTGGTACGACTTTTCGCATATTTGACATATAACAATAGGAATCACATCCCTGTTAAGACGACCATCAAATTGACGATATTCGCTTATAAGGGAGAGGCAATTTTCTTATTTTGCGCCTCAAGACAAAGATTATAAGAAAAAAACATGGATTCAAACTCCTCTGTATTAATAACACCCATAATAGTAAATAATAAACTAACAATTAACTCATATGTTGAATCAAGGCACTTAATAACATGATGAAGAAATTCCCTATCAGAAACTTTAACACCACTTGTTGCAAGCGAATCAACAATATTTTTGACAAACCAAATATAATCTGTTATAGTTAAATTTCCATTTGAAACAGATAAAAGAGATTCTTTTACATGAATAAGATGTGTATCAGTTTTAGATGCGAAAAAACCATCTAGTTTGGTTCAGATATAGTGAGAGGTTCGGCACGCCTTAACTTTTGCCAAAACTAGAGAAGTTAAAGAAGACATAATCCATCCAAGTAGGAGTTTATCTGTTCATCGCCATGATAAAAGCAACGGATTAGGAGTTACGTTGATAACTGTCGATGGACATCTAAAGGAACCATAAATAAACTTGTATAAATCATAACCTTGCAAATAAGGTGTAAACTGAGCTTTCCATAATAAGAAATTGTAACCAGTTCTCCGTGATAGCACTATGAAGCAATTCAAAAGGACCATGGAATGTATATGAAGTAGCCATGGTACCAGAAAAGTTAGATGTAGTGGATGAAGTTGAGAATGACTCTGTGGTCGATGAAGTTGAGGATGACTCTGTGATCATTGGAAACGGAAATAGAAGAGAATAAAAAAGATGAAGAAGAGAGATAAAAACACGTAAGGTCCTAGAATATCTACCCCTGTGATACCAAGTCAGAAATTGATTTTGCTAGGTTTTTCAACTTGAGAGAACCAAAAGAGAAGGCTTTATATATGTACTGTGTACAAGCTTGGACAACAAGTATTTACAAAGTAGCATACAAACTAAAATAGGAAATTATATCACGAGAAAGGAAAGCTAAGATAAATTAGGACTATGTATCATTTTTCCTAACACAAGCGAAAAAAATTGAGTGTGTTCGTGTATTTAGTTGTATACACGAGTTTTTATTAGATTAATTAGAGAATTTTAGATTTGTTTCTGAAAGTAAATATACACGCCATATAAACATAAAAGATTTCCTAACATACTCGGATTTTTCCTAGATTAATTTAGGGACTTAATCTAATTGTTGATGGTGGTTTTTAGTTCAGGGCCAAAATTGTAAAACCCTGTACTTAATGCGCCGTTGTTCTGCAAAAAAACTGAGTCATTTAAAAGTGATGAGTGCCTGGGCCTCTTTACATACATATATGTTGAGCGATTCAGTATATTTATATATAAAATTTATCCAGAATGGTGCGTGTAGCAACAACCCAAAATATTCTATAAATTTTATCTTCCACCTACATTTAATGCATGGGCTGTCGAGTATTCATTTTATGCCTTGTTCCCCAGCCGAACTCTTGATGTTGACATGACATGACAATTAATGTTCGCTCTCAGCAGAGTTGCATGAATTTCCCGAAGTGTCAGGATTAAGATGTGCATGGAAGTACTCAATTAGAGACATGCAAAGTTATGTTGTCCTCTGAAATATAATTAGTGATTTTGTATGAATGCACAAAATTCACCAGAAATTGATTGATTTTGTGTCAGCCCACAAAATTCAATCTTTCTAACCTAATTTTACTAATTTACAAAAATTAGGTCTTTTTTGCGGCCTGTGCAATATCTTGAACCCTATTGGTCGAGACCAAACCTAGGTAAGCTAGGAAATTAATCCTCCATGGACTAGTAGGAGAAAAATCCTACCAAAAGTAGAAAACAAGAAATAAAGAGGAACTGCAGGCAGTAAAAGCAGCAGCAAAGGGAGGCGTGGCCACGCCACTTGGCCGACCGATCTGCTCCAGCAGGCGCCACCCGTGGCCGATCGGCCACACTCCATGTTGATGCCTGCCGGGCCCCCTTTCCCATCGACCAATCAGATCGCTTTAAATGCGCAACATGCACTTTCAATTAAAAGTGGAAGTTGGTTGGTCGACGTACTTAATTCCTTAAGGAATTGGACATAGGCTGCCCATGTCAGTCTCAAAACGATCACGACCGTACATTTTGGCCGGTCAATTTATCAAGTCTAGCAACCTCCTAACATGGTCGGGCAAGCACTATCATGCACACCGGCGAGCCCACTAGTGCTTAGGCCAATCGGAATCCTTCCAACTCACAAGCGGAGCCATTAAACGATTACCCAAAGTGGGTTGGCCGCGTGAGTTACAAAACCCTAATTTATGTTAGCAACAGTATATTGCTGCCGCAAAACGATTTTGGCCGCCCAACTTTGCCAGACGGATTGACAGGCCTAGATTCAATCTTAATCAATGGGCAAGGTGCGGATACACTCACCAGCGGCCCGTCTATTGTGCTGGCCGATCGAATATCTCCCAGCACGCGGCTAACACCAAAAACCGTTAGCCCAAAGTAGGTTGGCCACATGGCTATTAAACCCTAGATTGAATTAACGGCAGTATGTAACTGCCGCAAATATCTCGGCCGTCCAACTTCGCTAGCCGAATCAACTGGCCTATATCTAATTTTAAGGGACCAATGAGATATCGCTGTGATCACCGGCCACCCCTCTTCCATAAGGAACAATTGGCCAAGCTGTTGCCTGCCTGTATGCCTCCTAAACGATCGCCCAAAAATGGCTAGTCGCGCTGCCAATAGGAGTTTTAATAAATTCAGCAGCAGCCGTTAAATGCCGCAAATCATCTCGGTCGTCCAACTTCGCTAGCCGAATTGACCAGCCTAGATCAAATCTTGGGCGACCAATAAGATATCGCCGTGGTCGCCAGCCGTCACTCTCCTGTAAGGACCGATCGGCCTACCTTTGGCGCGCATGAATGGCTCCCAGCAGCTTCTCGAAAATGGCCGGTCATGCTCTTTTTAAGACATAAGGCTCCGCGACTAGCTTAAACAAGCCTTACCCAACAATGCTTCATGAGCATCGATTATTTTAAGCTGCTTGCTTAAAAGCGATATTTTATATGCATCGATTGCAATCGATATTTTATAAATAACGATTTCACAAATAATTTAATTATTTAACCATAGAGCACTACATGCTATTTCTTACGGCAAGTTTCACAACTTGACTTGTAGCATATGATCACCCGCCGCCTAGCTTGCGCATGATCGGTCAAAGTAGTTAGGTCTTATAGACAAGATCTACTCAACAACTTGCTACGCATACATTTTCTTATAAAATACTCGAGACATCAAACATGTCACAAACTGGGGGATGCTCACCGGGGTATTGGTCTGGCGGTTTACAGCTTGCGGCGTGCAATGCGCCCATTATGAGAAAGTGTCAGGAAAGGGCAGATGGTTAATAGTAGTAAGAGAGTAGTGGGTGTAAGGCTAACCAGTCTTCCCTCATGAAGGAAACGTGATGGTCACCACTTTTTGCACAACTCCACTTTTCCACTACTTAACCGTCTCCACTTCCTACGAGGGATCAGGGTGCGCTCGATCATGACTTGTATAAATAGGTTTTCAACCTGTTTCGACAAAAAACAAGTGTTATCAACACAAGTATCCAGAAAACACCAAGAACTTATAGCTTACATTCCGCAAGCAAGTTCCACATTCTGATACAAGTCATAAAACAACCACACCTTCATAATTCATCATTCTGATCTCAACACCTTCTTCGCTTCCCTCCCTAAGATCAACCCTTTTCCTTCATTTTGTGACCAAAGCAAGACTGGAACAGCCATTTATTGGTTTAGTCCAGAATTGTACAGATTGATCTCTCGAATCTAAAGTACTCGTGCAGTACATTTGTTAAGGGCTTAGATTCGTTTCTCAGCGGCACACCAAATTTACCATTTCCAACAGAATCACTTTTTCCCCCAAAACAACTGGCGACCACAGTAGGAGATTAATCTCTCGGTTGCAATATCAATTTTCACACAGATGGTTGGTCTTAGGACTAATTCAACAACTCCAAGCTCTGGTCAAAATCTTCCAAATAGTGATGTTTCTTCTCCCAACGCTCTATCTCATCGCACGGCCAATGGAGAAATTCCAACCCTGATCGAGTTAGCACGAGTACAGGAGATCCACACAAAGAACATGGACCTGATGAAAGAAGCGATAAACAACATACTCAATTTCCTCGTCAGGTTGACATCAGATTTGAGTGGCTCCTCTGCTCCAGAAATTCCAGCACTGAGGGCTAACCCCCCAACCGATGATCATCGTCCTCAAGTCAACAGTTTCACTACCAACCAGAAGCCGGTGGACCAGGAAGCAGCTTCTCTAGTGGAGAGTTTATGTGAGCTTCTACACCTCTCAAATAACCAATGAGCAGAAACGTTTGTTGCAATCAATCAGATAGCTCTAGATACGCGCTTGGCTCCTTCACGTCCAGAAGCCTCAAGAATATCAGAGATGTCCATAAACAATGTTACATTTACTGAAGACGACATGATGGCAGAAGAGGGCCATAACAGGGCCTTGCATGTTACTGCACGCATCAAAGATTCAGAGTTCAAAAGGGCTCTCATCGATACGGGAGCATCCTCAAATGTTGTTCCTCTTAAAACTCTCAGGACAGCCAAGGTTCGGCCAAACAAGATTGTACGGCAGCCTACTATGATGACAGATTTCGAAGGAAACCAAACCAGCATGTACGGGTACATTTATGTGAATCTATCAGTAGGACCTGTCTATTCAAAAGTGAAATTCGAGGTAATAGAGAAGGAACCAGACTACCACATGATATTGGGAAGACCGTGGCTTCATGACAATAAGATCATCCCCCCAACATATCACCAATGCTTGAAAACTATGATGAATGAAGAAATTGTTCGCATTCATGCGTCACTGTCTCCTTATGCACTAATTTGTGGCGTGAAACTGTTTGAGCCAAAGGAAAACTCACAAGACTCATTAAGCAAGGTTTACTGCACTCCACTTCCTATGTGGACATCGATCGAGGAGGAAGACCGGCTAGCATCACCGAACAAAGAGACCGAATACCGCAGTGCGCCTCTGCTGACAGGACATGCCAATCCTCCTTCATCGAACAAAAACTCGGTTCATCTTCATACCAAGAGGGAGCGCGCTTTTGTGGCGAGTCGGGATAAAAAAAGGAAAATTGTATACCGGCGTAAAGCTGTCAGCAATTAACAGGTGAGACTACCGCCAAGTCTCTCCGCCCAATAGAGTGCAGCCATAATGACAAGCTACAAAAAGAAGAAGTACCAGACGCTCCACGACAGTTACAGGACGGAACCGACTCCACTACAGATGAACTCGAAATTGTCAACATCGGAAATGAAGAATCTCCGAGGCCTGTTGATGTGGTTTTTTAAGTTGTAGTGAAAGTGGTGAGTAAAGTTCGTTCAACTCGGGCTTGTGAAGGATTTTTTTAGAATTAAATAAAATTGTTTCAATAATAATAAGAAAGTACCAAGACTCTGGATTCCACCATTGACCAATTAATCGATAAACTCTAATCAATATTCATGCAATATTCTTCGTTTAAGTGATTCTAATATTTGCCTCTGATAGATTTTTGAAGTAGTAGTTGTAATCACAAAGCATGAAACATCAAAAGTGTCAAAACCTAGCATGTTCCATCAAAACAATTCACAACCACTCAATAAAAATCAATTTTTCTTTTAAGTTCTATGCAAAAAAATCATGTAAAATAATTGCAATAAATAATAAAAATAGAATTATACCACTTTTCATGGAACAATGGCTTCCTCCGTCGCCTCGGCTAAGGGGTTTAGCTCCTCATATTAATCTCTTGCTCAAAATACATCTTTGGTGTTCAAAAGTTGATTACAAGGGAGAAAAGGGAATACTGTAGTCGCTGAAAGTCTAATACAGCGGACGGAATCGTTGCTGAAGAGCTTTGGTGACTGCTGGATGATGCGACCGTAATTCGTTGTCACTGAAAATAAGTCTGCCTCTGCAACTTTCTTTTTCCGCTGTTCTGTGTTCTTCGTCTTCTCCGGTTCAGTTTTGCACCAGCAGAACGTGATTTCTTCCAATGGTTTTTCTAGCTTCTCTAAGGCTCTAAACTTCCCCTAACTTCTTCCTCCCCTTCCTAGGACCCTAACCAACCCTTTTATACATAGTAGAGCAAAGAAAATTCGAGAATAAACTTGGTTTTTTCCTCCACAGCAAGCTTCGATATTTCCTTTTTTTTTTTCTGTTTCACGTGCATTCGATCAATAAAAGCTCTCCAAACTCCTCCCTTGATAGAAACAAGTCTTTAAGAAGAGTTTCCTTCCACTTCTACGCGTAAGTTTCCAAGAATAAACCAAGAAACTTGCCCAAAATAAACCATGATATTTTTGGACAGTTTTCGCTTCCAATTCGAGTTATAGCCACTTTGGATCCATTCCAACACCCTTACCTTGCCTGTTAGGTCCATAGTAACAAACCCAATCAAATTCAGCCCTTTAATCTCCCTAAAAATCGATCAAAAATTCATCCCAAAAATCGTCTGTGAGAAAAAACGAATTCCCGCCATTTTTGAATATTTGAAAACGTGAAGAAATTTGTCCTCCCCCTATCCAGTCTCGGTCTGTGCTTAGCAGCTGCCTGAATGGGTTACCCCTTATCCAAAGTGAGAGTCCGAATAGCAAATGTCCTCCCAGGAGCCTTTAACAACTTTTCGAGCCAATTTTCCCGCAAGAGCCCATTTTTCCAAAAACACCTACAAGGGGGTAAAATACCAAAATTAGTACAGAAATGGGTACTAACACTATACATAAAAGAGATGAAAATAGACACATAAATGCGTCTATCACCTGTCTCCATCAGTTCAGCTCTATGTGCAGATGAATGCACGAAACTTGTTAATCTTCTTAAGTAGTATCAAGACATATTCACGTGGACATACGAAGAAATGCCCGGCCTGGATGAAAAGCTGGTCACTCATCATCTACATATAATACCTGGATCCAAGCCAGTCAAGCAATTTCCAAGACAGTTCAGACATGATGTAGAGGAACAAATCAAGACTGAAATTCAGAAGTTACTAGCCGCCGACTTCATCAAACCCATTCACCACCCTACCTGGTTGGCCAATGTGGTTCCTGTAAAGAAGAAAAGCGTTCAAATTAGGTGCTGCGTTGATTTCAGAGATTTGAACAAATGCTGCCCCAAGGACGACTTTCCCCTTCCCAACATTGACATGCTAGTAGATGATGCGTGTCATAACCACAACAAATTAATCAAGATATTTCCCACTAATTAACTGGTAATATAGCGGTAGTAAGAGATCGTTCCACAAAGAGCTGTGTAATTGATAGGTTATTTAGATAGCAAAATAAGGTAAAACAAATGGGGATTAGTTTAAGAAATAAAAAAATAAGAAATAAAAGAAAGAGATGATCAAGGAGTCCTTCGCCGTTTAGACCGTAACTTCTTTATCCGATGTCCGATTGACCTCATTCTTTTTGGGTTGTGTTTGTATCATCATCCTATACAACAAAGAAATTCCCAAATCTTAATGTATTTTCACTTTATTTTACGGTTGGGTTGGACCTAGCCGTAACTCCTTATGCAAATTGTAGTAGAAATTCTTCTCTTTTACGGTTAGGTTTGGGGATGCTTTTCCCAACCCTAAATCTTCCTGGAACTTGTATCCAAGAGTTGTCTTTGCACCTTACAACTTCTTATTTTCATGCAAGAATGAACTCCTTTCCTCTTCTTAGCTCCTTTTAACTCCATTTCCATTGATTTTGGATGATTCACCTAAAGAAACAAATAAAATAGAAAACAAGAGTAATACAAGGATAATATGCAAGAAACATAACAACTATTAGTATGGATTTGACACTCTAAACATGTAAATTATGCACCTATCAGTAGACGCCACCAGTGGACATGGCATGTTCTCTTTCATGGATGGGTACAGCGGCTACAACCAGATAAAGATATATAAGCACGACGCAAGTAAGACAGCTTTTCGAACTCCTATTAGAAACTTTTATTATACTGTGATGCCTTTCGGTTTGAAAAATGCTGGTACTACCTATCAACGCACCATGACTGCAATTTTCCATGACATGATGCACAAGCAAGTTGAAGATTACGTAGATGACATAGTAGTCAAATCAAAAACTCGAGCGGCCCATACAGACGTTTTACGACAAGTGTTCGAAAGGTGTCGTGAATACAAACTGAAAATGAACCCTTTGAAATGTGCTTTTGGGGTCTCTTCTGGCAAATTTCTGGGATTCCAAGTAACTGCTGAAGGAATCAAGGTTGACCCAACCAAGACCCAAGCTATCCTCACAATGCCTCCTCCGCGAACCGTGAAAGAAATCCAGAGTTTCATGGGAAAGGTAAACTACATTCAGCATTTTATACCTTGTTTAGCCCAGCTTATCGCTTCCTTCACCCCATTGCTGAAAAAGGGAGCAAGCTTTGTTTGGACCACGCTACAGCAAGAAGCCTTTCGGAAGATCTTGCAAATATTGTCATCACCAGCTGTTATGAAATCTCCCATACAAGGAAGACCGTTGTTTCTCTACACTGCCTCCAGCGATGCTGCTGTTGGGGCCCTCCTTGCTCAAGAAGATGATGAAGGGATTGAACACCCTATATACTACTTCAGTCGTACTTTGAGAGACGCTGAACTTATGTATCCTAAGGCGGAAAAAGCGTGTCTAGCCCTAGTTCACGTTATTCAGAAATTTAGACACTATCTGCTGTCGAACAAAGTGGTGCTGATAGCTAAAGCCGATCCCGTCAAGTTCTTGCTCAAAACCGGCCTTGATATGCAGGACGGCTAAATGGCAACTCCAAATGTCATAGCTTGACATAATGTGCACTCCTCCGAGGGCTATTAAAGGGCAAGCAATAGCAGACTTACTAGAAGCGTTCCCGGGAGAAGGCACTACCGCACTGCATGAAGACCTTCCTGGAGAGTTTCCATAAGTCTCTTTTGTCAAAGAGGAAGCGTGGCTATTGTATTTCGACGGTTCTGCTACCCCTAGAAATAATACTGGAGGAGGGGGTATAGTTCTAGTGTCTCCAACTGGTGAAGTCCTTTCACATTCGTTCAAACTGGACTTTCAATGCACCAACAATTCAGCAGAATACGAAGCTTTCCTCATAGGACTGTCACTAGCCAAACAAGAAGGAGCCACACATCTGGAAGTAAGAGGCAACTCAAAACTGCTGGTCAACCATATGAACGGAGTATACTCACTCACAGAGGTAACACTGGCCCCTTATAGAGTTGAGTCGTAAAAGCTATTGAATTATTTCGATGATGCAACCATAATTCATATTGGCCGAAACAATAACAAACACGTCGATTGCCTAGCTACATTAACTTCGAAATTGCAATTCGAGGGTTTGGAAAAGACTTTGACGGTGAAGAGACGAACTATGGCATCAACATGGCTTTCACAACTCAAAGATGCTGAAGCCAACGATTGGAAAACTCCGATTATTCAAGAACTTAACAGTTCGCTTTCTCAAGGAAAGGTTAGTCTTAAAACCCTAAAAAACTTCTTCATGCTCCATAGAGTGTTATACCACAAAAACTCAGATGGATCCCTATCGAGATATCACGAAGATGAAGAAGCGTAACTACAACTTAACCGCGTTCATGGCGAAATCTGTGGGAAAACGTTAGTGGTGACTCTTTACCGACGTCTTCAACGCCTCGGCTACTACTGGACGGATATGGAAACTCAATCTCGAACGCTCCAAGAGTCTTGCTCCAATTGTCAAGCGCCACCACATCAATTGGAAGTTCTTAACATTGGCTATGCTGGGGACTGGCGGGAACCATACTTCAACTATCTCCCCAACGGTGTACCGCCTGCTAACAAGAAGGATGCAGCCAAGATGAAGCAAAGAGCCAAAAGATTCGTATTTCATGAGGGAATCCTATACCGCAAGATCTTTGGAGGTGACCTGCTACAATGTTTGGCAAAGTCTGAAATCCCGATTATGTTGAAAGAGACACATGAAGGTGAACACCAAGGGAAGAAGAAGTTATTCCTCCAAGTGCACGAACAATATTACTGGCCAACTATGGAGGATGATGCATCGACATTCATTCAGAAATGCTACTAATGTCAAACTCATGGGAATCTCATCCATACGCCTTGTACTCCCCTTCATTCAGTAAGTAGTCCATGGCCTTTCTACAGCTGGGGACTTGATATTATTGGGAAAATCAATCCACCATCATCAAAGCAGCACGAGCATATCATAACCGCGACAGAGTACTTTACTAAATGGGTTGAAGCTATTCCTCTTCGAAGAACCACTGGAGCAACTATTGCAGCATTCATTAAGGAATACATCATTTGTCGGTTTGGTGTACCTAAGCACATCATTAGTGATAATGGTGCTCCCTTCGCCAACAAGCAAGTACGAGAATTGCTTGAAGAATATGGAGTTAAGCAAGTCTTCTCTACTTCTTACTACCCTTAGGGGAATGGGCAAGCTGAAAGCACCAACAAGACTTTGATTCGAATTCTCAGTCGAATAGTGCATGATAACCCCAGGACGTGGCACGAACAATTGCATATGGAGTTGTGTGCCTATCAGGCGGCACCTAGGAGCTCTACTGGAGTTTCTCCTTATTCACTTGTCTATGGTGTATACGCAATTCTCCCAACATAGATTAAAATCCCGTCGGCTAGGATTGCAGCAGCAAGTGGAGTCCAATGGAATGAGGCCGAAGCATCGAGCTCCAGAATAGCGGAGTTGGACACTCAGGATTCCAGGAGAATTAAGGCAGAAGAGCATGCTCAGGCGTACAAAAAGAGGGTCTAGAGCATACAATAAAACTGTAAAACCTCAAGTTTTTCAAATAGGAGATCTGGTATTAAAGACCGCCAAACACATTCAGCAAGACATGTCCGCACCAAAGTTTCCCCCAAAATGGGAAGGTCCTTACGTGATCACCAAAGCTTATAATAGTGGGTACTACAAGATTATCAAAGAGGATGGAGGCAAATTGGAAGCGGTCATCAATGGAAAATGGCTCAAGGCATACTACGCCTGACCATTATTCCATCCCTTGCCGTCTCATGACACGGCTAATCAGGCATTTTTTCATTTCTCTCATATCTAAGTTATCAAAGTTTTATTAGTTAATACATATTAATGTAAACTCCATTTGCTTTCCAAAACCCTGTACAATTCATTTTCCTAAAACAATGTTCAAAACCCAAGAAAAAAAGAGAACAATCAAACGTTTCCCATGCCTACTTATTAAAAAAAACAATAAAATAATAGTATGGCTCATAGAAGGCCATCCAACAAGTTGTAGTTCCTTGAAAGCATCATTTTCAGCCTATCCTGATACCTTTCGGTCCTACTCTTCAAGTTCTTGATTGCCTGTTCCACCTTCTCAGATTCCGCAGCCAAGGCCTTTTCCTCCTCCAAGATAGCTTTCGCAGCAGGAACGAAATTGGAAATGATATCAGCTCGATCAATTTTGATGATGTCAAGGCGCTGCCACAGCCAGCTCACGTTGAACTTCATGGATTCACAGGTAGATACCATGTTTTCCCACTTTTCAACAGTTGATTCAGTAACGTCATGAATGGATGTACCTTCCATCTCTGCGACCATGGGCAGAAGGCAGTTCACCGTAGTAACCAAATCAGGCGAACAATGCCGCACCACAATCCTGGTGGCAATGTGGCCGTACCTTCTCCATTTTTTTTGTGTACAAAGGCACGAACTCCTTCCGCAATAAGAACTCACCAACAGTCCGGTAACTAGAAGATAGACACTTCATGCGAATATCAAAAGGCAAGCCTGCATTGGGGTACTCGTAGGAGGAGATACCAAAATCAGCGTCCTCCAGGTCTGCAATGTTAGGAGAGTTTGGGCTTGAAGGAAGAGGAGTGGCCAGGTCATCATCGTCAACCACTGTTACACATATTCTAGCAGGGTACCTCTACAAAAAAAAATTATTTACCAGCCATAACAAACTGATACTTATTCACCAGTGAAAAGTCATACCGGTATGATCTTCTTGACTCGGATAATCCGGACAGGGGAGTTGTCACGAGACCCAGGAATTCGCCCACTCTAAAAGAACGATGTTAGTGTAAAAAATAAAAAGGGGATCACCACTTCAAAATCAAGAGATAATTAGATTGATACTCTGGATACAAGCCGCCTGCGTTTGGAAGAAGAGTCTGGCTGGGTCGAAGATGATTCACTCCTGTCTGACATGATGAGAAGATATGGGTTCAATAGGAGAATCTCAATTCCAAATCGATAAGAATGGTCTAGTTTCACCTGCATATGTATATACGCTGCAGAAACCCTAAGAGGAAGCGATGCTGAACAACCGCAACGGGATTTATCCGATAGACGAGGATTCAATGCCCACCAAGTCATGTTTCTTGTTGAAACCCTAATTAAAGCCGGGAGAAGACCGTCAGATAGTCAAGAGAAGAATACTTTCAGCCCATCTCAGAATCCTGGCAGGACATGCCCGAAAGATGCAAATGTGATCTGGCGGCCCGACTCACTGTTTCGAATTCAAGACAACTGCCACTTCCCTGGTAATGTTTATTCACTTTAGCTCGATCATTTTATCTCTTGAATGTCACCATCTAGTGCTTACCCCGTAACAATGTCACTATTACGTGCTAAGCAGGGGACTTAACATTGATGGTGGTTTTTAGTTCAGGGCCAAAATTGTGAAACCCTGTACTTAATGCGCCGTTGTTCTGCAAAGAAACTGAGTCATTTAAAACTGATGAGTGCCTAGGCCTCTTTACTTACATATGTGTTAAGAAATTCAGTATATTTATATATATAATTTATCCAGAATGGTGCGTATAGCAACAACCCCAAATATTCTGTAAATTTTATCTTCCACCTGCATTTAATGCATGGCCTGTCGAGTATTCATTCTATGCCTTGTTCCCCAGCCGAACTCTTGATGTTGACATGACATGACAATTAATGTTCGCTTGCAGCAGAGTAGCATGAATTTCCCGAAGTGTCAGGATTAAGATGTGCATGGAAGTACTCAATTAGAGACACGCAAAGTTATGCTGTTCTCTGAAATATAATTAGTGATTTTGTATGAACGCACAAAATTCACCAGAAATTGATTGATTTTGTGTCAGCCCACAAAATTCAATCTTTCTAACCTAATTTTACTAATTTACAAAAATTAGGTTGTTTTTTTGGCCTACGCAATATCTCGAACCCTATTGGTCGAGACCAAACCTAAGTAAGCTAGGAAATTAATCCGTCATGGACTAGTAGGAGCAAAATCCTACCAAAAGTAGAAAACAAGAAATAAAGAGGAACTACAACAAGTAAAAGCAGCAACAAAGGGAGGCGTGGCCACGCCACTTGGCCGACCGATCTGCTCCAGCAAGCGCCTCCCGTGGCCGATCGGCCACGCTCCATGTTGCTGCTTGCCGGCCCCCCCTTTCCCATCGACCAATCAAATCGCTTTAAATGCGCAACATGCACTTTCAATTAAAAATGGAAGTTGGTTGGTCGACGTACTTAATTCCTTAAGGAATTGGACATAGGCTGCCCATGTCAGTCTCAAAACGATCAAGACCGTACGTTTTGGCCGGTCGATTTATCAAGTCTATCCACCTCCTAACATGGTCGGACAAGCACTATCATGCACACCGGCGAGCCCACTAGTGCTTAGGCCAATCAGAATCCTTCCAACTCACAAGCGGAGCCATTAAATGATTACCCAAAGTGGGTTGGCCGCGTGAGTTACAAAACCCTAATTTATGTTAGCAACAATATATTGCTTCCACAAAACGATCTTAGCCGCCTAACTTCGCTAGCCAGATTGACCGGCCTAGATTCAATCTTAATCAACGGGAAAGGTGCGGATACACTCACCAATGGCCCGGCTATTGTGATGGCCGATCGAACAGCTCCCAGCACGCGGCTAACACCAAAAACCGTTTGCCCAAAGTAGGTTGGCCACACGGCTATTAAACCCTAAATTGAATTAATGGCAGCATGTAATTGCCGCAAATCATCTCGGCCGTCCAACTTCGCTAGCCGAATCAACCGTCCTAGATCTAATTTTAAGGGACCATTGAAGCATCACCGTGATCACCGGCCACCTCTTTTCCATAAGGAACAATTGGCCAAGCCGGGGCCTGCCTGTATGACTCCTAAACGATCGCCCAAAAATGGCTAGTCGCGCTGCCAATAGGAATTTTAATAAATTCAGTAGCAGCCGTTAAATGCCGCAAATCATCTCGGCCGTCCAACTTCGCTAGCCGAATTGACCGGCCTAGATCAAATCTTAGGCAACCAATAAGATGTCGCCGTGGTCGCCAGCCGTCACTCTCCTATAAGGACAGATCGGCCTACCTTTGGCACGCATGAATGGCTCCCAGCAGCTTCTCGAAAATGGCCGGTCATGCTTCTTTTAAGACATTATGCTCCGCGACTAGCTTAAACAAGCCTTACACAACGATGCTCATGATTATTTTAAGCTTCTTGCTTAAAAGCGATATTTTATATGCATTGATTGCAATCGATATTTTATAAATAACGATTTCACAAATAATTTAATTATTTAACCATAGAGTATTACATTCTATTTCTTACGGCAAGTTTCACAACTTGACTTGTAGCATATGATCACCCGTCGCCTAGCTTGCGCGTGATCGGTCAAAGTAGTTAGGTCTTACAAACAAGACCCACTCAACAACTTGCTACGCATACATTTTCTTATAAAATACTCGAGACATCAAACATGTCACAAACCGGGGGATGCTCACCGGGGTATTGGTCTGGCGGTTTACAGCGTGCGGCGTGCAACGCGCCCATTATGAGAAAGTGTCAGGAAAGGGGGACGGTTGATAGCAGTAAGAGAGTAATGGGTGTAAGGTTGACCAGTCTTCCCTCATGAAGGAAACGTGATGGTCACCACTTTTTGCACAACCCCACTTATCCACTACTTAACTGTCTCCACTTCCTACGAGAGGTCAGGGTGCGCTCAATCATGACTTGTATAAATAGGTTTTCAACTTGTTTCGACAAAAAACAAGTGTTATCAACACAAGTATCCAGAAAACACCAAGAACTTATAGCTTACTTTCCGCTAGCAAGTTCCACATTCTGATACAAGTCATAAAACAGCCACACCTTCATAATTCATCATTCTGATCTCAACACCTTCTTCGCTTCCCTCCCTAAGATCAACCCTTCTCCTTCATTTAGTGACCGAAGCAAGACTGGAACGACCATTTCTTGGTTTAGGC
The DNA here is from genome assembly GCA_023531105.1 of Papaver atlanticum. Taxonomy (NCBI): domain Eukaryota; kingdom Viridiplantae; phylum Streptophyta; class Magnoliopsida; order Ranunculales; family Papaveraceae; genus Papaver; species Papaver atlanticum. The sequence goes on along the minus strand of JAJJMB010000242.1, from coordinate 1,084,451 downwards.
CAGAATTGTACAGATTGATCTCTCGAATCTAAAGTACTCATGTGCAGTACATTTGTTTAGGGTTTAGATTCGTTTCTCGGCGGCACACCCAATTTACCATTTCCAGCAGAATCAGTTTTTACCCCAAAACACTAATATGTGTAAACTAGTTAGTTGTGATACTCTTAGATCAAAAATGCTCGAGCAGCACGCCAGCAATATTTTCCCCCAAATTTTGTAAATATTGTGTAAGAATATTGGTAAAATCTCAACAAATCAGGCTCAAGGGATCCATCGACCGCCTAACGTAAATGACAATGTACGCTACCTTTTAATGTGGAGCAAAAGATCAAATTGTTTTTCTTTAAAAAAAAATTAACAACCACAAAATGTAAAGGGTATAAACATTTTCTAAGCCAATCAAAAACTGGTATTTCATTGACCACCCAATGAGAAAAAATGTAAGCGCAATTTTCAAACACGGAGAGATGAACTAGAGTGTTTAGGTTGCTGATTAAAATAAGGCTTAGTTTGGTATTGCTGTGTTTTTTATAAATGCGTTTTTCTGCTATCCGTTGTTATGTTGTGTTGTGTAAAAAAAATAGCTGAACGTTTGGTAAATTATAATTTAAAGGTAAAGCTGATTAAAAAAAACGAATAAATTGTGTTTAGTAAAATACCAGATTAAACTATTGTTGTTACACCAAATGACAAAAAAAGACATGTCTCTCAAAATAGTTTTATTCAATTTTGTTTGGTTCCAAAATAATTAAATTTTTCACTATTAAATATATATATAAAATATTGAAGTTACTAGTTACTACTGTTGTTATTATATATTATTATTAAAAAAGATTACTTTACTAAACCACTTTTTGGTGTTGATAAAATTTTCAAATAAAAGATCAAACTAAATTGAGTGCTCCTTCTGTTTCAAAATATTAAAGGGAGGATGTCCTAGACTACCCTTATTTATTTACCATAATTGTTTTCTAAAAGATATGAAGATAAAGAAATATAAAGATATCAATCATAATTTTTCCTATTTGGATATATATTTTAACGATTTTAAATAAGATCTTATTTAAAATATATTTATGGTTAAAATAAAATAATGGTATTGACGGGAGTTTATTGAAAAAGTATGACTTTAAACAGAAGATTTAAAAAGTATGACATAATTTTGAAACTGACAAAAATAGAATAGAGGTTAAAAAAATTGAAACAGGGGGAGTAATTATTTAATATTTGCTCTTATTTAAACACAAGATTGCTTCAGTTCACTATGTGTACCAAGCATGGGAAGGGGTGTTGTCGTAACTTCAAATGTGGTTATGCACTGAGTGTATGTTAGTTCATTCTTGGAGTAGATCCGGTAAGTCTCATTTTCTCCCAGGTCTGTGGAATGGTAATGAAGTAGATTTTCTTATTCATGGTTTGGTTTGTCCTCCCCCATCTACTGTTTCTATCGTCGATGATAGTAACGGCCATACTGCTTCACCTGATTGCACTCCATGCCTTAATCTTGAGCTACTTAATAAGGTTTTTCGATTACAGTTCCGTATCGTCAAGAATATCCCTCCACAGTGTAAACTGCAATTTTACAGGGTTTTGAGGTTCACTTTGGACAGGGTGTTGGCTAACCATCGGAATATTTCCAGTTGGGTGCAATTACCGCTGCTTTTAGTTTGTGTTCTACACTTGTATGTTCCTAAAACTAGTCATGATGAAAAATCTAAGATTTGAAAGAAGCTGCATGTAGCTTCTATCAATCAGTCTATTGCTCAATGGTATGAGCCGAATGGATGTTTCATGTTGATACAAGATTTGATGGCTGATATTCAAATGCCTAAACAGACGCAACGCAGGAAGAGCGAAATTCAAGAGGTTCTTAATCTTAGAGTTTGCAGAAAGAAGATTCAAAATGGTTTGTTTACTACTGCCATTAAGGTTCTCACTTCTAGTGGTATTGCACTTGCTGGGGATGAAACATTGTGCAGTTTAATCGATAAACATCCCTTTGCTCAACCTCCCACTCCTTTTTGCTCTTGCTCTTCATCCGTTGGTCAAAATGATTGTTGAGCAATGCCATCTAGATCTCCAGGCGTGGTACCTTGATAATGAAACTACAATTGGTGACACCTTAATGGTTTCTAAAGCTTTTAATATTATTCAGTCTGAACGTGGTAAACTCGGTTTTCATCTTAATATTACCAATACAAAGGTTTTTTGGCCAACATTAGATTGTCGTCATGATTCTGTTTTTTTTCCTAAAGTCAGCAGACTTGCGAGGGGTGTTAAACTATTAGGGGGACGGTCAGCCTAGACCATGATTTTCTGCAGTGATCTGGTGCGTTCGAGAGTAATTAAGACTCCTTCATTGATGGACGACGTGAAGAAATTGGAAGACCCTCAGTGTGAGTTGCAGTTGTTGAGAAGCTGTGTTGGTGTGTCTAAGCTATATATTTTCATGAGTTTAACCATGCAAGAATACTTGATTGAGTCTCAAGTTATTTTTCACTCTCATTTATCTCAGCACCCGCGGCATATTGTTACGAATGATGGGCCTAGTTGGGGATCGTTGCAGCAACGTATTGCTTCCTTACTGCTTAGGTTTGGTGGGCTCGGGGTTTATTTTATGGATGATGCATTGTACTATTGCTTTTTAGCGTCGCACATCTAAACTCAGCCTTTCCAGGACATTATTCTTCGTAACATAGCTCTTCAAGAAGCTGACATTGGTTTGCATCGTTCTATTGAGCTATTTTTGAATGTGTGTAGTCCTTGTGCCAATGTTGATCTAACTGCCCCCCATCCCATGAAGACTTTGGCAGTTAAGTATTTTGACATTGTCACGAAGGATATGCCCACCAAATTTGTTATGACTACGCGGGATAGTGTGCTTTGGCGATGTAACAAGGCTAGTCATGCTCAAGATTTTCTCAAGGCGTTACCTATTAAAGGGATGAACCAGAGAGTAGGTGCGAGATAATTTATTGTTGTGTTGAGTTACCGCTTAGGTATCCCGTTATTCTCTGATAATAGTGCATGTGTCTCCTGTAACAGGGACATGGATTTTTTTGGGGACCATGCCTTACATTGTGCGAATGACGTAGGTATCAAATATCAACTTGATCTTGTCTGTGACACCATTGGAGATATGTGTTTTCGGGCTAGGGTTCCGGCAAGGAAGGAAGTTGCATTAGGGCTTACGTCTAATGAGGGGAGTGGTTTGCGGCCGGCTGATATTCTTATTTATAATTGGGATAACGGTCGTGCTGTGTGTCTGGATGTTACTAGGGTTTCACCCTTCACTGGGGGAGGGGGAGTTAGTACTTTTCAGTCTGGTTTAGCTTTGAGCAATGCTATTTCTCGCAAAAATAAAAAATATATGGATAAGTGTTTGGCTCAAGGTTATGGTTTTGGCGTCTTGGCTTTTACGACGCTTGGTGATATAGGGGGTGATCTGGTTGATTTATTAAGGAGATTACATAATCACCTGTCTAGGTTCGACGTTAATGCTAAGAAATGTAATTTATTTTTCCACAGATTATGCATCGTCATTCAGAAATGAATTGGAGCCCAGCTTGTTGCTAGGATTCCTTCCAGTTTTTTGTCTACGAAAATTGTATGATTTTAATATTATATTTTAGATATTACATTTAAAGAAAAATGGGCACCTAGCTCAGCTAGTCATCCCCGTTTCCCAAAAGTTTCATGCGCTCCAGGAGGTCCCAGGTTCGAGCCCCCAATGGTGTAATATTGCAAGAATTAACATGGAAGGTAGAGTTAGCTTGCCCCCCTTGTGACACAATCTCAGCCCCCCATCCGCTTCGGATCCCTTGGCTAGGTTATCCATGAGGCTCGATGGTAGGCTAGCACAACAACCTGTTCAATTAATGTAGTAGTACGTTATTGGAGCTTAGCTTGTTAGGCTTCCAACTAGTTAATGTAATACTCTTTATCTAATAATAAATTTTAAAGAATATTAAAAAAATAATCTTAAAAGATTGTATTTGAATTTAAGGGTATTTTTTGTCATTTATAAAATAAATTAGAACACTTAATCGGGGATACTTTTTTTAATTGGGGGATATTTTACTGTAGATGCCGGCATGGTTTTTCAATGCCGACAATCCATCGACCATGCCGGCAGCATCAAAAAACCATGCCGGCAGATATCCCCCAATTAACTTATGTATCCCCCAATTTGGTGTTCATAAATTAGGGATTGTAAAGATAAATCAAGTATTAAAATTAGGTGGGACCAAAACTTATGCTTTTGTTGCTTTTAAAAACTCCTCTTCTCCGGCTTTTAAAAATTAAGGAATTTCGAAAGTGCTTTGTGAAAATAGCACTTTAAAAATCTTTCACCAAACACCAACGTCAAAAATTATTACCATATATACGTTTCGAAAGTGCTTTTTAACAAAAAAAAAAAAACATTACCAAACCCAGCATAAGAGCATGTTTGTTTTTTGCTGACTCGGCCCGAGTCAGATCGTTTTTTTTTTGTTGAGTCAGATCTGACTCACGATCTGAGTCAGATCTAACCCATGACTCAGACCCGTTTGAATCAGGTAATAAAATACCCCTGACTCATGGGAACAAACCACTGACTCATATTTTTAAGTCTGATCTGACTTGAAAAACAAACATATTGAGTCAGATCCAGATGAATCAGGTAATTACAGTTAGACCCAGACGAGTCAGGAGAAGACAAACAAAGTGTAAGACTATGATTAGGGCTGTACAAAACCGAACCATAACCGAAGAACCATACCGAACCAAACAATTAACTAAATGGTAATCATTGGTTCCGGATTCTAAAAAATCGAGATCTCTTGGTTCGGTCGTTGTTTCTCTAGAAAACCGTACCGAAACCATCGATTTAAACCGATTAGTATGAACCATATGATATTATTAATCTTATACATCGATTGGATGCATAAATTACCTATTTTATCAGCAACCCTAACATTGCTTTACTTTCTTCTTTTCTACTGCATCGCCTCTCCTCTGCCTACTGTTAACAATCAAACTTAATAATGATGAATTCATCAACATCTAGTCTCTTATAACGACAAATTCTTAAAAAATAACCACGACCAAGTTCTTCCCTAATTTTCTTGATTTTTCTCATCGTCAAAAATCTTCCTGAACTTTAAACCCACCTCAGATCTACTATCTGCCCTTGCTGAAGCTTGCAATACTCACATCCAACCGAAACCCATATCACAATTCATCTCAATGATTAGTACAAAAATATTGAACTGCTTATCTTCTTCCCTTCAAATCAGTGAAAAACAAATACAATAAACCCAATTTCTTCCTAATTGCGACTAAGAATTTTACCCCAGTTCTGTCTCACTATTCGTTGATTCTTTACTAAATCTTTTTAAATAACTTTCTGTAGATTCAAATCAAGCATGAACCCAATTCTCTGAATCCGACTGCTAAAACCTTATTCGAATCTTCATAATGATTTCTTGACAACAAACTCCACCTCAGAAGTCATTCCAAGCTACCTCACAACACAAACATTGTTATGTTTATAATTTGTTAAGAGTCTGTAATCGATATTAATGATCGTTGGCTAATTTGTTACTTAGCCAGTATTTTTTTTTTGATTCTTCTTTTTCTTTTGTTCGTTTTGAGTTTTAGTACAGAGAAAGGGAAGATGATGAAATTGATCGAATTGCATATCTCTTGAAACATGATGATGATTGTATTGTCAGTTAACCAAAACTAAACGGTTTTTATACCTAACCGAGTCGGCTAAGAACAAACCGAACCGAACATGTTATGGCGAGGCCGCCGGTTCTCAAAACTGGAAAACCGAATAATTTAATTTCGGTTTTTTTAGCCAATAATCATGCCGAACCGAACCTATGATCATAACACTAGGAGACAATCCTTTATAGGGACCCACTTCAAAATAGGCCATATTTATCCTCGGTCCTATTTGTTTCCCGCCAAAACTAATTCTATTCCCGCCAAAATGCCCTAAAGAAATGTGAAATAGAGGAGAAACAAAGCAACTGAAGTCTCAATCTCTCTCTACCTGCTCCGCCAGAAAACCAAAACAGCGACGGCAAGATGGATATCGGAGAAGACGCCATGGCAGCTCACAAGAGAACATTTATGGATTTCTTGGATCAAGATGTAACCAAAACTTTGTTCGATCTATTAAAATTACTTTTTTTTTTAAAATTTTATTTTGAAATTCTGATTGCGTCGATGTTTCTCGTAATAGATTGGGAAAGGCATATATATGGAAGCTATCAGACAAATGATAGATGGGAAGCGTTATCGTCTCCTCATAGATATCTCTGATCTCCATGACTTTAACTCTGACCTAACTCGAAGGTTTGTTTAATTTACCCTAATTTATATATTTTTTCTATTTATCCGACTTTCTCATTTCTGTTTTTTTTTTTCTTCTTTCTTCTTTTTTTTTTTTTTTAGGCTTTTAAGGAACCCTGGAGATTACATACAGCCTTTCTCTGAAGCACTTACAGAAGTTACTAGAAACATAGATCCTAAATATTTGAAAGAAGGGGAAAGTATTCTTGCTGGATTTGAAGGAGCTATTGGTGATTCTAGAGAAGTTACACCTAGAGGTCTACTTTCTTCGTTTATTGGCTCCATGGTTCGCGTGAAAGGCATCGTTACCAAATGTAATGTCTCTCCCTCTCTCTTTATCTTGGTTATAACTATATATAAATTTACGCGCTTAGTGGTTTTTGAAGTTCTGGTAATTTGGTTTGCTATCTACAGCGGTTTGATAATTTGGATTTTATGATCTAGAACGAATTTGGGTATGGATTTCTATGTATATGACACTCCAGTATTGAAAAGCATGTTTGGCACAAAAGAATTACGAGGACGTCACTGGATGCAAAAAGACAATGACATCCCTGTAGTTATTCTCATTTATCTTTTTCTTTGTTGAAAAAGCAAAATGAAAATGCATTTCCTCGATCCCCATGGTCTCAGGATTTCGGGTCTTATTATTCTGCTATCCAGAGTGTGGGTTCGGAATAAAAGTTCTGTCGAAGGTGTAATTGGTGATTGTGATGTGTTAATGCTCATTATGAACTTGAATATATTCATGCCCATTATAGAATCATGGAGAACAAATTTACTGTGGTGATTGGATTTCCTATTATATTAAGCTAGCCCTGCTTAATACTCATTCTCTCCTCCTTTTTTGTTTTTGTCATTCCAGGCTCTCTTGTCAGACCCAAGGTTGTTAAAAGTGTACATTTCTGTCCGACCACTACTCAGTTCACAACACGTGAATATCGAGACATTACATCCAGTACAGGCTTACCGACTGGATCTGTGTATCCCACACGGGTAATTTTTTTTCTTTCTGCTGTGATGTTTTTTAATTTCCGTACAAAAAGAGTATTTAAGTAATCAACTAAATTTTAGGATGACAATGGCAACTTATTGGTGACTGAGTATGGATTATGCAAATACAAAGATCACCAAATGTTGTCCATGCAAGAAGTTCCTGAGGAAGCTGCCCCTGGTCAGATACCACGAACTGTGGACATTATAGTAGAGGATGATCTGGTAGATGCATGCAAACCTGGAGATCGTGTAGCTATTGTTGGCATATATAAAGCTCTTCCAGGGAGAAACAAAGGGGGTGTGAATGGAGTTTTTAGGTTAGACATGTTAACTTTACTATTCCATGGTGTTTATGTTCTTTGTAGTAATCTATGGTCAGTTGGTGATATGAGATCCTGATTCTTTGATTTTATGTGTGTGCAGGACTGTCCTCATAGCTAACAATGTTTCTCTACTTAACAAAGAAGCAAATAAGCCAACCTATACTACCGAAGACCTTAAAAACATAAAAAACATTGCTGCAAAAGATGATGCCTTTGATTTGCTTGGCAGTTCACTTGCACCATCTATTTATGGCCATACATGGATAAAGAAGGCCGTGATACTGTTGATGCTTGGTGGGGTGGAAAAGAACTTACCTAATGGAACCCATTTAAGAGGGTGATTGATACTTCATCCCTATGTATATGAATATTTTTGCCGTTGGAGTATTTCTTTCAAAAATCTTACTATTCTGTTTTCTTCTTTGTCCTTGAATAGTGACATAAACATGATGATGGTGGGTGACCCTTCTGTTGCTAAGTCTCAACTCCTTAGAGCAATTTTAAATATTGCACCGTTGGCCATCTCAACTACAGGCAGGGGTTCTTCTGGTGTTGGGTTAACAGCAGCTGTTACATCTGATCAAGAAACTGGTAAGCCATAGTTCTAGGTAACATCTCATTACTGGCGTCTGCTTTGAGACAAACTAATTGGTATGTGTGAACAGGAGAAAGAAGGCTAGAAGCTGGTGCAATGGTACTTGCAGACAAAGGTGTTGTTTGTATTGATGAGTTTGACAAAATGAATGATCAGGACCGTGTTGCCATTCATGAAGTTATGGAGCAGCAGACCGTAACCATTGCCAAAGCTGGTATTCATGCATCCCTGAATGCTCGTTGCAGTGTAGTGGCAGCTGCAAATCCTATATATGGGACGGTATGTTGCATATTTATCTGCTAACTCATTTCTGTTTCTTACTGTGTTACTCTATCATAAAATCTTGGTGTTTATAAACCAAGATGTTGTTAGGAAGACAACTAGTACTGCTGCTATCTGATCCAATTTACTAAATGAATGTACAGTATGATCGTTCAATTACTCCAACAAAAAATATTGGACTGCCGGACTCCTTGCTTTCTCGTTTTGACCTGCTATTTATCGTGCTGGACCAAATGGACCCTGATATTGATCGTCAGATCTCAGAACATGTCCTCCGCATGCACCGTTATCGTTCACCTAATGATGGAGGTATGTGACAGTTACAGTTTTAAGTTTTAACATATTACCCGGGATTGAATTGTTAGAAACGGTTTCATTGCTTAAATTAACCCATTGAAACTTTCATAGGTGATAGCAGGTTAAGATCTGGAATAGAAGAAGACACTGACACTGGTTCATCCTTCTATGTCAAGTATAATCGTACCCTTCATGGGAAAGGGAAACGCAAGCGTGACACTCTCACCATCCAATTTCTTAAGAAGTATATTCATTATGCCAAGAGTAGGATTGAGCCAAAGTTGACAGATGAGGTTTCTTAATATTAATTTCTTTTCTTCACCTTCTGTCTTTCTCCCATATAATTTGTGACATTCAGTTTCATGTATTGCGTTACACATCTATAAGTATCCAGTATTGGAGAGTCAACTGACTGTTTGTCTTGATAGGCATCTGAACAAATTGCAACAGCATATGCGGAACTTAGAAATGCTGGTTCAAATGCAATGGTTGGTATTGAAAGTATCTGGATGTCTCTCTCTTTTTGATCCTTTTTCGCTCTACTTAGCCTCTTCTGATAATTTTTTTTTTTGCGTAGTCTGGAGGGGGAACACTTCCAATCACTGCTCGTACTCTAGAAACCATAATACGTCTGTCGACAGCTCATGCCAAATTGAAGTTAAGGAGTGAGGTACTTGCTTTTAACTTCTAGATGCCTGCCTCACCCTAGATGCCTGCTAGATATTACTTCAAAAGCATACCCTAATAAGTGGAAGGTTCTGGCAATACTATACCTTCTATCTTGCCATGGGAAATAGCAACTTAACTCCTGCAGTCAGCCAACTTTCTTATATAACTTGTGGCAGGTTACGAAGGATGATGTTGATTCTGCTCTGAAAGTTCTGAACTTCGCCATCTATCATAAGGAGTTGGCCGAGATGGAGGAGCGTGAACTTGTAAGAGAAAAGGAGTTGGCGAAGAAGCAGAAAGCTGATCGCGCTGCTGACACCAATAATAGGGCTAGTGGAGGGTGAGTACTACATGGATTTATAAACTTGTGCATGAAAGATTGATTGAAGTTGTTAGCAGATTAAGAACCCTTTCTTAGTGATTCCCCGTAACAGATTCAGTATACCATGATATTGACTTACATAGATTTAGGAAGTACTGGAGGCATTGAAAGTGCCAAAGCTCCTTTAAGAAAAAAAATGCTAAAATTGTCTTGTCTATGCTAAGTTGTACATGTTTATAGACTTCATGTGTAAATTGTTATCACCTCAAAAATCCCTAACAATCCTTGTGTTTTGATTATGGATTTTCAATAAAAATGCTGCCTTTATGAAATTTATCTGATGAAATTTATTTCTTGCTTTTATTTGTTTAGAGAAACAGCAGACCCAATGGAAGTAGATGAACCTCCTACTGCTCCCCAAGCAACTCACGCTCTTTCTCCTGAAAGGTCTGGATATTCTTGCTTTCAAGCCATTAGCATCAAAGCAAAGCTCTTCTGCTCACTTCTCTATTTGAGTTCTTTCTGTAACTTAGTTATTTTGTTGACTGCAGAATAGAAGCATTTGGCTCTGTTTTCGGGCAGCATATGCGGGCAAACCACCTGGATCTCATATCTATTGCAGATATTGAGACTGTTGTAAATGCTGGTGCAGCTGTTCAATACACCAGGCAGGAAATAGTTACACTATTGGAGGTATGTAGTGTCGAAGACTGATATGTTCCTTCACCAGTTGGATGATATACTTTTTTCTGTTAGTAGCTTAAAAACATTATTCCCCAGACTTAGCCGTCTAAATAATATAAAATAAAATGAAACAGTAATGACAGTGCTTTATTTTGGTACACTTGCAGAGATTGCAAGAAGATAACAGATTGATGATAATCGATGATATGGTGCATATGATGTGAAGCAACTTAGGGAGTGTCTCCTATATTAACAGGTAGCATGGAGTACAAATATTACCTTTCTTTTACTCATCCCGTCTTACTGCTTTTCTTAAACTAAGTTTCTTCGTTCACATGATGACTGAAAATCTTTCTTCTGGCGGGGCATCACTTGTGTGCACTGGTGGACTCTTTGTTATTTTTTATAGCTGATTTACTTCAATGTGCCTTCAGGGAGGACATGAAATCTTGAAGAAACACTAGTGACTGCCATTATATGGTGTTGCAAAGGCAGTCCTATAGACTCTGAGTGAAAAAAGGCCAGTAAGTTGACCTTTCCAGACTTAATTTTGGAGCAGCAGTGATAGAACTCAAGATTGTGTAATCTCCTCTTTGCTTTCCCTAAAATTTAGAGATGTTGGTTATAGTTGTTTTGTAAACTTAGAAGTTTTATGCGTAAAATGTTCCTTGTGGACAAGAGTTTCTATCTTTGTTTCAAGATTCACTGATAAGTTTTTAACCTAAGCATCTGATATTTTTCCCTTATTGTTTATGAAGTACTATTATTTTGGTAACCTTACCAAGAAGTACCACAATTTAACGAATCAAAAGAGAACATAATTTGTGGTGACTGCATAGGCTGAGATTTTTCGTTATAGTTCCCCTAGAAGTTTACCATACATTGAATTTTTGCTCAGTCTGACCACTAATTCAATCCGAAGTCCTCCATCTCTATGGCACAAAGCAGTTGTGGTGGAGTCTCTCCCTTTGTCAAAAGCATCGACTCAGCACGAGCTGAGTTGTGAGCAAGGATTTCAGCTGACTCGACTTTGGAGCAGTTGGTTTCCAAAAGCTTTGAGTTGGTGGCTGTCGATAAGCCAATAGCTAGCAATTGAACCGTGGCCATGAGTCCACGTAGCACTGGAGTTCCATTCACAATGAGTCAAGAATGCTTCAACTGGTGGGTGACTCAGACCAGTAATACGATCGAAGGGTTCGTCGGTAATCCGATACAATAAAACTGTGTCGGAAACGAGTATTTTGTACCGCTGTCATGTTGCAAAACGTAAAAAAATGTGGTGTTGCCACGTGGTAGAATAACAGCTTCTTATGAGGTTTGAGGAGGATATGTATTGTATTCTACAGTGGTGAGTCAAACAATGGTATTCCTCCAAACTCATTCTATCACAATAAACATCAAACCCTTCTTTACTTCATCTTCATCAGCATCACCACTTGTTCACCACCCCAAACGTTTCTCTTCCGCTACCACAACTATTAGAGCTACAACAACAAAGGTAATAGACTCATGATTATGATTACATTCAGAATTCAGTTTCTTTATTTTGTTTATTTAGTTCTGCGTTTGTTTATTCAGATGGAAAACACAGGAATTGAGGGTTCAAATGTAAATGACAATAAAAGGAAAATATTTGTGGCTGGGGCTACTGGAAGTACTGGTAAAAGAATCGTGGAACAACTTTTAGCCAAGGGTTTTGCAGTTAAGGCTGGTGTTCGTGCTGTTGACAAAGCTAAGACTACTTTTACAGATAACCCATTACTCCAAATCGTAAAATGTTTCTCCTAATTCTCCAATTTTGATTGATTGTGAATTTGGTTTACTCATTTTTATTTAATATAATCGAGTATTTTTGGTTATAGGTGAAGGCTGATGTAACTGAGGGTTCAGCTAAGTTAGCTGAAGCTATTGGTAATGATGCTGAGGCTGTTATTTGTGCTACCGGATTTCGTCCTTCATTGGATTTGTTTACTCCTTGGAAGGTCATTAATCTACTGAGCTTTACTTTAAGTTTTATACACTTAGTCTGTTTAGGTCAGTTTAGTGGTCGATTTGTGAACAATTTATCCTGAAGAATTCTACATTTTAAAACATATCACAACTTAGGATAACAAATATGAAATCACAGGTTAGTAGGTCTGTTTGATAACTGGTAGACAGACAAAAGAATTGCAGATAAGTCATAATTTACTTCGAGCACCATTAGCATTATTAATGTTTAGCGTGTGTTTTATTAGTTTCCTTAAGCCTTAGTCCATATATCAGTTGTTTATCTCTCCAAGTTAAGATGCATTTAGATGCAGCAATCTGCAATTTTGTTTAATGATTGCCGGATGCTCCTAATTGAACAATGATGCAGTGATCTCTAACCATTTTGATATGTGCACATCATTCTTCTGGCGACACCTTATAGTTTTTGCTTTTTTACGATTCTTATGAAAAGTAGCATTTATTTGAATTATTATTAGTTTCACGATTGATCTTGTCATTGCCAATACTTCCATCATATGCGTTCAATTGTGTTTTCTTATTTGTAGGTCGATAATTTTGGCACAGTAAACCTTGTAGATGCATGCAAGAAAAGTAATGTGAATAGATTTATTCTCATCAGTTCCATTCTAGTCAATGGTGCTGCAATGGGACAAATCTTTAATCCAGCTTACCTATTCCTAAACGTATTTGGACTAACGTTGATAGCCAAACTACAAGCGGAGAATTATATCAGGAAATCGGGTATAAACTACACAATCATAAGGCCTGGTGGATTGAAAAATGACCCCCCAAGTGGAAATTTAGTCATGGAACCTGAGGTAAGAACGATACTCGTGTATCCTTATCTATCCTAGTACTGTGTTTGCTTTTCCTCTCATATGCTAAAACCTCAGATATTTGTCCTACCTCTGTGCAGGATACTCTGTCTACAGGTTCTATATCTAGAGATCTGGTTGCAGAAGTAGCTGTTGAGGCATTAGGCCACCCTGAATCTTCTTACAAGGTAGTGGAGATAGTTTCCCGTCTTGAAGCTCCAAAACGCTCATTCGAAGACCTCTTTGGCTCTATTAAACAATGCCAAGTTTGAAAAGACCAAGTGGCTTGACACAGTAAGAGATTGTTTTGAAGTTCTTTCCTCCAAATTTCAATGTTCTTAGTTAGACTATGTGTATCTAGGTGTAGATTTCATACTTGCTAATGACTAGTTGCTGGCACACACTATGCCATGTTATATACACTAATTATAAATAGAAAGTCCAGTACTCTTGCATTTTACTGTATCTTCTTAATGTCGTATCTACCGCTCATAATAAATTTACCCTTTTGATTGTACATGTTATTATAATGGCTTATATGTAATTAAATAAAGGAGTCCCCTGAAATAGTTTTCCAGTGTGAATGCAGTAGCTGGGTAACTGAATACTATACCCAGCCGCTGATGGAGAAGCCAAGGGGGGTGGATGCTGGATGAAAGCTGTCATCGAGTATAATAAGACTGGAGGACGATCATTTTTTGTGTGTGTTACTGTGTTTTGGTATGAGATACGTGGAGAGAATATATTACCACATGTTAATTTAAGCCCAAAGCAACTTCTCTTGAATGAAGATGATGGAAGGAGTTTACCACATGTTGATAACAGTATTATTTGGGGGTGATACCAATTCATACAGGACAAATAAATGTTAACAGATCCTGACCGTCAGATCACTGAATTGGTATCACCCCCTTCCCCTGTATAAAAAAACATATTATAGGGGCTTCACAGTTCAATAGAGGGGCTTCACATGGATTCTTAGTGACTAAAAGTTTGGTTATGGGTTGTCTTGATGCTATAGAAAATGTCTAAGTTACCCTCCATCTAAAATAAAACTTAAAAACTAAAGACAAACCCTAATACTAGTTGAAAAATCTGCCCTTCTTCTTCTAACTTTCCTATCCTTCATCAACCGTGAATCCTTTTCTTTTAAATTTTTTTTTATCAATTATCGTCTCAGAAACAGGAGAAAAAATTAGGGTTACAAATTCACTTACAGTTAGCTATAGCTATTCTTCATCTCCTAATCGTAAACTTGTTTTCTGTAACTGTTACGGTTAGTAAATTGAGAACTTTTAACCGTAATTAAAAAAAAACAAAAAAAAAACTGTAGATATTACGGTTGGATTTCTAACCATAAATAGGTTTATGGTTGGGTTCGACTCTTATAGATCTAACTGTAAGAATTAAGAAATCCCGAACTAAAAAGAAACTAAAGTTTTTAAATGGATTTATAACATAAATCTTTAATTACCTAACTAAACACGTTTTAATTAATATAAAATATTTTATTTGCCTAACTAAACACGTCTTAATTAATGTCTAACTAACTTCTTTTAATTACCTAATTTTGTGGATCACAAAACTACGATTGGTTTTCTTATTACTAACCTAACAAACCTGGCCGTAACAAAGATACGGTTGGCTTGTCTACTGCCTACCGAATAAACCTGGCCATAAGAAACTTACGGTTGGGTGTTTTTCTTTGTCTTTTTTTATATAACAACCGATTACCTGGCCGTAACTAACCTACGTCTTTTTTTTTTTTAATTTTTTTTACCCAACCGTAACTGAGTTTTTCTCAACTTGGGTTTTTCCCTGTTTTCTTTAATTATGGTTAGGAGTTCATCGCTACCTAGCCGTAAATTCGTCTTACGGTTGATCACCAGGGGGAAAATCTAACCGTAAATCTGTCTGTAAAAGAAGAAAAATCATTTTTTTATGTGTACTTTAACCAATTTGGTTATTGTTATCATATAAGGATTTACCAACCTAAAATTTCTTATTGAAATCACTCATTTTATTTGAGTAAATCAACATCTAGGGTATTTCAAAAAAAAAAAAATCTATTTTTCTTTCTCTTTTTTCTTCCCTCCAAAAACCTAGAATACTAACTCTAGTTTTCCATCTCTAACCATAAATCCAAATCATTAATCTAATCTAATAACTAATACTAGATTAGCTAATCTAATATAATAAGGGTTGTTTAGCCATTATGAAAATATTTTAGATAAGGGGTTTTTATAATTACTAACGGGTAACCCATTTTTGTCATATTAGTGAGGCCCCTCTATTGGAATGTGAAGCCCCAATAATAGATTTCTTTATAAATCATGGTTAATTTAAGCCAAAGCAACTTCTCTTGAATGAAAGATGATGTAAGAAGTACTGAAAGATAAATCAAATTCATGAACTCTCATCTGTAATCGACAAACTAAAAACTAAATCCATCCCCCACTCCAAAATAACAGTGTAGCTTACCCTCTCCCCCGTTGGCTGGTGAGCGTAACCATGCCCTCTCATTTTATATTCTTACATCATGTTTATATATTTTTTTAAATGATGTGAAGACTCAAATATGATTTATGCATCTTGGCCACCATTTGAACGTATATACCGAGCGAAAGGTTCTTTTCTCATTTCACAACCCTAATTTTCTTTTTCATCATGAGCAACAACCGCATGATGTTCTTTTCTTTTCACTCTAATAACAAAGATGAATTTTTTGTTCGATTTTTTTTTTGTTATAGGTATAGGTTTTCTATTTGGATTGTAGTTGAGAGGGTAACGCTTATTTATTTTCTAATGAAGCAGCAGATCAGGTAAAAACATAATTATGTTAAAAATCGAAACGATAAAATTCTTTGAATTGAGGATTGGCCACCAAGTTAGGCAACCTTAAAATTATTGATTATATTAATTGAATTCAAACCCTAGAACAAATTAGTATATTTGTAGAGAATATCTTGGAAAGCAAGTAAACTATTACTAACATCACGAGATTTTTGAGTCGGAGAAACTCTTGCGAAAAAACCTCTCAAATTCTCTAAAACAAATGTATTTAAAATAACTACAAATCATAATTGAAGTTGGTGTCCCAGCTGATAGACGCATTTATGTGTCTATTTTCATCTCTATTGTGCATATTGTTAGTACCCATTTTTGTACTAATTTTGGTATTTTATCCCTTTGTAGGTGTTTTTGGAGAAATAGGCTTTTGCGGCGAAATTGGCTCAAAAAGTTGTTAAAGACACCTGGAAGGACATTTGCTATTCGGACTCTCATTTTGGATAAGGGGTAACCCATTTCCAAGCAGCTACTAAACACAGACCGGGACTGGATAGGGGGAGGTCACTTTCTTCTCAAAATTCAAATTCTGTTTTTGGCGGGAAAATATAAACACATTCTGGCAATTTTGGTGGTAGTGATTTAGAGGAGTTTGAGGTCGATTTAATCTTTGATTTTCATAGGGTAGACTCCTTATGGGTCTAGGAATCTAACATGGGTGTTGAAATCGATTAAACTGGGCTCAATCGACGGATTTTTATCTCAACAGCAAAATATGGAAAGTCACGTGTGTGACCGATTTTAGGAAATTTTAGAGAGCTTAAAGGCAAGATTTTCTTCCCAAAGCTTGATATCTATCTAAGGAAGAGTTTAGAATCAAAAGGAAAGCTCAGATACGCGTGGAAATTCTAAAACAAGAAATTGCCGCAACTTTGCCGTGAAGAGAAAGAAAGAGATTTCGGAAGATTTTGGAGAGATTTAATCGGTCTTTTTGATATAAATAGATTGTTTTGGTCATATAGAAGGGGTGTCGAGAGTTTGGGGGGCTGAGAAGGGATGAGGAGTGAGAAATCAAGACGAACAGAAAGCTACCTGCTGCTGTTTTCTGCTAGTGCGGAGTTGAAGAACACGAAGAACATAAGACGCACAAGGAACAGTCGCGAAGAACACGAAGAACTTCGACCCACAACGAACCGTCGCAGAAGCAGTCTTATATTCAACTACGAAACCATTTTATCGTTTACGTCTGTACTTGCTTAAGATATTCAGTGACTTCTATCTTCCTTGCAAAAGGCCTTATGTAACTACAGTTCACTCTCTTCAATAAAAACACCTATTCAGCCATGCGTTATTATTTTGAGCGTGTTTTCACCATGAAGAACTAAAACCCAACATTGGGACGACGGAGGGAGTCGATTTTCATCATATGGTAAATTTAATTTATTCTTTTTATGACTTTTGCATTAATTTAAAATTGAAATATGATTTGAATTAATTAGTTGTCATTTAATTTGATGATGTATGCTTAGCTTAAATGTTTTGATACATCATGCTTAGGATTTACAACTAATCTTTTGAGAATCTACTTAGGCAAAATTAAGAGTCACCATATCATATTTTATTTGGGTTATAATTGTTGAGAATAAATAAATTGAACCACATGCATGAGAATTGGCCAAATCCTTAGTCCCAATACCTCTCGCCCATTGTTTATAATTTTTGTTTATATATTTTTATTAAATTTAAAAACTCGAATCTTCACAAGTCTTAGAGTTCGAATCCTATTTACCACTTTTTCTACAACACTTTAAAATCACATCACCAGCATCCCCAACCCCTTGAAATGCAGCTTGTCCTCGAGCCTTTTTTTGTTGTTGCTTAAACCTAAAAATTCGACGAATATGAGCTGTAGTAGGGTGTTGATGCAATTTTGGGAGACTCTGCAGCTTCTGATAAGCTTATGCGTCGACACATTCGAACATCTGCTCTTATATTTTCACGAGATCGGAAAGAAATATACTAATTTGATGTTCCTCGGCCGAACCATGAACAAAATTCAATAGCTTTTCAAACTTAGTAATAAAGTCGCGAACATTACCTTTATGTGATAGCTTGGATAAGGTACTGCATGCATCCATGTGTTTTCAATTACATAAATGAGAACGAAGTGCACACGAGAACTATTCCTAAGCTAATTCTTCTAAAGAGTCTTTAATCCATCGATATCATGAGTTTGCATCGTCATCATCAAGATGTGCTGCAAGCCTACAACTAAGGGTACCTTTTGAGCGTCAGCTACGCCATAAAGAGAAAAATATTTTTCAACTTTAAAATCCATCCTTTCGGATCATCTCCATCGAATACAGGAAATTTCAGATTGTTCATGATGCTGCTTTGTTTAGCATTGTTCATCAATATAAATAGAGGACTTCTTGCACACTAGAAACTTAATCATGACAAATCTGTGTCATAGTTGTGGGTAGAGTCGTCCTCTAAAAACCTAGGGTTCCTCTGGTAAAACTGTATTAGGTTATTACTTTGAAAGACTTTACTAAAGGATTCGTGAAGCCCAGTGGGACTATGTTTTACCTGATAGTTCTTTTAATCTGCACTTGTTCTTATTGATCATCTAAGTCTTCTAAACTTTGGATCAGAAACTTGATATATTAAAATCACAAAGTACTCTTCTTCTCGGACTTTGTGATTCCTAAAGATAGACTTAGACAGTTTTTAAGCTTTGAACCTACAAAATTTATTCTTGAAGATTCGTATCTTGAAATAAAGATTACAATACTTGTTCATGTTGGACTTTGGTTCTGGTACATACTAAGTTATAACTTTGGTGTTGGTTTTTGAGATCGACTAAATTAAACTTGTCTTCATATCAGATAACGGATCTTTACTGTTAATCTGTGCTACTGATTTTAACAAGTTTGTCCATACAGGTTTCTGAATTAAAATTTGGCGGTGTACTTCCATCAAAGATTTGCAACCCTTCTTAAAGAATTCAAGAAGACTAAGATGAAATTACAGTCTCAGAGAGATGTTATGCAGAAAACTCTCGAGGTTCAAGAAGCACTTGTCAAACAACATGAAATTATAATTGAAGGCCTCAAAACCCACAAACATGAGCCCAATGTTCCGATGTCTTTGACAGTCTATGAGTTTTTTAAGAACTTGTCTTCCTAGTTAACTCCTTGTAAGAATTTCTTCTTATTATTTTAAGGAGGAAAACTAGTATTTGAAGCAGACTATTAATATTATCTATTACATTACTACTTCGTATTTAACATCTATCAATTGTTAAATTCTATTTAGTTAAATTTTGATGATGATTACAAAACCTGATCTACATTGATTAGTCTGCGTATATTTTGTGAGATTGTTCTTTGCTATCATACTTTTGGTGATTAGAACATAATCTTATATTGTCTCGCAAAGTTACGCTCTTAACTCTTTTTGTTCGTGATTTGCTAAAGTCAGTAAACTTTTTGAGACTTATTGCAATAATGATCTTCCCCATGATTATACTTTCCGGATGTACTGCAGGGATTCCATAAGATGGTTCTTTGTCAATGTTTTATCTCTGGCAAAGAAATTAAAACTTTAATTTATACATTCGTACATGGCTAGAAAAGAATAAAATGTTATGTGAGTCATAACACAAATATTACACTCTTTGTTCGTAACTGTCTAAGAGAAGCAATTTTTTTTAAGGAATATTTTTCTCACAAAAGTAATGAATCTTGATTCCTCTAAAATCTTATACCATTATTTTAACTTCTTTGTTGGTAACTGACGAGAAGAGAGAAATTATTTGTATACAAGTTAATTTGTTAACGTCCAAGAAATTCTTATTCTGTTTTAGAGAAACACCGCTCATGTTGTTCTCTTAAGAATGACATCAAATGGGGAGAGTTCAATTTGAACTTGTGCTTAAACACTAAAGATTTGTGGGGAGAGCAGATATGGAACTGTAGAATAGAAAGATACCTATAAATCTCTCCTTGGTGAAAATGCTAAGTTGCAAGACTTAATGAAATCATCATAAAAATATGGTATGTTATCTGTTAGAGTATCGCTCAGTCGAACTCGCAAGTTTTTCTATCTAAAGCTTGTTGTCAATGTTAGAAGTACAAAATAATACCTTGATTTATAGTCTACTAAAGTCAAGTCACGGACTAGGATTAAAGGATGATAGTTGTGAAATGACAAGGTACCAAGTACACCACGGTCTTTTAGATATCAACCTATGCAAGACACAACTTATGTAATCTAATACAAATACGAGCTATCAAGGAGATTACTTAAAGAAGACGTACACTTGGTGTTAGAGCATTGCTCGGTCGAACTCGCAAGCGTTGCTATCTCAAGCTTGTTGTCAAGTTTAGTTGCCAAAACTATAAGTCTTGATTTCTAGTCTACTTATAGCTAAGTCTCGGACTAGGATAGAAAGTGTAGTTGAGCTCTAGACTCCACGGCGTTCATCATGCAAATACGAAGAACTACTCAATGAACTGGTGGATCTTCATCGACAAAAAGGTATGTGGAGACTTGAACTTATCTATCACTCAAAAGTCTATCTACTCTATCTCATATCATGAGACAAAAGTCGTATTGCTATATAGACTTCGATTATACACATTTGCTATTTCGAGCCGAGTTTATCTCGCCTATCTATTTCTCGAAATATATGTTGATAAGCTTTCGCTTTGGCCAAGTTCATCTTTACAAGTGACGAAAGTCATGTTGATTATTTCAATATCTTGAAAATTGCTTTAATGAAAAATAGTGTGTGAATAACCTCTATTTAACATCCTCTAAGAATGTTCCAATAATTGAAATAAAGAGTTTAGAACATGTAACCATCTTTGGATATAAGCATATAATGTGTTCGCGCATTAGTGTATAAGTCCAAAACCGGGAACCAAATGTATGCATACTTGTGTGTGTACTAAATGGTTGATGGAGACTGGGTAAGTATGCGTACCCATACGCACACTGGCGGAAGTTCACGACCGTGAATTTCTGCTTAGTTTGGAAATAAAAACCAACTCAATCCGGTTACCTAAGTATGTGTACCTGTACGCATACTAGCGGAAAGTTCACGTCCGTGAATTTCTGCTGAGTTTGGAAACAAAAACAAACTCAAATCCAGTTACTTAAGTACGCATACCCGTACGCATACTTAAGTGTGTTACTTTATAAAATGGTTTGTTCATGAACTAAAACATTTATATATTAAGGAATGCAATTTGCAAACCGTGGCTATAATGTTCATGAATCGATTCGAGTGAATCAAAACCGATTTTGCTTCGATTGTATCTTGTATACTTCTATAAGATCTAAGCAATTGAACAACTCTCGAACTAGTTCATTTGAGTCATTTGGACTAGTTATGGTGTAGATGAATAAGGTTGATATGAAAGTGCTCATATGGCTAACCATTGGTTAACTACTGTTGAACCAACTAAGTGTACACGTTTAGGTACGGTTACTCAAACCTAAATGAAGTCACATTTCATTTGTGTATAACAAGCTAAGTTTGATCTAACGGTTGAAAGATATTAGCTTGAATCTAATCAGGTTTTCATCTAACGATGAATATTGAATGCTTTGTTACCAAGGTAACATTGATTGCAAACTCTGATTTGAAGAATATATAAGGGAGAACTCTAGCAACTGGGAAACCTAACCCCCAAACCTCCTGTGTGATACTAGTTACGACTTGAGTCGATTCTCCTTTAACCTAGGGTTTTCTAAAACCATTATAGGTTAACGACTTAAAGACTTCATTGGGATTCTGAAGCCAGACCCAACTATTTTCTCTATAGTTGCGTGTTCTGATCTTACTTTGTTCTATCGTATTGAGTACTATCTTCTCTAAGATTTGCTCGAGATTCAATCTCCGATAGGTAAGATAAAAAGTAGCCACAAACATCTTCGTCTCATCGTTTGTGACTCCACAATATCTTGTTCCGCTTCCATATGGTTAAGATCATTGTGAGGTGGTTGATATTACTAGGCTGTTCTTCAGGAGTATAAGTCCGGTGTATCAATTGGTTCCTGTTCACCTTGATTTATCAAAAGATGGAACAAAAACTCGTAGGTATTTTCGTGGGAGACATATTTATCTACTCAATAGACTTTTCTGTGTGAGACAGATTTGTTTATCAAGTCTTCGACTTTTGGTCGTAGCAACTCTTAGTTATGGGTGAGATCAGCTAAGGGAATCAAGTGCGTAGAGTCCGGCTGGGATTCAGAGGGGTAAGGAACGCGACTGTACCTTAAGTTATGGCTCAACTACATTCCAGTCCATAGTTAACTTGTAGTATGCTAGAGTTTGTAGCGGCTTAATACAGTGTGATGTTCAAATTTGGACTAGGTCCCGGGGTTTTTCTGCATTTGCGGTTTCCTTGTTAACAAAATTTCTTTTGTCTCTGTTATTTCTTTTCGCATTATATTTTCTATATAATTGAAATATCACAGGTTGTACGTAGTTCAATCAATTAGATAATCCAACCATTGGTTGTTGAGATAAATTGATTGGCACTTGAACATTGGTCTTTGGTACCGTTCAAGTTGTTTCTCATAATAATCAGGCTCATGGATTTCTATCTGTTTGATTTGCTGATTACATTGAGAAACAGAGATATAACTCTTGGATGAATTTTCCTTGATTGAGTCTGACTGTCTAGTTGATTCTCTTGGAAGTATATTGGAGTTAGTCCATACAGACTGCCTAAACAAAATATTTGGTGTTGTTGTTAGACCCCCGCCTTTTCACTCCAGATTACTCATATCTTCAGTATCTCTACGCCTAAAACTAATTTGGTATGTGTACGTGGAACTTAAGATATAGTCCACTATCTTGAGTCGCTTCACCTATTGTGAAGACTTCAACAACTCAACTCCTTTGTATCGTAATTCGGAACAATAAAGAACTAATCTGTTTCAGTAACCTCTTTATCCATCTCCAATATCAACAACTTAATTAGAGATACATTTGAGTACAAAGGTTCTTCCGTTTAATCAATATAAACTTATTTGTTCGGCTAAATCAACTAAAATCAAGATTACCGAGATGATCAATCTTAGTTCATAAACTATCAAAGTATATCTCAAAGAGAAACGCAAAGATATACTGTCGATCTATACAACTAAAATCTATACGAAATAAACAGCTTGTCGGATCCCAGACAATCAAGTGTGCACGAAGTTATCACAAAGATCAGAATACCAAAATAAATCTTCTAGTTTTCAAAGTACCTACATAAACAACTTGATTCCATTAATGATCGATCACACACAAGATAAAGTCCGTTAATAATGGATGATCAAAACTCATATTTTCATATTTAGATGCAATAAACTAGATTTGAAACCGTCGACCCTTGAACTAGTTCGAGTTACCTTATATCAGAAAAATAGGATCACATAATAGACAAACTAGATCTATTAAGGTTCATCTTTACCGATAGTCAATCAAATCAATAATCTAAAACAAAAATAACAATACGAATACAGTTTCCCACCAACAATACTACTAGTACTTCGTTGATCCGACATAAGTCTTTAAACAAAGCGCACATAGAATATTTCACATAATTAGGATACTCTCCTCTCGGACGAGTATTACAAGAATACTAAAGTGGGCTTCTCATACAAACGGTTAGTTCAGGACGTCCAAGGGTTAAGTTTGTAAGAACTATAAGCTTCACTATTTATAATGTCCAAGGTAGTTTGAAAAATAACGAATTACCAAATCTGAAAGTACTAAACATATTCAATAAATGCTTATTTTCGATTTTTTTAAGATTCCAACTATAATCCAACTCACGTACTGAAATCTCTCTTGGATTACAACTAATATTAGCAGGATATAACATATACTTTACTAATATAACAACAAGAGATATGTCTATCCTATGGGATATGAATAGCATATATACTCCGAATATCAAAAATATACTTAAAATATTTATTCGGTTTCGGGATCCGACCTTGAGTATCAAAGAAAACTCTTGAACATTAATTAATAAGAGTTTAACACATTTTCAAATACCATCTTAGCAACAACTCTAATAAACACTTCTAAAACAACTTTTTTCACAAAGTATCTTGAGATTGTGGATCATGGTTTAAGTCTTGAGTGTTATTGAACACCACTTATGTTTGTAAGTTCAATATGCATACTTGCCAACATGAACCATCATTGTGCCTGGTTCCAGAATCCTGGACCATAGTGCACATTATTCTGCGTAATTTCAACATATTTACATGAATTCTTGATAAGAATTTCATCTAAACTGAGAAAGTGTTTGCTTGCATTTCAAGCAACCCTAACTTGAATTCAAAGCTACCCGGAGCCTTGAAAATCTATAAATAGAGAGACTCTTGCAATATGATTTGTTAATCCATGGAAATTTTGCGTCTCAGTTTCTAAACTAGAGTCGTCCTCTATAACCTCGGTTTCCTCTGTGAAACATAATTAGGTATCGACTTTGAAGTCTCCCTTAGGGATTTGTGAACCCCGATCATATTATCTTTTATTTGATAGTTCATGTATACGGATCTTGTTCTTATTAATGTGTGAGGTTTTAATAATCTCAGATCAGGAACAAGATAAATAAAATTCATAAAGTTCTCTTTGTCTCAGACTTTGTGATTCCTCAATATAGATATCTAAACGCTTCTTTGATTTTTTGGATTGTTCTTGAGAGGTGGTCAGTAATCCAGGTTTCTCCGCTAACTGATTGTAAGTGTTCCAGATTCGTGAGGTTTGCTAAACCTTGTTCACTGCAAACAGATTTCCAAACCTAGATTGCAAAATCAAAAGGAAAATCAAGTAGACTTATCTGTTATAGGCAAATTGGTATCAAAAGTCTTCATTGAGGTTGAAGCAACTCTTAGGCTGTAAAGGACGTCAGCTAATGGAATCGAGTGCGTAGAATCTCACAAGGTTCAAGGGACATAGGGAACATGACTACACCTGAATTGCTTGGAGGGTTAATTTAGTCTCAACTACATTCCAGTTCGAAGTCTGATAGTAGGCTAGTGCATGTACAGGTTTTAATACAGTACGGTGTTCAAAGTTGGACGAGGTTCCATTTTTTTTTGTAGGTGTAGTTTTCCTCGTTAACAGAACTTATGGCGTCTTGTGTTTTTCCTTTTCTGCATTATATTGTTTTATCTTTATAATAGGAATAACACAAGTAATACGTAATCAATCTAGATAGTTTAAATCCTTGTTAATTGACATAAAAATCAAGACTCATTCTTGTTGAATTCACATCTTGAAAGAGAGATTACATGTTTCGTACTTGTTAGCATTCAGATCTTCTTAATTCAGATATGATTAGATTGATCTTGGATATTGATTCTCTTCTATACATTCAGTTACACGGACCTTTGACCTATACATATTGATTATGGAAGAGAAAAGGGAAAAACTCTGCATATATTGTTAAGGGTATTTTCTTTAGACCTACTTGCAGTTGTATTGAGTTTTGTCCATACAGGTTGCCGAACGAAAAAGTTGGTGGTGTACTTGGTATCCTCGCCTTTTCAAATACTGTTGGAATCACCCCCAGTTTTTATCCCATAAATATAAATGTGGGATCTGCGAACCATCCTATGGAAATTATAATGTAGGAATTAGGCTAATCCCCTCTAATCATTTACACATGTGCTAGAGGATCCCCAACTACGTTCACCAACATGAGAATTCTGCTAATGAAGGGAGTTTACGCTACTTCCATATGGGCATCAAAGATGAATCACCGAGTATGAATTAAAGGAGATAACAGAGGCTTGCTCGAGCTGCTGATCAGAAAACATCTTGAAATACAAAAAACTCATTACAATAGCATCACTAATCGGGGTACTAATAAAAATTCGATATTTACCCATTTTGAGATATGCACATCACAATTAATAAGGAAAACTCCGAATAAAACTTCTGTAAATCTTGCTTTGATTATCTACCCCGATCTTCATACTGAAATGATTGTAACATATGAAATTATGGTTAGACACATTAGGGGGAAAACATCCTCCACGTCTGTGGTATCAGTCTTTTTCTGATTTAATAAACAACAGTTCTATATATTTACAATCAAAAATTCCGAAAAAAATCCGGAAAAAAAATCTAAGGATACCACCACTAAGATGGGAATAATATAAAATGACTCCTATTCTTACTCTCACACAGGATCCTTTTCGTGATTTCTTTGATCAACTAGTCATTTCCATAAAACAAAATAAAATAAGGATCTAAAATGATTGGGATACCGTGCATTAGATCTCACGGTTTATATGACTGAAACAAAAGATGTGGACCCCAACCCACCTAATTGCCATACCTTTACTAATGGGCGGGTTTGGGTCCCACCCATTTGTTTATGTCGATCTAACCCGCGGTTTACCAAGAATCTTCGAAAATGGATAATAGAGCCAGCGCCTTTACCCGTTGGCCATAAAATCTGGAATGTGGTTGTCTCCTGTGTAAATTGATGCGGAAAATAATATAAATCTGGTGGTGGAGGTTATTTTTGAGAAGTGCAAAAGATTTTCCGATTTGAGATGGCGGGTCTAAATAACTTGCAATCATTTATTTCTACTCTACCTGGGAATGGCTTTGAATATCGGTTTTGTTTCTCTCCACCCAAATCCACTTTCCCATTCTGTAAGTTTTGTATCAAAACACAATCACCTCTTCTTCTTCAATAAACTCTCCTTATCGTCTTCAAATTCACTTGCGGCAGACCATTTCTATTCTTCTTCTTCCTTTACTGTAGCTATACATTCGGAAGGAGCGGATGGAGTAACAGATGAAGAGGAACCTCCTGGCTCTAATGGTACAGTTTTTGGGGATACTTCAATATGGCTACAACAGTTTATTTGTTTTCTGGTGTATTGGCAGATTGATGTTCTACAGATTTATTTTTTTTGGATGGAATTTCATAGTTTGTCTTCTTTTCTGTACAGGATCGCTCTCTTCTGCTCGAACTCAACTTGATCTCTTGGAACAATTGAGCTCTTCCACTGATGGTATATATTCACCTTTCTTCTTCTTATATTAATGTAAAAATCAAACAACAATCTCCGTAAAGTCATTCATTTCGCTTGAATAAGTATCCTACTCTAATAATTCCATAATAACTAGGTTATGCGGGTGACGGGGAATCACCTCGATTGACAATTCGCGAACAACTCACTCAATTGGTGGGAGATAGAGAAGGTGAGGATTTCAGCATTCTGTTGGGTAAAAAAAATCTAAAGAAGGTGAGTGCTACTTTCTTAACCACTTCACAGAAGAGAAACATCAAAAGAAAAGCTTACTTGGATGATGTGTCTCGGAGGAACGATACATTTTTCTTCTCCACAATTGCAGCCTTTGTAATTATTCCACCTATTATTATATTAGTGGTAGCTGTCTCAACTGGTTATGTGCAACTTTTACCATGATCCATGAAAGAATATAGACTATAATTTTTCTGTCTTTGACATTTATTTTTCCCCATCTTGTCAGTGAAATGAATAACTTATAGTTGTATTTGTTCTTACTGTTTAAGTAATTTTGACATTGGTGTAAAAAGGTCGCTACTATGCCTTACATCTATAATACCACTTCAGAGCTTATTAGCATACCAGAAAAAGAGCCGACTTCCATCCTCTATATGTCCAAATATAGCTGCTTCATTTCTCATATTTCTGAAAAGTACAAACCAGAAGTAGATATTTTGATGATAGGAAGGAGATAACCATCATGTAAGTTGACCCACCATCTTACAAGTAAAGATATCCTGAATTCCATACAGTGTGTCTGGAGAGTTCTTATAAGGGGAGTAATCTAGAAATTAAAAGTTGAAATGTGATCCGTTTAATTAGTTTTAGACTCTACATGTCTTATATATTGGCCGATCACATTTGACAAGGCCGATGAGGCTCTTTATTGGTTGAAAATGTGAGGAAACATCAACTTAACCATGAGATGCAGGGGGACATTTGAAACTCCTTTTTCTGTTCCAAGTCAGGTGGGTCCAAGCAAAGACTAAGGGGATGGCTCTTTAATGGTTGCTTTTTTAATAATCTTCTACGAAGAAATCCAGAGCTTTAGGTTTTCCTTTTACCATTATATCCATGTTTATATCTCCATATTGGGATGTAAGGAGAGCCTTCAGTGACCAAGCTGATGGACAAATCTAGTTGAGCCGTCACTTTGGAATTTGCTGCAAACACAGAAGCTCGTGGAAATATGCTAAGCCCTTGTTCTGCACATCTGTCTAAAAGTTTAGATGAATGCTAAAAATAATTTTTGTTTGGCTAGTAGTCCAAATTTACAAGGTAGATTTGACACGTGAAATGGTTGAAATATTAGATCATTGTTTCTTTGTGATATGAATTATTCAATCTAGCTGAGTAAGGTTTAAATGCCTTGATAATTTGACCAGTTGTGATTTCTTGATTTGGATAGTGTAAGCCCTAAGAGAGAATCAGACTAGTTAGTTGACTATGATAGCTTTAAATGTGCAAGTCACTAAAGAAAATTAACCCTGCTGTTGTAGTTACTATAATGCACTTATAAAGCTATAGCATTATAGTGCATATAAGGCAGGAACAAATGAATGTGGTTATTCTTTGTGGCTTCTACAGAAGTTTAGATGGCTCTTTGGGGACTCATCATGAGATTTTTGGCACCATCGAATATTTAGAAATATCTATACACTTTGATTTGGCACCATCCACTTTGCAGGTGGTAATGGAAATCCCCTGTTTATCACATTTCTTGACCATAGTCGTAAAATATGAGTGCTATACGCAATTTGTATTGCATTAGGTATGCATTTTTGATAATTGTAACTTCATTTACTCTGCATATAAGCATATCTAACTTTTGGATACGTGACAACAGCGTAGACAAATGCTTGGAGAAAAGGCACAGGGGATTTCATTTACCACCTGCTTGACAGAAAATTGGATATTAATTACTGTTATACGAAAGGTTATGTTTTACAATGAATCTCAAATGCTGGGTTGTAATCTGCCCCTAAAGCTTTATCTATGATTAGAAGCTTGAGCGTAACGAGAGACACCACGGCATATGTCACATAGTGAAAGCCTGTAGCGTTAGTGCATGTGAGTTCTTCCAACAACTCCTTTTTCTTTCTTCACTACCTATCCCTAAGTCTTGAATTCATGATCTTGCTATATCGGTGTCATACACCACGTTATCGAGCATATGGTTTATCTATGTTGCATTGTTATGTAGCCTTGTAGGTCCAATGTATGGTTAATTGTGAACCACATCAAAAATTTAGAATTGAATGATTAAAAAGACAGTATATCCAAAGTTAGGCAGGGGTAGATTACTACAGAAATCTCAATTAGACATGTTGTCATGTGCCCTGTGGGAATTTTTTTCATTAGTGACAGCATAGAGTGGTAGACTACAAGATCAATGGCATTTGGAAAGAGCCTTCAGATGTAGGATCCTCATAGTATAATTTAGGACTTCTGCCTCTGCAACTGAAGGGTCGAAAAACGAATCTAACTACCCCTCCCTAATCCAGTAGGTCCCTCTGCTTTCGCCTGATCAACGCTCGCTTTATATGGGTTTTTCAAAGGTATGCAGTGGGGAAACCCGGTTCTTTATTTCTATTGCCTGTGCGGCTGAGTTAACCCAATGATATACACATTCCAGCAAATCCTGTCGATACAAAACAGCATTTTCATGGTAAACTGTTGAAACAGCTCTTAGTTCCCAAGCACATTATGACAATAAAGAATAAACATTGATCCAGCATGCTAAACAGCTCGTCTTCATCATATCTGGGAACCGAAAACAGTTGCTGACATGTCAGGTTATCTTCATTGGTTGCTACACATTATTGATTATTCTGTTCGTAGCTTTTCATCATATCTGGGAGCCGAAAACAGTTGCTGACATGTCAGGTTATCTTCATTGGTTGCTACATATTATTGATTATACTGTTCGTAGCTTTTCGTTGGGAATGTGTTGGAATATATTGACTAATATGAATATCGAGGTGGTCAAGTTCAAGATAAAATGGTCAAGAATCAACCTGGTTATCAGAAGATCGACGGAGATCAAGGATTGGAGAATATCGATGAAGATCAAATCAAGTTTCTAAGAAAAATATCTTGTGTAATTTAGATAGTTATCTAGGTAATAAAAATACCTAGTTAATTTCCTATATTTTTTATATTCTAGTTAATTAGGATATATCCTAGTTTATTAAGATATATTCTCTAAAATAAAATAATATCTTAATCAATTCTCTATTCACTCTATAAATAGAGATTGCCATTGTCAATGTAAATGTAATCATCCCAGTACAATCAGTCTGGAGACCAATAACATTTCACCCTTCGGGGTTTTGTCCGTGAACATAGGTCGAGTTGACCGAACCACGTTAAATCTCTGTCTCATGTTACGATTTCTCTTTGATCCATGATCCCTCGATACTCATAATTTATTATGGTATCAGAGCGGGGAGATCCGCTCAAACTTTTTCCGCATATCATTTTAATCGATTTTGTTCAACATCTTTATCGAAGTTCATCAAAGATGTAATATTCAACTCAGACAATGGTTGTTTATTCACCACTTAAAAGGTTATTATTAGCTTTATGCTAGATTTTTTTTTAAATCCTTTTTTTTACATAGGTGTTCATCACATAGATTGTGATTCCGTGTCAAAATTTTTTTTTTTTACTCACCATATTGATTTTGACGCTTTCGTATAACCATAGAGATCGTCATTCTTTTCATCATATGGTTCGAAGATAAAGTTATATTCATTAAACCGGTGTTCAAGTTGAACACTTTGATTCTCTCCGTGTCCAACTTGCGGGGGGATGTTGGAATATATTAACTAATATGAATATCGAGGTGGTCAAGTTCAAGATAAAATGGTCAAGAATCAACCTGGTTATCAGAAGATCGACGGAGATCAAGGATTGGAGAATATCGATGAAGATCAAATCAAGTTTCTAAGAAAAATATCTTGTGTAATTTAGATAGTTATCTAGGTAATAAAAATACCTAGTTAATTTCCTATATTTTTTATATTCTAGTTAATTAGGATATATCCTACTTTATTAAGATATATTCTCTAAAATAAAATAATATCTTAATCAATTCTCTATTCACTCTATAAATAGAGATTGCCATTGTCAATGTAAATGTAATCATCCCAGTACAATCAGTCTGGAGACCAATAACATTTCACCCTTCGGGGTTTTGTCCGTGAACATAGGTCGAGTTGACCGAACCACGTTAAATATCTGTCCCATGTTACGATTTCTCTTTGATCCATGATCCCTCAATACCCATACATTGTAAAATCCATACTTTATACAATAATGAATAAACAATGGGTAGCATTATATCATGGTCTGTTGTCAAGTTCTTTTCACTCACAATAAATATGAGTATAGCACAATAAATAAGAGTATAGTAGTTGAGGGAAGATCCCCTCACACTCTTATTTTTACACTATCTCACATGTTTGACATTTTTTTTTTTACAAAAGCTAAACTGTAGCATATTTGAAGCTAACATTTTGGGGATATGTTTGTCTTACCAAGATCTACATGCCCATAAAAAATCACTACATTCCGAAATGTATAACTCCGCCATCTACTACTTTGAATATCAACCGTCGAAAATCAACGAATTTTCAACCGTTAAAATGAAGATAGGTAAATGGTGAAGTTTGGTATTTTGGAATGTACTCATTTTTGGTGGGTATGTAGAGCCTTGTAAGACGAGCATATCCCCAAAATATTAGCTTAAAATATGCTACCGTATAAGTTTTATTAAGAAAAGTGTCGCTAAAAATGTGAGATAGTGTAAAAATAAGAGTGTGAGGGGATCCTCCCTCATAGTAATAAGAATAAGTATTTGAATTCCATGGGTATCTGAATTCATCTTATGTAACCGGGGGATTTTTTGGTTGTTGCAAACAAACTTAAATCAAATTAATAGCAAGAAGACAATTTACATTATAATGAGAATCATCTTCCGTCATCAATCAAAATCAATATCAATCTGTCTTAATATCACTAGCCCTAAAACACCCCATCGCGGTAAAATTCCTGTTGTCATCAAAGGCACAAGAGCCAATTCATCTCACTATATAGCCTGGCGCAAGAGCCACTCAAGTTCAACCTATTGAAAGCAATTATCTCTATGAATTAGGCTAATCAAAGCAATCTGGCGCAAAAGCCACTCAGATTTAATTTAGGTTATTACGCTTCTACACAGAATTTCATGGCAACATCCCGTCGTTAGAAATTATGCCGTGTTATTCGTGACAAGAGTTCTTTGACAATTCCGAATCTCAAACTCTAGTCTAGCCTTATATATGGACACTTGCTCATTTAATTCGTGACTTAAACAGACAAATAGTCAATCATAAATAATGATTTTAATGGTAGAACATAAACGACAATTAAGAAATTATGAATACCAAGAATGAATACTTTGATTAATAAATATATTATAGACTTTGGACTACATCTCTAACCAACAAGGTGAAATTAGTTCACCATGGATTTCTTAAAACCCATAAAAAATAAAATTGAACGCATATATGAAATTGTTAATCAAACAATTTCAAGGATCAACAATTTCAGAAAATAAAATCAAACCCTAGGTTGTAGAAAATCAACTCCAAAGCTCTCATTTTCTCCTTTTGTTTGTGAGAGAACATAAATTCTTTTAAATAAATACCCAAGTGTTTTTCTTTTTAGATTAAAAGAAATTTTATTAATAAGCTAATTTGGTTCAAGCTCAATATGCCTGTTTAACAAAGTCTCAATCCAAGGAGAATAATCAGAATACTCCTCGATAACTAGTTTTTCCCTCCTCACTCTCTTAGAGATGGTATCTGCGATATTATTTCTATCTCTTCTGACAAAAGAAACTTTCCAGGTGCAACAAGAAAAAAAGGGACTTTGATATCTCTAATAAACTTGTTATTTTGATAAATTGCAGAACTATCTCAGAATCAGAGATGAGATGAATCTTGTTGATGTTTAGTCCTTAATCCAACTGGTCAGTGCCTCTAGATCAGCCATGCACTCTCCAGCTTCAGGATCAATATTTCATCTGCATAAGTTCATCTGAATGCATCATTACTACCTGTAGATGAATAAAGCAACATGCCAATGTCAACATTGTTAGTAAGATAGTCAAAAGAAACATCTAATTTAACTTTAAACACGTCAGATGAGTCTTGAGTATTTGATTAACCAAAGTACTAACAACATGTGAGTTTTGTATAGCCAAACTAAAGTTACGCAGATGAAAGTATAATCTAGAAACAGTAGAGATGGGGTCTAGAAGTTTATCCTGGAAGATGCTTCACATCTTTCTTTCCATATTACCCGACAATCAAAAATAAGAGTAATCCTCCAAGTATTCTGTTCAAATATACCAGATATAACATCACTATCGAACCAAGAGAGGATCCACTCAACAATTGATTTACAATTGTCTGCAGCTTGATCTATATTAATGTTTACTAATCTTCACATTGCTCTTGCATGATTGCAGTTGATCACCTTCAATGATTACATATACTGCAATGAGTTTCCAAAGTTCTATTGAATTGAGAGAGCCTTTGCCTCGTAGTGGCAATTCCTTTGAGATGCTTCCAAGTAAATAGCTTAATCCCGTGAGGGTTCTTCACATACCATAAGGATTTCGATATTTCTTTGAGAACAGTGTTAAGAGCAGCTTGAATGAGGCACTTTTCTCTCCACCAGTTTTTTGTAAGCACTCTTGACAGTAAAGATACAATCTTTAGTTGGCCTCCATCTGATGATATCTTCTCTATGATGAGTAACCTGCATTCTATGCATCTTATCAGCAACTTCAATGGTAAAAAAAGTGTTATAGCATTGCTCGGTCAAACTCATAAGTGTTGTTATCTCAAGCTTGTGAATCAAAAGTTAGTTTGCCTATTGAGAATGGAGGTTTAGGTGTAAAAAACCTGAGGACAACCAATAAATCTTTACTAGTGAAGTGGATTTGGAGATTCTCAAGGAACAAGCATAGCCTTTGGAGGAAAATTGTGAATCAAAAGTTTAAAAGAAATAATGATTTGCTAATGTTGGATACTGATAATAGTCCTCAATGTCGGAGCCAGTGGAAGAACGTGGTTAATTTGGTTTCAAGTCTTCATGATTTGGTTGTTTAGACTGTGAGGAACGGAAGGGGTATTCGTTTTTGGAAGGATAAATGGATGCAAAGGGGTCGTTTGCAAGATATTTTTTCGGTCGTTTACAAAGCAACAAGAGATAAGGAAGCTTCAATTGCCGAGACGATTATCAACGGGAGCTGGAAATGTGATTTCAAGAGGAGATTGAATGCAAATGAGAGACTTGAGTGGGATTTGCTGTGCCGTGACATCCCTATGCCAACTTTCGAAGACGGCGACGATGGGGTAAATATTTTAGACAATTTTAGCACTAATAGATGTTATGAACTATTGTCTTGCGATCAAGCTCCATGCAATTTTGAAAGACATCTTTGGAAGCGAATAATCCCTAACAAGGTTAGTTTTATACTTTGGGGTTCTTTCCATGATTCTCTCCCAACTAGAGATATGTTGTCTCATAGGGAATAGAGAGTGCTTTGTGTGTGCTGTGTGGATGCGAAGACGAAACCACGGATCACATGTTTATGCATTTTTATTTTTATTTTGTGGTTTGGGACTACTTCATTAAGGCTTTCAAGATATCATGGCCATTGCCGAGAAAGCTTTTACATTTGTTTGATGCCTGGACTACGAATGTTTTGCAAGGAAGAGGTAAAGCTGTTTGGCAAATCATCCATTACGCAATTTGTTGGACTTTGTGGAAGGAGAGGAATGGGAGAGTTTTTGGGGGACGATAGAAAACCACAAAAGAAATCATTGATCTTGTAAAACAGTTGGTTGTTCTTTGGTCTTTCGATTCAGATACTTTTAAGTTTGTTCCCCCTAGCCTCATTTGGAGTAATTGGGAAGCACTCATGAATGAGTGATTATTTTTTGTTCTCTTTTATCTTTTAATATAACCTTTTCTTCGAAAAATAAAAAGCTTGTTGTCAAATTTAGTTGATCAAAACTATATCTTGATTTCTAGTCTATATTTAGTCAAGTCTCGGATTAGGATAAAAGTGTGTAGTTGAGTACCAGGCATCACTGCCTTCTACCATTTGAAGGAGAAGATCAACCGAAGCTTTTGGAGAACTTCATCCACAAAAGGTAAGTGAAGACTGAACCACATATTACTCAAGTTTTCACCTTTCTATCAATGAGACTATGTCGTATGACTAAAGTGGATTTTACATGCACAACATAAATTTCGAGTCAAGTTTATCTTGTTAATTATTCTCGAAATATGTTGACTAAGCTTAAGAATATTTGTTCATACTTGATGAATTTGGTTAAGAACAATTTATTGTTTATGACCTAAATTATGATCCAAGATTATCATTTGAAAATAGCCTGGAACAGTGATATGTGTCATTGAAGTTATTTGGGAATGTTTCAAATTGATTATTAGAGAGATATAGAACTACTGTAAATTTGGATACAGGACAATACACGTACCAGCTTACACACTGGCGCAACTGTTATAGGTCCGGAGCTGCAGTACACCCAATATACGTACCGACGTAGCTATAGTTCGGCAATGACTTTTGGTGCACATACCAAGTATGCAAACCCAAAAAGTATTGTGACTCGTGAACTCAGGTTGGTACACATACCTAGTATGCATACCGATTTTTTTTTGTGAACTCCTGAACTCGTTTTGTCTTAAGGGTATACAAACCCGGTACACGTACCATGACAAAATAACTCACGAAGTGGATGTAAGTACACGTACTTACCCTGTCGAATATTTTCAGATGCATCAGAATTATTTATATGAGATAATCGGCATATGGACAACTCTCTATAAAAACACATCTAGACATATCCGATCACATTATAACCTATGCTTGTGACTCAAGATTAAAGTGTTAAAGTGTTATATGAAAATGGTTAAGCTTATAGTTCGTCTGGCTAGTTTCGGCTAACCTTTAATGAACAAGTCATTGTACATGGTTTGGTTACGGTTCATCCTAACCAGAGTGCATATTTTGTTGTGTTAATCTCAAATCAAAGATTCATCTAACGGTGGATATTGATTGCTTGATTCCAAAGCTACCTTAGCTTAAATCTAAAGCAACTTTTGATTTTGAAAGTCTATATATATAAGGAGAACCTCAAGTAACTGGGATCTTTGAATCTCGACACTTTTCTTGTGTGTTCTAGTTGTAAACTAGAGTCATCTTCTCCTTTAAACCTTTTTAGGTATAACGACTAAAAAGACTTCGCTTAGGGATTCGTAAAGCCATATCCGACTATCTTTATCTTGATAGTTTGTGTATCCTGATCTTGCTATTGATTGTTGAGTCTTACTCCGATCAGGCAAGATAGATAGAAATCACAAAGTTTCTTCGTTTCAGACTTTGTGATTCCACAAGTATATTTCTCTATAACGATTCTTTGTTGAAACCAGAGTAGGTTTTACTTGTGAGGTGAATAATAATCTAGGCTGCTCTTCGGGAATCGTAAGTATCGGGTTTTGAGGTTTGCTAGACTTTTTCTATTGCAAACGATTTCTATCTCACCTTGATCTTTTGATCAAAATGGAAATCACATATAGGCTTATCTGTGAAAGGCATGTTAGTTTAAAATTTTGAGTTGAAGCAACTCTTAGGATGTAAAGGACGCCAGCTAAGGGAATCAATTGCGCAGAGTCTTGCGAGATTCAAGAGGCGTAAGGAGCGCGACTGTAACTGAATTACTATGATGGTGGATTCGGTCTCAACTACATTCCAGTCCGAAGTTTTGATAGTAGGCTAGAGTCTATAGCGGCTTAATACAGTTTGTTTTCAAATCTGGACAAGATCCCGGGGTTTTTCTGCAATTACGGTTTCCTCGTTAACAAAAATTATTGTGTCTGTGTTATTTCTTTTCCGCGTTATATTGTTTATCTTTATAATTGAAATATCACAGGTTGTTTTAGAGCACTGCTCGGTTGAACCCACTAGCATTGGTATGTCAAGTTAGTTGTCAAATCTAGTTGCCAAAACACCTTCTTGATTTGGTATACTAAAGTTAGTATCAGACTAGATTAGGTCTAAGAAGTAGAGTATAAAATCGAAGCCATCCTTGAAGAATGGAGATTGAAGACTAAAAGAAGACATCCATGAAGAACTTCATTAAAAGTTAGTAATAAATACTTGATTCTTTTGTTTACTCTACCTCTCTATCCATCGAAACAAATGCTCACTCTATGGAATAATTCCTATGACAGTAAATACACATTTATGTATATACTAGAGGAGTTTGGGCTCAATTCTTTAATGAGTATGACCTTTATCCCTGGAAAGGTTCTCATGTTGTGGTGGAACAACCTATAATCAGTGTGTGTTCAATTTGGACTAGGTCCCGGGGTTTTCCGCGGTTGTTGTTTCCTCGTTAACAAAACTTTTGGTGTTTGTGTTATTTATTTTCCGCATTATATTGTTTTATCTTTATAATTGAAATATCATAGGTTGTGCATATCTAAACCTATATTGTAATAACTTAACTGTAAGAAACTACCAGACTCGTCTTGGTAAATTCATATCTTGAAATATATATTACAAGACTTGTTCTTGTTGGAATTCGGTTCGTGAACAGTTGTATATACTAGGTTTACCTTTTTAAAAGCAATCTTAAATACAGTTTCGTACTCGAACGTATAGATTGTACAAGGATTGTCTATACTGGTTCCCAAACGAAAAAGTTGGTGGTGTATTAGATACCCCCGCATTTTCAATTGGTATCAGAGAAGGCAAACACCATAAAGACCTAATAAGTTTGTGTTGTAGCGATCCGAACCGATAGACATGAATCTGAAATTGTTTCAACCAAGTTCGATTTACGTATCACCAGGATCTGATGACACTAATTACTTATGGTGGAAAATAGCTATGCACTCTGTTTTACTAGCCCGTGACTTTCAAACATGGATACTTGTTGTAAATGGGTATAATCCTCCAATGGTTGTAAGAGATGGTGCAACTTTTGTGAAAGATGTAGCTGCATATAGTGATATCTAAATCAATGTTGCAAAGCATAATTCTGATGGGTTAAATTCTATCATCCACACCATAAGCCAATATCTACAACATCATGTGACTACATGTGAAACTTAGAAAGAAGCTTGAGATATCTTGCAGACCGTATTCGAAGGGAATACTGCAGAGAAAGAAGCAAGGCTTCAAAACCTAGTATCTGACTGGGAGAACCTTCGTATGTATGATGATGAAACCTTTGATGAGTTTAAACAACGACTTTCTCAGATAGTTAACTCCTCACATTCGTTAGGAAGAACTATTCTGGAGAAAGTTATTGCGTGTAGAATTCTCAGGTCTCTACCATCAAGATACGAGTCTAAGAAACATTATATTGAAGAAGCAAATGACCTTTCAACACTTTCCAGAAATACTCTTGTTGGAAAGTTAAAAATCTTTGATAATGAACACCGGCCTGAAAAAGAGGTGATTTTTCTTAAAGCTGCAAACAATACTGAATCCTCTGAGGATAAATCTGGTACACCAGATACTAAGGATGATACTACACGACAATTTAGAAAAATCTTGAGAAATAATAATTATTTTTTTCTTCTAAAGTTACAACATCTCCTGATGATGTTGTTCAATGCTTTAACTGTTGTGGTTTCAGGCACTTTTCCTCTGTATACCTTAGATGGAACCGTACACAACCAGCATATGCAGCAGCTATGCCTACTCTTGATGATGGACCTGAATTTTATGATTACTGAGAGTATGCAGGCAAGGTTTCATTAGCTACTGGAAAATATCTTTCGGATACAGATTCTGACTCTGACGAAGAAGTATTCCACGAAGATCCAGTTGCTAATAAACTTCTTAAGGAATATCATCAGAAACTTTATGAAACTGAAAGCCCCTTATTCAGTGAATAAGTTATATATGACAGACTTCGCAGTCAGAATAAAGACTTGTAAGACCAACTTGATTCTAGTGGTGCAAGAGATTATCTCAATGAAATACGAAATCTTAACGAAGAAATTGCTGCAAGTCGTGAACAGAAAATTATTCTTCAAGCAAATCTAGATAATTTGGAGAACATTGAGATGAACTTATTATTTGATTCGGAACAAGAAGATCTCAAAGCTCAATTTGAATCATCCAAAAATGATCTAATTATTGCACATGAGAAAATCAAAAGGTTAGAAGAAGAAAATACGAGCCTAAAAGAGAGTTTGGCTAGTAATAGTAGCTCGGATAAATTAATTTCGATATTGGGAGCATTTAGAAATCATCGTAACACACGAGTATTGGGCTATGAAGGAATAGATTCTCTTAGTATTTGCAAAGAGGTGAAATTTGTCAAGGCTAAAGATTCTTCTCAACCAAAAGCTCCCACTGATGACAAAAGTGAAGTATCTCTACCAACTGCTAATAACGGAAGAGGAAATTCTATCAAGCTTCAAATCAAGCACATATACATCCAGGTAACACTAAACATGACTATTTCCATTATACAAAACATTTATTTTATTATGGAAAACCAGGTCACTTGCAGAGGGGCTACAGATATCTTAAAAGTGATAAAGCCATATCTAATTCTGTTAAGATGACAAGATCTGATATTCCGAACTGGAGAAAAACTGAGTTGCGTAATATCAGTTCTTCCAGTATTCTCCCAACGAAGTTTCGTAACAATATTGGGGAGAAAGAGAAATTCGTTGCTCCAAAAGATACTCAGAAATGGGTACCAAAGAAGATCAATAAAGCAACGAGTGTCATTAAGAAAGATCTCTCAGATAAGAGCACGACAAGAGATAACATCTTAATAAGGTATGAAACAGTTGTTGAAAGTTTCAAAGAAGTTCTTAAATTTCTAGAGTTCATGCATGACTTTGTGTTTTCGATTTCTTATGGCGAGCAATATCTTGTTCGCCTCAATACAATTTGATTGTATTGGAAATGCGTCCTCACCAAAAAAGCCCTAGCAAATGCGGTGAGGAAAGCAAAAGAATTGGGGCACACATATTATGTTGGGTAAATTTTTGTATATGTGGTAGACTATAGAACTACTGTAAATATGGATATATGACAGTACACGTACCAGCTTATATACTGGCGCAACTGTTATAGGTACGGAGTCGAAGTACATGTACCCAATACATGTACCGGCGTAGCTATAGTCCGGCAACGACTTTTGGTACACATACCGAGTATGCAAAACTAAAAAAGTCATTTGACTCATGAACTTAGGATGGTACACATACCTAGTATGCATACATAAAAAGTTCTGTGAACTCCTGAACTTGTTTTGTCTTAAGGGTATACAAACCCGTTACACGTACCATGAATAAATAACTTACGAAATGGAAAGTAAGTACACGTACTTACCCAGTCAAACATTAGCATATGCATTCAGTCTATAAACGTGAGCAAACTTCATGTTTGATGCCTTGATCTATAAACTCTTATTTTCCGCTAAGTGTTTTGGTGGGAACCCGAGTATCATTATGATTGGTTGTTTAAATATATACTTGAAGTTAAATACCCAATATTTCTGGAGACAAGATTTTTTTTCTTCTATATCTTGTTGAGCCGATGCTCCAAAGAGAATATTCCATATTTAAGAGGTTCTCAACCTTTTGTACGAATGGTTTATGACAATAACATCCGTAGCGGGTGTCATATTTATCTTCTATGCACCTGTAAAAGAGTCAAAATAATTATAAACGACTCAAGGTGTACACATCAAAAATAAGTCGAAATTGTAATAACTTGACGTGGGTATCAACACTTCTTATGCTCTTCGTAGAGTTCTCCCTTCCTATCTGACTCCTTACAAGAGACGAGAACATGATCCATGGGACTTTCTGCATAACAAGCTAAGAAGGATATGCAATGGATATTCTATATAATCATAATGTTGATGCTTAAACCTTGGTTTTAGGTATAACTCTTAAGACATGATAATCATATTGATTACGGGTACATCATTCACCATTAGCTAAGAGATAATGGATATCGTAGGTGAAATACTTATAATAGACAATGCGGCTAATGACCTATATACCTCGTGACAATACTTGTTTACCTGACTTGATTTATGTTGAAATTCTTAAGTCTACAGGATAAAAGAAATAATCAAAGTCATTGATTTTTGGTACCATGAGATAGTTCTAATTTTTAGTAACACGATCTCATGAGAAACTTTCTGTGATTGGTTCTTAGCTCATATATCCTTGTGGGATTTCTGAAATCCAATATAAACCCTTCTCTTATGGAGTAAGGTCGCTTGTGTTGTTCTTTTTGGAATGACATCAAATGGGGGAGAGTTCTTTTTGAATTTGTGCTTAATTGTTATATCTTTGTGGGGAGAGTGGGTATGGAATATATAAGGGATGTTTGTATCTTAAATCTACTAGACGAGACACTAATTATTTTGTACTTTATGACATCATCTAAACTAAAGTTGATATGTGTTTCTTTAGTCTTGAAGTATCTTTTGTTAGAATTCATTACGATCCCATATTTTACCTTTGCCAATTTTTGTTGACAAAAGGGGAAGAATTATTTAGTAGTTTCGTACTACATATGTATGGTTTACGGATCATTATGTGTGGTGGTGGGGGGGCGGCCGGGTGGGGGGTGAATCTACATCTATAGGATTCACCTATTTTGAAAAAGATGACTAAGGGGGAGAAACATATCACCATAGTATTGCTTCAAAGTTGTGGTACAATTAAACTTTGAGGAAGGGAACAATATTATTCTAAGGATCTTCAAAAAGTACAGAATGAACACATGCATAGTCGAAGACGTTGAAGATTTAGGAAATCAAGAAGCATATTGGAATTAGAGCATATGCAAAATGGTTTTGTCACTAAAATTGACAAAGGTGGAGATTGTTAGATCATTGCTCGGTTGAACCCACTAGCGTTGGTATGTCAAGTTAGTTGTCAAATTTAGTTGCCAAAACACATTCTGGATTTAGTATACTAAAGTCAGTTTCAAACTAGATTAGGTCTAAGAAGTAGAGTATAGAATCGAATCCATCCTTGAAGAATGGAGATTGAAGACTACAAGAAGACATCCATGAAGAACTTCATTAAAGGCTAGTAACAAATACTTGATTCTCTTTTTTACTCTATGAAATAAAATGCTCACTCTATGAAATAATTCCTATGACAATAAATACATATTTATGTATATACTAGAGGAGTTTGATCTTATGACTTTAATGTGTATGAACTTTATCCATGGAATTATAGTGGATGATCATACGAATTCAACGGGCCAAGAATCACGCAATTCCGAGTTATAACGAAGAAGTTACGAGTGATTTATTAGAACAACACTTATTTGTGTACCTAAGGTTGATTCGTGAATATGAAGTGATACAATAACTTTTGCAATGGTACGCGTACCCTCTCACGTACCTACGTGACTAAAACCCTATTTTTGCCATATACCTGGGT
This sequence comes from Papaver atlanticum, assembly GCA_023531105.1. Taxonomy (NCBI): domain Eukaryota; kingdom Viridiplantae; phylum Streptophyta; class Magnoliopsida; order Ranunculales; family Papaveraceae; genus Papaver; species Papaver atlanticum. The sequence goes on along the minus strand of JAJJMB010000242.1, from coordinate 1,041,740 downwards.
TTTTGTCTCCTAGACAAGATAGCTTGGTTCCCAAGCAACCTAGACTTGGCCATTCACTATAAATAGAGTTTTCATGTGACAATACTACCTATCCCTTGGAAAATTGTGTTTGGTCACATAAGGTTATTTTCGATAACTTTGTTCTTCACGAACAAGTGTGAGGCTTCATAAGACTTTATTTGGGGATCATAAAGCACAAGGAATCTATCTTCTTTGATAGTTTCAGTTCCTGTTCCTTGGTGTTTGTTATAAACACTAGAATTGATAGATCAAGATATCCTTAGTTGTTTCTAAGTGATCTTATGAGGAAGATTCAATTAGGGTTCACGGTTCCATAACCTAATTGTTGGAGAATATCTTCTAAAGAGAATTAACGTTCTGCTAGAAGATTTACAAGAGTATCTTTTAAAGAGAATTGGTGTTCTGCTAGAAGATTTACGAGAAGAATTCCTAAAGAGGGTCGGTGTTCTGCTAGGAGTTCTACAGGTTCTATGACACAGCTAAAACAGGTATTACATCTAGTCCGAATAGGTAGTAGGTAATTGGTGTAACATCTTATAATCAGTGTGTGTTCAATCTGGATTAGTTCCCGGGGTTTTTCTACGGTTGCAGTTCCCTCGTTAGCAAAACTTCTTGTGTCTGTGTTATTTCTTTTCCGCATTATATTGTTTTATCTTTATAATTGAAATATCACAGGTTGTGCGTATCTAAACCTATATTGTATTAACTTAACTGTAAGAACCTACCATAGTCATCTTGGTAATTAAATTCATATCTTGAAATATAGATTACAAGACTTGTTCTTGTTGGAATTCGGTTCGTGAACAGTTATGTGTATACTAGGGTTACCTTGTTAAAGCAATCTTAAATACAGTTTCGTATTTGAACGTATAGATTGTACAAGGATTGTCTATACTCGTTCCCAAGCAAAAAAGTTGGTGGTGTACTAGGTACCCCCGCATTTTCAGGTTGTACGTAAATCAATCAAACTAGATACGTCCATCGTAATTGTTGGATACAACTTGATTGATCTTAGATATTGATATTTGGAATCGTCCAAGTACTCTCACGGTATAATCAAGTTCACGGACTTGTATCCGTTTACATATTGATTGTGAGAGAAAGATATATAAACTCTTCATATAATTCCTCATTGAGATTCATTAAGTTGTAACTCTCAGGATTGTATTTGAGTCTAATCCATACAGATTTCCTAAGAAAAAGTTGGTGGTGTATTTTGGTACCCCCGCATTTTCACAAAGTACTAAGAAGATTAACATTCCAAGAAGAAGTATTAGGAATGATGAGTTCACTAACAAAGACATAATTCAAATGTGAAGGATCTAAAGGTTCAAGCTTAAAATTCAGATTAATGATCCAGCTATCAAATGTATGACTGATAACTACTAAATTTTAATATATAACAGTAAAGTTAAATTATACAACATGATTGCAGATACCTGAAATACATGAATGACTTTGGAAGTCAAAAATACAAACATAACTGCAAAAACAGATATCATAACATGACTCAAAGAGAATGAAATGAAAATATGACTGTGAAAGTCAAAAACAAAAGTACACCCTGAAGAGGTTATGTTAGAGCATAGCTCGGTTGAACTCACCAAGCGTTTGTATGTCAAGTTTGGTTGTCATATTTTAGTATCAAAACTCATCTAGAGTCGCTTGATTAAATACTAGAGTCAACTTCGTTTAGGTTAGACTAGAAAGTCTAGGAATGTTGAGACATACAAGTATCAATCCGAAGACCTGAAGAATGAGAAGAAGTAACGAACTACAACGATGACATCATCCTTTCACTTGAGGTTAGCAATATTGACTTGAACTTGTTTCGGTCCTAACGTATCTTTCAAGTCGTGCTATATTGAAAACATAACATGCGAAGCTGTATATACTGTCCATATTATATATAATAGTCTAGTGAAGAGACATGATCATAATAGTATGGTCATAGTATTAAGGAATTAGACTATAAAGTATAACGCTTATCTTTTGAACTTCGTAGATATGACATCGACATAATCTTGTATATAGTTTTATGATTATGTGTATGGGTATATGGTGAGGATTTCATCCTAGGAAACAATGTTTACATTTGTTTAAAGGAAGTACGTTCGTGAATTTGTTTTATGAATCGAAAGGGAAATCAATAGGTTTATTGGTCCAGCTATTCATATTCTTTTATGACCAATATGTGTGAGTTGGTAGAACCGATATTAACTCAGGTTATGTATCTTGGTATAACCGATCACAATACTTAGACTTATGATTTGGTATGACCGGTCCTGGTAATTGGTGTAACCGATCCTAAGTAATCACCATGAGATTGTATGATCGATCCTTATAATTGGTGTGACCGATTCTGGTAATTGGTGTGACCGATCATAAGTGCTTGTGTGACCGATCCTTGTAATTGGTATAACCGATCCTAGTGACTGGTGTGACCGATCACAAGTAGGTACCATATTTAGGTAGAACCGATCCTAGTGATTGGTGTGACCGATCACAACTAACCATTGTGACTTGGTATGACCGATCATATAGTAATCTTGGAAGTCTGGTAGAACCAATTCTAAACTTGTTTGGAAGTGTGGTAGAACCGATTCCAAGATGCAAATCCATGTAAATACAGAATAAGGATTTGCAGTGAAAAGATGTCAACATACTTTGAACACGAGCAATAACTCTTATCATTTATTGTTCAAAGATATTCCTTGGTACTCAAGGTGATCCTGTGCCAAAATAAATTAAGAATCTTTTCATTAAGGTTTTAGGTTTTATATGCTTTAATTACCAGCAATTAATTCATAGCTCTAGAGAATAAAAATTAGTAATGTGCATTTACTAATTGGAGATTTTTTGTGAGAGATTTCGGAAATATTGGACAAGCATTTATTGGAATTAGGAAAACCGAATTTGGGCATTCATTGTATATCTTGAGAATATTTTCGATTTTGGAAATTCCTTGGTGTCCAAACATTCTTGGTCTATAAATACCTCAGTTTGCATTTCTAGCAAACTATCCTAAGAGCCATACAAACTTCATTTCTTGTTGTTTCTGGTGGAGCTGTCTATTTAGGGAGGAAAGTATCCTAATTAGGTGAAATCTCTTACGACCGCTCGTTTAAAGACTTATGTGGGATCAAGAAGCTCTACGAGTACCATTAGTGGGAAACTAGATAATTGCACTATTATTAGTTTTCGATTTGATTTGATTGACTAACAGTTGTTGAAACTTTGATTGCACCTAGTTTGTTCATTCTTGATAATCTTCTCTTCTGATATAAGATTCACTCAGACTAGATCAAAGTATCGACGAGATCTTTAGAACTGTTGTTAGATCTAAAGACATCTTGTGATAATCCATTGTTAACAGACTCCGTTCTATGCGTGATTGATCACAAGAGATTCAAGTGGTGTTGTGTAGGTATTTGAAGGCAATAGAAGATTTGAAGACGAAGAAGAATTCTTATTAGTTTTCGTATCTTGTGGATTTATTGCACAAACCTTGATCGGCTGGGGTCCAACTAGAATCATTTTATCTTTTATAGATCTGATTGATTAGTTGCGTGAGATCGGCATCACCTTATAGTTTCTCTTTGAGATCTATATTGATTGATTGCAAATGTAAAGATTGATTATTTCGGAATTCAATATTTAGATTGATCTAACCATACAAAAGAGTTTAATAGGTTAAACATAAGATCCTTTGTCAACGACTCATCTTATCTTTAGCAAGATTGATTAGAGTGGTAACTAAACAGATTCTTCCTTTGCTGTTTGGAATACGATCCAAAGGACTTGCTATTCACGTGCGTGACTCTAGAAGTCGAAGGCGCAGGGATACTGAGGGAACTAAGTAGTTAGGGGTAGTCTGCTTGGTCTAAATTATACGAAGTTGGTATTAGATTTTGTATAACGGCTTAATTCTGAGAGTATTCAAAACTGGACTAGGTCCCGGGGTTTTTCTGCATTTGCGGTTTCTTCGTTAACAAAATCTTGTTGTGCAATTTATTTTACTTTTCCGCATTATAATTGTTTTATTATAATTAAAGTAAATTGCACTTATACGTTAACTCAGTAATACTTGATATTGATCCTATAAAGTTTCGGTTATTTCCGAACCTATTATCAAGTACATACTTTTTTGTCATATTGTCTCGATCTTGTATCCATAGTCAATCACACAAATTATCTTGTTGTTGTATCGTCTCGATCTCGTATCCATAGATGATCACACGAAGTGTAAACCGAATTGTCGTATTGCCTCGACTCTGTCCATAGACAATCACATTCGGTAGAGGACTTATAGGTTGATAAATAAACGATTGTGGTGTATTTGGGTACCCTCGTCTTTTCAGGTTATAAATTTGAAACAATCTTTATTAACACTGTGAGAATTTGAAATATGCGAGTATGATAATAAGATACATGCACCAGCAGAAACCTTGCACAATGTTCTGACTCATTGGCCATTCATGAAGATGGCATTGGACATTATGGATCTATGTACTACAGTAAAGAATCTCAATCTCACGTATTGCTTGAGAGCATGATGGGAAAGTTGAGATAGTTATATAAAGGTTCAAGCTTTGAATCTAAATTTTAATTGACATAAGTATTGAAATACATAGGCACCTGTAGGAAGAAAATACCTATTGGTTGTCAATGATTACTTCTTAAAATGGGTTGACGCCAAAGCCCTTGTGCCAATCATAGAAAAAATATCTGGAAGTTTATTTGGGAAAACATCATCTGTAGGTTTGAATAAACTACTTCATAATACTAGTTTTTCCTACTTAAAACAATAAGAATAAATTCTTACAGGGAGTTAACTAGAAACAAATTTTTTTGAAAAAATCATCATCATCTCCAAATTTTTTGTCAGACAAGGGCATTATTATAACATAAGGGTCATGGTTGTTGGCTTTGAGGCCTTCTATCAAAAGTTCATGTGGTTTGACTAATGCTTCTTGAACTTGTAGATCTTTTAGAAAAGCATCTCCCCGATTTTCACTTCCAATTTGGTTTGTTCACATTGTTGAAGTAAAGATGCAAACCTATGATAGTTGGATCAATTTCTCCCTAGCTTCTTCGTATTCCTTTTGAAACAAGGGTTCTTTTTCTTTGGAATAATTTTCACTTTTTCCTTGATAGTTATAGAATTATAAACAACCATTGGTGTATAGTTTTCACTAAAGGAGAGTGGATTTGGATTCTCCATTAGGAAAATAACAGACATGTGCTTTTAAATTTTTTATAAACCACACTTAAATAGTTTCTCCACAAACAATTTTTAGAAGAAATTTCAAAAAATGTAAAACCTAGAAAGAGGAAAGATGTATCCAATGAACAGTTACGAAACTTATTGGACCATTTTTCATTTCGAGAACATAATTTCAATTTTGAATATTGAATTACTATAAAAGTCATTATTGCAAGAGGGTTAGTTTCCCCTTAACAACATTACATCAATCAAAAAAGAAATTTTTGATTGAAGTGATAGATGTGTCCCAAAATATATTAGGAATTTCTTTTAACATCTACATATCAATAATACTATCTTATCTTATCTTATATTTGCAGGGATAATATCGATATCCACAGCGAGTCTTTTGGACTCGTGGAATGATGTCGTGCTACCCTGAGTCAGATACAACTCATTTTAGGTACATATAGATAATTTCTGACAATCACAAAGGGCTTTATTATACCGTCAGAATACCATTATTTCGAAGAAGGTCACAACCTTTTGACATGGTTTCTTCTCCTATGGAGTAAGGCTCGACGTTAAATGAGATGTGAACTATTATCACCTTTAAAAAAAAAATAGCTATAGTTGACAAAAGAATTATCGAAATACTAAAGCCCCCACCAAATCACTCAAGTAATAAATGGAATGATTTATGTAATATAGTTAAGATGCAAACCAAAATCATTCACAAAATCCCTTATTGTGCAAATTACTTATCTCTTAATGGGCACATGAGATGAGGATGCACTTTCCCAAAAAATTAGTTTGTTGTGTTGGATTCAACAATTTCTTGAGTGTTAGACTGCCTGGATTTTGTTCTCTCCACCCCTTTATTCAATTTTAAAGATAAGTAGATTTAGCCTTACTAACCTTGGAAATTTGACTCTTGAAAGAGTTGAAGCACATTTGAAAGTCTAGTCGCCCTCCAGTGGAGTTTGTTGACAAATCTCACTTTCTTTTGTATTTGAAAAAATGTTTCAAATCATTTCCTTTTAGGGAACCAAAAGGTCAAGATGGATTTCAAAGTGCTTGTTTTAGTGCAGGAATTATGAAATAACGAGGGCACCAAATACACAACAATCTTTTCGCATCAACCTACTTCAGACAAACCTTGTATAATCTTATTTAAACAATAAATGTCAAACTATTATTTCAACAAGATGTAACTTGGTAAATAACTTAAGTTCGTGACAGAACCAGTCTATAGGATCATACCAAGTTTACTTTATTATATTTCTCTCTCCTCTTTCCTCTTTTGATGAGCATTCCATGTCCTCTTTCATCCATGTGTTTTGGATGCTCTTTGGAGCATTATTACTAACTACACCCATGTTTTTTACTCAGCGGTGGACCTTATGCCCGAAAGGTGAGTATTCATTACTAATCCATGAAATTCAGCCGAGAAAACCATGAATTGAAGTAAAAAATATTAGGATAAAAAAATTTTTTATAGGAATTTATCCGATGAAAATATCACTAGATTTAATTAATTAGTCGCTCTATACTAGCATGTTCTGTCTATGAGCATTTAATTGATTCGATAATCGAGATATGAGATGGTAACATCATATTCGTTTTGAATATTATTCTGCATTATTTATGAACATCAGGGAAGAGTCAGCACCAGAGATGTTGTTAGAGCACTGCTCGGTCGAACTCGCAAGCGTTGCTATCTCAAGCTTGTTTGTAAAGTTTAGTTATCAAAACTATAAGCCTTGATTTCTAGTCTACTTATAGTTTTGCCTCGGATTAGGATAGAATGTGTAGTTGAGCTTTAGACTTCATATCGTTCATCGATTGAAGACGAAGAACTACTAAGGGGAGCTTGTGGAACTTCATCAACAAAAGGTATGTGGAGACTTGAACTCATCTATCACTCAGAAGTCTATTTCTATTCTATCTCATATTGAGACAAAAGTCGTATAGCTATATAGACTTTATTTTATACACATTTGATATTTCGAGCTGAGTTTAACTCGCTTACATATTTCTCGAAATATGTGTTGGTAAGCTTTCGCTTTAACCAAGTTCATCTTTTATTCTTGACGAAAGTCAAAAGATGATCATGTAAAATCGCCAGGTTACATCTTACATGATTTGTGTGAGACAGTCATTTGATGTAGACTCAGAATGTTTCATATTGATCTATTGAGCACTTGAAAATTTCTTTGAAGCTAATAGTTTGTGTGAGACAGCTATTCTCGTCTTCTAAGAATGTTTTAATGATTAAAATGGAGTTTAGAACAAATAACCATTGATTGGATATAGCAAAGTATGCGTACTTGTATGCTAACTGTTACAAGGTACTCCAAGTATGGGAACCATAGTATGCATACCCGTATGCATACTGGTTTAACAGTTGAAGTCCGGGAACTTAGTATGCATACCCGTATGCGTACTGGTATAACAGTTCAGGTCCGAGAATTTAGTATGCGTACCCGTTTGCATTCTAATTAACCTGATGTTGGTCGTGAACGACAATATGCGTACCCGTTTGCATACTGGCGAACTGACCAAATCCGGAACTCTAGGTATACGTACCCGTTTGCATACCTGAGTGGGTTAAGTTCTAAAATCGGTTTATTCGTGAACAAATACATTTATATAATAAGGAATGCAATCTTTGCAAACCGTGGCTATAATGTTCAGGAATTGATTCGAGTGAATCGAAATCGATTTTGCTTCAATTTTGTCTTGTATACTTCTATAAAAATATAAACAATTGAACAACTCTATAACTAGTTTCATTTGATTCATTTGAACTAGTTGTGATTAAGATGAACAAGGTTGATATGAAAGTGTTCATATGGCTAACTTCGGTTAACTATTATTGAGGCAACCATGTGTACACGTTTAGGTATGGTTACCCATATCTAAATGAAGGCATATTGCATTTGTGTATAACAAGCTAAGTTCAATCTAACGGTTGAAAGATATTAGCTTGAATCTAATCAGGTTTTCATCTAACGGTGAATATTGAATGCTTTGTTACCAAGGTAACATTGATTGCAAACCCTGATTTGAAGACTATATAAGGGAGAACTCTAGAAACTGGGAAACCTAATCCCCACACCTCCTGCACGTGATACTAGTTGCGACTAGAGTCGATTCTCCTTTAACCTAGGTTTTTCTAAAACCACTATAGGTTAACGACTTAAAGATGAAAAAGCGGGGATCTAACAACCTCACCCAATATTTCGTTTAGGAAATCTGTATGGAAAAACTCCAATATAATTCCAAGAGAATCAACTACACAGTCAAACTCAATCAATGGCAATATATCCAAGAGTTGTATCTCTGTTTCACAATGTAATCAGCAAATCAAACAGATAGAAATCCACGAGCCTGATTATTATGTGAAACAACTTGAACGGTACCAAAGACCAATGTTCAAGTGTCAATTAATTAATATCAACAACCAAAGGTTGGATTATCTAATTGATTGAACTACGCACGACATGTGATATTTCAATTATATAAACAAATATAATGCAGAAAAGAAATAACACAGACACCAGAAATTTTTTTAACGAGAAAACCGCAAATGTAGAAAAACCCTGAGACCTAGTCAAGATTTGAACACCAGGATATATTAAGCCGTTATAGACACTAGCCTACTGCAAGTTTACTTCGGACTGGAATGTAGTTGAGCCCTAACCAATCTCACACTGATTAAGCTACAGTCGCGTTCCTTACGCCTCTGAATCCCATCAGGACTCTGCGCACTTGATTCCTTTAGTTGATCTCACCCACAACTAAGAGTTTCTACGACCCAAAGTTGAAGACTTGATAAACCAATCTGTCTCACACAGAAAAGTCTATTAAATAGATCAATCTTTCTCCCATAGAAATACCTAGAAGTTTTGTTCCGTCTTTTTATAAATCAAGGTGAACAGGAACCAATTGATACACCGCACTTATATTCCCGAAGAACAGCCTAGTAATATCAATCATCTCACAATAATCTTAATTATATGGTAGCGAAACAAGATATTGTGGAATCACAAACGATGAGACGAAGATGTTTGTGACTACTTTTTAGCTTTCCTATCGGAGATTAAATATCGAGCAAATCTTAGAGAAGATAGTACTCAATCACGATAACAAATCTTAGTGAAGTCTAAAGCTCAACTACACTTTATATCCTAATCCGAGACTTAGCTATAAGTACACTAGAAATCAAGACTTATAGTTTTGACAACTAAACTTGACAAACAAGCTTTAGATAGCAACGCTTGCGAGTTCGACCGAGCAGTGCTATAACAATCTCCCCCTTTGTCAATTTTAGTGACAAAACTATCAATACATATGGATTACAAAATAGAAAAACTTTGTAGCTTCTCATCCAAATGATTGATTTTCTTGGTTCTTCAACATTACTCGAAATCTTCGTCACTTCCAAGTACTCCGGTGATTCTGAACGTGTTCAACTCAGCATCATATTTGTTGAAGATCCGTAGCTATAACAATGAGAAAACAGTGGCTCTCAATCATTGTTATACAGTGTCATAGTATTATTACACAACATCAAAGTCCAATTGTATCACAACTTTGACAACAATACTATGGTGATATGTATCACCCCCCTTAGTCAATACTTCATCTCACAATGAAAACCACTCCCCCTTACATAATGATCCGTAAACCATATGTATTATTAGTGTGAACTACACATTATTTCCCCCCTTTTTGTCAATATAAATTGGCAAAGGTACGAAAACTAGTGGGATCATAATGAAATTCTCATAGAGATACTTCATGACTAAAATAGAACATATCAACTTTATTTCGATGATTTCACGTAGTCGAAACTTTGTGTATTCATCAAAGAGTTTATAAACATACAATAAAACTCCTACAATATTCCACAGCCGCACTCCCCACAAAGATTTGAAATTAAGCACAAGTTCAATTAAGAACTCTCCCCCATATAATGTTATTCCCGAGAGAACAACAAGAGCGACCTTACTTTTGCAAGAAAAGAAGGATTTCGATGGACATTAAAAAAATACATGAAACATGAATTTTTATCCAGAAAACTCATTATTTGGTTTTTGGTACTTACTTTTTGACCTAAACCTGGGTTTGGTCTAACATTTGTCCAGGCTTTGCGTTTGGTCTAAAGACCAACGTTGACCCGCGTTGACTCGGTTATATGGTGAGGTGTCTAACTTTTGACTTAATTAATTTTTCTCTGGCCCCTTAAATTATTAGTATTCATAACCAGGGGCCCAAAAAATGATAACTCTTTTTCAGCCCCGGTGTCTTATCTTTTTCTTCCTTCTTCTTCTCCTCCTCCTTCTTTTCTTTTCCTACTGCGTAGATGAAACACATCATACTGTAACAGATCAAACGAAGGAGATGAAAGTGGAATTAATTTGAGCGAATATACTAATGAAGCTGCATAGACGAAAGTGGAGTTATTCTCTGTAAATTACAAAGGAGATGTGAAAAGATGAGGGTACCCAAATATACCTCAATCTTACACTTTTCCACCCATAAGTCCTTTCTCCAAAAGTGATATTCTATGGACTGAGTCGAGACAATACGACAACAAGATAACTTGTGTGATTGACTATGGATACAAGATCGAGACAATAAACCAATGAAGTATGATTACTTGATAATAGGTTCGGACTTAACCAAACACTATAGGATTTCTATCAAGTAATTAGGAAATAACGTTTGTGTATTTTACTTCTAATTATAATAAAAATAATTATAATTGCGGAAATAGAAAAGTAAAAGACACAGCAAGATTTTGTTAACGAGGAAACCGCAAATGCAGAAAAACCCCGGGACCTTGTCCAGAATTGAATACTCTCAGAATTAAACCGCTATACAAAATCTAAACCAACTTCGTATAGTTGAGACCAAGAAACTAAACCTATAGTTCACCTAGTTCCCTCAGTATCCCTGCGCCTCCAACTTGTAATAAGTCACGCACTTGGAACAATTCCTTTGGTTCGTATTCCAAACAGTAAAGGAACAACAAATCTGTTCGGTAACAACTATTTTCAAACAACGTGATATGAGTTTGACAAAAGGCTCTTCCGTTTATCCCAATAAACTCATTTGTCGGGTTCTTAGATCAATCTATTCAACAACTACCAAAGTAATTGTTTAGACTATGCAATCAATACTATTAATCACAAAGAAATGTATTGATGCCGATCAACACAACTAATCAACCCAATCTATAAAAAGATAAACCGATTATAGTTGGATTCCCAGCTGATCAAGTTTTGTGCACACCAAAGATTATGAACTCAAATAAGAAATCTTCTTTGTCTTCAAATCTTCTTAGATCTTCAATAAACACCTGCACACAAACAACTTGAATCTCTTGTGATCAATCACACACAGAACGGAGTCTGTTAATGATGGATTATCACAAGACGTCTTTAGATCTACAAACAGTCTAAAGATCCCCGTCAATACTTCGATCTAGTTTGAGTGAATCTTATATCAGAAGAGAAGATTCTCAAGCATAAACAAACTAGGTGCAATCAAAGTTCAACAACCGTTAGTCAATCAAATCAATCGAAAACTAATAATAAACTGCAATTATCTAGTTTCCCACCAACGGTACTCGTAGAGCTTCTCAATCCCAAAGAAGTCTTTAAAACGAGCGGTCGTAAGAGATTTCGCCTAATTAGGTTACCTTCCTCTCCGAATAGACGGCTCCACCGGTAACAACACAACTAGGTAGTTTTGCTGGCTCTGAGGATTAGTTTGCTCGAAATGCAAACTTCAATATTTATAGACCAAGAAAGTTTGGACACCAAGGAATTTCCAAAACCGAATATTCTCAAAGATATGCAATAAACGCCCAAATCGGTTTTCATAATTTCTGGAAATGCTCCGTCCAAATATTGACCGAAATCTCAGTAGAAAATCTCCAATTAGTAAATGCACATTACCAATTTTTATTTTCTAAAGATATGCATTTAATTGCTGGAAATTAAAAGCATATAAAATTAAAAACCTTAATTAAAAGATTCTTAATTTATTTCGATCCGAGATTCTCCTTTAGTTATTAAGGAATATCTTTGAACAATAATAGATAAGAATTACTGCACATGTTCAAAGTATGTCGACATCTTTACTTTGTAAATCCTTTTTCATATTTACAATCTTTGAACCGATTTTCCATACTTTCAAACGAGTTTAGAATTGGTTCATCTGATTTCCAAGAACTATGTGATTGATCAAAAACATTCAATCACCATTCATGGGTTTAACGGTTCTACCAAACACAAAGTTCGGTTCTACTTCCAAGTGGCTACTACAATAGTTTCCAAAACTTTGTTAACTAAGTACCAGGATCGGTTACCACTATTTATGGTACATACTTGTGATCGATTGCACAAGTTATAGGATAGGTTACACCAATTACTAAAACTTGTTAACCTACTAAAATGATCGATTACATATCTTGTGATTAGTCCCACCAAGTTCTAGGATCGGTTACCTAATGACTAGGAATGGTCACACCAATTACAAATATCGATCATGCCATCTCAGGTGATTACTTAAGATTGGTTTCACTAATAAAAGTCATACCGATACATAAGTCAGGCATTGTGAATAGTTTTACCAAGATACATAAACAAGTTATGAGCGGTTATACTAAACACACATATTGGTAATCCAAAGATTTGCAATGAATAACAATACCAATAAGCCTAGCGATTTCCCTTTCGATTCACAAAACAAGTTTATGAATTGTACTTCATTTAAACGAATGTAAAACATTGTTTCCTAAGACGAAATCTTCACCCATAGCCATACATAATCACAATAGCATTCATACGATTATGTCGATGTCTTATATACGGAGTTCAAAAGATAGGCGTTATACTTCATATTATAATTCCTTAATACTACGTCTAACTAGAGTATAATCATTCACAGCTTCGCAGTTATGTTTTCAATATAACACGACTTGAAAGATACGTTAGGAATGAAACAGTTCAAGTCAAAATATTATTAACCTCAAGAGTAAGGATGATGTCGTCGTTGTAGCTCTTTACTTCTTCATATTCTTCAAGTCTTCGAGTAATACTTGTATGTCTCATATCCTAATAACTTTCTAGCTAACCTATACGAAGTTGACTCTAGTAAATAATCAAGCGACTCTTTAAATGAGTTTTGGTTCACTAAAATATGACAACCAAACTTGACATACCAACGCTTGGTGGGTTCAACCGAACTATGCTCTAACAAGATGTTGCTGCTGCGAATCATGAAAAAATTAGAAAAATGGTAAGTTAAAATATGGTTTTCAGTTGGTTGATGTTTAGGTACGAAATTGATGTGAAATTGATCAATTTTGAGATGGGTTTGTTTCTTAATTGAAGTATGGATGGTTATACTGGATTTAATTTTAAATTCTTAAGCAATTCTTCAGAAATTAGGGTTCATACCATTTCGGACAAGCTAGGTCTAAATTTATTAGACAAGATTCAACTCATGCCGATTGAGAGAGTAACTCAGAGATCTGATGCCGTGAAGGAGAAGATGAAAGAGGTTAATAGGATTGTGAGGCTAGAACGATTCAGGAAGTTGGGTTATGGTTCAACTCGAGAAATCAGTGGATGGATTTGCAATTTTCCTAGAAGAACAAGAAGATGCTTATCATTTGCTGATGATGAGTGATTAACGAATCTGGTGCTGCTACTGAATTTGAGATCGAAGAAAGGGGATTTGATGTTTCAGAAAGAACGGGTTTCTCTACGAATTCGAATTGGAGCTTGTGACGATCACTGGAGATGTTACAAAGATGGGTCAATTCTGGTTCAACGTTATATGAGAAGATTCGAGAGATTGATGTAGGTTTTGGAGAATAATTGGTCTTATGTGATTCGAAGCAGGTTTATGTGATTCAACTTTTGGGTTTTCCGTGAGAGTCCCAGAGAAGGATTAAGAGAATAAATTCATTGGGAATTGATGTTTAGATACGAAATTGATGTTAAACCGAAAATGGGTTTTTGTTGGATTGAATATTGAGACTTGAATTGGTGATGTTCTTGAGTTGTAAGGTAGAACTGCTAATACTGTGAATTGATATGGGTTTGCTGGTCATCCTTGGGTTCTTGTGGTTGTGTTCAAGAGAAAATAAGACATGAAATTGAAGCTGAGATGGACATGGAATTATTGGTTTGAGCTGTATACAGTTCTGGGTATCATACCATTGAGAAGTCAGGGAAAGAAAGAGCTTGAATAATGGGTGATTGAGAATGAATTTTGAGTTTTTTTTTAATGCTTTGGACAGTGGGTTTGTCTCTAATTTGAAATAGCATGGATTGAAGAGTGATCTGTTAATGGTCATTTGATTTATTTAAAGGTCGTTGATTTGTTAATGGTCACATGAACTTCATCATGTTAATGGTCGTTTGATCTGTTACAGTTGAGGGGCCATATAAAAAATAATTAAGTCCAAAGTTAGACACGTCACCATATAGCTGAGTCAACACGGGTCAATGTTGGTCTTTAGACCAAACGCAAAGCCTGGACAAATGTTAGACCAAACCCAGGTTTAGGTCAAAAAAGTAAGTACCAAAAACCAAATAACCCTTAAATTAACCACAAGAGAACTCATGATTAATTTAATCGGAAATGCTCAACATAAGAGAACTTACGGAGCCGCACAGTACTTTCACATAGAAATGGATCAAGGAAAGATCAATATTGCGGAATATTCAAAGATTGATTCTATTTTTCATCAATATTTGCATAAAGACATATAATAGACTTAATCTTTGCAATCAAAAGTTCATCCTATCTTCCATCAATATTTGCATAATGACATAATAGGCTTAACTTTTGACATAAATGGGACAATCATAGTTCGCGGACGCAAACATACATATCCCATAACAATTTTTGCAATATATAAAACCAATAAAGATTAATACTGCAAAATCATCTTCCAAATAAACTTTAGAATTTAAATAAATAAATCTAAAAACATTACAAGATGAAAATCATTGGTAATAGCTATGTGTACTCATAATAATTGCTATTCCAAACCCTAGTTATCCTTCTTAAAACATAAGAATAAATTCTCATAAGAAGTTTCCTAGGCAAAACAACTCTAAAAACAAAAACCGATCACAAGCTAAATCAAAGTTCACGTTCGGAAGCTTCACGGGTTTCAAGGCCTTTGAGATTGTGATTGAAAGCTTCAACCGCTTCTTCGGAGGCGGTATTCTTAATGAGAAGATCCTTAACATGTGTCTTCATGAGAGCAAGGTCAGAATTAACCTTTTTCAACTCAGTTCGTAACACATCAAGACCCTTCATGGTGTCAACAAGCTGCAGCATTGCATCCTCAAAGTGTCTAGTAAAATCAAGAACCACTTCAGCAGAAATCTCTTCATCATCCTCAATGTCTGAATAAATATCAGGTGATTGAGAAGAGAGATCGTCAACTTCTACAAAAGTTATTTTCTTCTTCCCTTTGGACTCGAAACCAATACCTTTATCAAGAAAACCTCTTGCAAAATCACAAGTGCGAGAAGGAGAAGACATTCTTGACAAAGAGAAAATATCCTAGAGTACGCGTGCGTGACTCAATAGGATTGATATTTAAATGTTTTTTTAGGGATGACAACTTTTAGGGTTTCTACAGACAGTTTGCGACAAGTAAGTCATGGGTCCCCGTACGAACACAACCTTGACCCATAAGAGAAACAAAACTAAAACCGTAACGTAACCTTTTACAAGGTAAATGAAGACAACGGAATTTTTCTACGTTAAGATTTTCTTTCACAATTTTTGGCTCAATAAATTTTATATTTCTACAGAGAGACAAATTTAGATCACAAGAGTAGCAGGCAACTTAGTTGCAACAAAAAAACTTTTCAAGAAAGAAAAAAAATCGAAGAGATTCACAAGACACAAACAATACTTAGGTAAAGCTTATCTGTAAACAAAAGTTTAGCTATGGACGATAAGAAAATAGCTCAACTAAGCAGAAAGCATTTTACCAATAAGTATACCTGATCATATCTCACTCAACCAGGATTTTTGTGAGTGAGGTCTCAACCTTGTGATTAATTAGCACAAGTATGAGCCCTAAGCTCATTAAATGAATGGTGTTCACGGTTGAGTTTCTTTTTTCTTCCAATTCTAGGAGAGAATCCTTTTTGATGTGAAAATTAATCATAAAACTTGATGTCATCAAAATACGAGACTAAGTTCGAATCCTTACCAGAAGAAGTTTGTATGCAGGATTTTGACAGCCTGTTGATTAGATCCTTGTATCCTTCAATTATCAGATTAAGGTTGTCCTTCATATCTCCACTGTTGCCTCCATATGCAGGTACCTTTTTCACATCTTGAACATCATTCTTCACATTAGGTTGAGAAGAACCTTTCTGAAATCTCCTTGAACGATTTGTATTAATGTTACAATTGGTTCGAACGTTCACTGAGCATATTGAACTGACTTTCCTGGAAGAGTTCATAGGGTGAGTACTAAAACCAATAGGTTTAGACATTTGAATGTCAGTTACACCTTTGAGTAATAAATCTAAGGTATGCTGAAGTCGACCAAAGTAATTGTCATTAATCTTCAGTTTACTCTTCTGTTGAACATGTCCTTTTGAATCACAAAAAAGACATACTTTCTGATCACCGGAGTGATTAAAGTGTGTATCATTAGAATCATCGTTGGAAGATTTCTTCCTTCCATGAGACGTGGTAAATCCATGATCAGTGGAAGAACCAAGCACATCTTTATCAATAGGAAAGGTTTGCAGTTTAGCTTCTGAAGTTGTTTTCATTTGAGAAACATGATTAAAATTTGTCATGTACAGACTCCCCAAAATGACTTTTATCTTGAATAGAGAGATTACTCAATAGTCGTTCAATTTCACAGGCATCTTCTTTGAGTTTAGCCTCCTCACAAAGAACCCTTAGTTGGGAATCACGATCTTTTACCATACCAACCATTGTATTAACTTTGTGTTTCAGCCTATTGATTTCAACTGCCCGGATTCTAACAAGTTTTAGAATTACTGCACTATCTCGGGCTGCTTCCCTTTCTACTTCAGAATCAGATTCGTCAGTAAGACAATCAGGGTGACACATATCAATACTTGTCTGTTTCATAGGAACAAAATGTTCATCTATATGTGAGATTGACAAGTTTTTGTCTTTAATAGATTTCATCGAAACAGAACTTTTGTCTCTGGTGATGCGTTTATCAGAGATAACACTATTTTCCATAGAGTCAGATAGCTACAAACACAGACTTATAAGGTCTTACACGTGTTTGCCTGCTCTGATACCAATTGAAAAAGCGGGGGTCTAACAACCTCACCCAATATTTCGTTTAGGAAATCTATGTGGACAAACTCCAATATAATTCCAAGAGAATCAACTAGACAGTCAGACTCAATCGATGGAAATATATCCAAGAGTTGTATCTCTGTTTCACAATGTAATCAGCAAATCAAACAGATAGAAATCCGCGAGCCTGATAATTATGTGAAGGAACTTGAACGAGGAAACCGCAAATGCAGAAAACCCCCGGGACCTAGTCTAGATTTGAACATCATACTGTATTAAGCCGCTACAGACTCTGGCCGACTGCAAGTTAACTTCGGACTGGAATGTAGTTGAGCCCTAACCAATCTCACATTGATTAAGGTACAGTCGCGTTACTTACGCCTCTGAATCCCTGCAGGACTCTGAGAAGCACGTAAGTGTGACGCATTTTCACCCATAACTACATTATCTAGGACTCATTTTATTTCTAATAAAGTTGTTTTAAGTCTTTTCTAGGGAATAAGCTCTTGTGGCAAAATTGGCTTGAAAAGTTGTGTTTTACACCCCAGGATAAAGTACTAAAGGCACCCCAGAAATGCACCGGAGGAACCCAGAAAAAAGTGTTGAAAACACCCCAGAAAAATTACTAAAGGCATCCCAAGGGAATGTGTTATTCGGACTCCAGCAACGGATAAGGGGTGACCATGGATAAGGGGTGACTTTCTTCACAAAATTCGAATTTTGTGTTTTGGCGGGAAAATAAACTTACTTCTCTGGCAGATTTTCGATTAATTTTTGGACGTGATTTAGTGAGATTCAATCCCTGAAACTTAATGGGTAGACGTGATATGACCATAGAAAGCTGTTATGGGTGTCTGTTTGGATTAGAATTGGCTGTAATCATCGCATGGAGCAAAACAGAGTTACACACATTTTCACGGGATAACATGAATTACAGTGAGTTCGATGCGTGTAATGCACGAGTTTGGAGTGTGTTGGAGCGTAATGGATATAAATAAGGAGATTTGACTTCTAAAAACGCGTGGAGGAGCTAAACAGAGAAAGAAAATCTTGATTATTCTCGTACCATGAATAAAAGATATTGTGAATATTTTGGAATTAATGGAGGAGATTCAACGCCTGTTTTTGGTATAAATAGAGTCCCTGGGAGACTTAGAGGGGGTGGAGAGTTTGGGGAGCTGAGGAGAGCTCAGGAGCGAGAAATCACGAGTTGCATAAACTCGGGTTCTGTTGCTGCTGATGATGATGAACATCAAGAACACGAAGAACAAAGACCCGTCAAAGAAAGTCGTTGGAAACTGTCGCATTTACTCGACAGTTTGCAACACCTTTCAAGCGACTTCGGAATAGTGACTGCAGCACTTCTCTTGTATCGTTCATTGGAACAGTGATTCTGCGACGTTTTTCATGCGTCACAAAATCCTGTTTTTCACCATTTTCTCTTTATTTCATCTTTGTAAACCATTTTTGAGCCTAAATAAATATTTTGAGAGCATGTTTACTATGATGATCTAAACCCCAACACTAGGACGACATAGGAGGCCGAACTTCATACATGGGTAAATTTATTTTATTCTTTTTATGACTTTTGCACTAATATTAATTGAAATATGATTTTGATTAATTAGTTATTATTTTATTAGATGGGCCATGCTTGCTTAGGTGTTTGATGTCCCATGCTTACGATTTATAACTAATGTTTTGAGGATCTACCTTGGCAAATATAGAGTCCTTGTTTACATTTCTTGAGCTAAAATTGTCAGAGAATAAATAAGTGAACCTTATGTTATGAAGATTGGCAAAATCCTTAGTCCTAGTACCTCTCGCCCATTGTTTAATATTTTTGTATATATTTTTATTAAATTTAATAACTCGAATCTTCACAAGTCTTAGAGTTCGAATCCTATTTACCACTATATTAAAATCACATCAATTTTTGGCGCCGCCGATGCGGATTTGTTTTTAGATTTTTATTCTTTTGTTCTTTTTTACGTTTCTTGGGTATTTGTCTTTTTGTTGCAGGTTTTGAATCAAAGAGGAATTGGAGACGAAAGACCTGGGGGATTAGAAATTATAAATATGACTTTATTTTTGTATTTTTTTTTTTTTTGAACCTTTTTTTTTTTTTTTTTTTTTTTTGG